>OY755175.1:688042-1235563 GCA_963576735.1 Bedellia somnulentella | reverse complement strand
CTGTGGCTGTACTATCATCTTTCGCCAAGGTATTTGAATCAGCGCTGCATAGAAATATTTATGTGGCGATTGGTGGTCAACTGACTGATAGCCAACACGGTTTTAGACCAGCTCATAGTACGGCTACAAATTTGCTCAACCTTATGACTTTTGTAACGCCTTATGTAGATGCGGGTAAGAGAGTAGATGCGGCATACTTTGACATCAAAAAGGCATTTGATACAGTCGATGGTGACATACTTCTAGGGAAACTAGCTGAATTCGGTTTCACACCGCATTCTCTTAAACTTATGACGAGTTACCTCAGAAATAGACGTCAATATGTGGACTATGGTGGTTTTAAATCTGACGAGTACCTTACAAACTCAGGCGTAAGTCAGGGTAGTAACCTTGGTCCGTTGGAGTTCCTCGTTATGATTAATGACTTACCAAAAGTGCTCCAACATGCAGAGTGCCTTATTTTTGCGGACGATGTGAAATTGTTACTCCCAATCGAGAGTGAAGTAGACTGCAAATACCTACAGAATGATATTGACAGGATTGTCAAATGGAGTACAACAAACAAGTTAGAATTTAATATAAAAAAGTGCTCGACTATTACTTTCAGTAGACAACGGGGACCGTTTCAATATACATATAATATAAATGGAATTCCACTAACTAGAGTTCAAGAAGTGAGAGATTTAGGAGTCATGGTTACATCTGACCTTTGTTTTCATAGTCACATTGTAAGAATATGTAAGGCTGCTTTTAAAATGTTAGGTTTTGTGCTTCGCACAGCACGCGGCTTTACGAATATAGAAGCAATAAAAGCTCTATATAATGCATTGGTTAGGAGTAAACTTGAATTTAACGCAGTTATTTGGGCTCCACATGAAACTAAATTTAGTCTCATGGTGGAGAAAATACAAAATAAATTCTTAAGATTTCTTTATTTTAAAATGTATAGGGTCTATCCCTATTACCCGCTTATGTATCCAACAAAATTTGTTTTAGGGATGGTTGGTTATAATACATTACAAGTTAGAAGGGATTTAAATCTAATTTTATATTTATTGAAAGTTATGCGGGGTATCATTCCAAATTCTTTTATACTGGGTCAAATAAATTTGAAAGTGCCGAATGGAACGCTGAGACGACGACAGGGAAAAATTTTTGCCTTACCACAGTCGCACACTAATTTATTGCAGCAGTGCCCTCTGGTCAGAGCACTAGTGGCTTTGCGGGAAATTGCAGAAGATGTGGATGTTTTTGCATGTCATCTGGGTGACTTCACAATCGTTGCCTTGAAATATCTATGTTACAATAAGTAAGAGAGTACCATAAATTTAATATGTTAAAAGATAATTTAAAATGTTATCGCATTAGGTTTATGCCTGTAATGATTATGTTTTTTGGAATAAATAAATAAATGTTTTGTTCAGATGCAGTACCAAAACAGCATATGCACAGCATTTCCTAGTTAGTTGAATTAATGTACAATAATAAAATCATAACATACATACATACATACATATACTCACGGTTATAAATCCCTTAACGGGGTAGCCAGAGCTTTGGAATGAGAAATTCCTCAGCCACTTTTGGAAGTTGATTGGGGAAAAGATGGTAATAATAAAGGTTTTTGGTGATGGGTCTCCAACCACATCGCCCAAAAATCACTTAAAAAGCCCTTATACCCTTAGTCGCCTCTTACGATCACCCACGGGTAGAAATGGGGTAGTGTTATTCTAAGCCGACACTACACGGCTAAAATCATAACTAATTCAAAATGAAATCATTTAAATTTGAAGATCAGAGATTTGCAAGAGATGACGAATATTTCATGTGTTGTTTGAAAGATCAGAAACCATGGTTATTCAGAGATAAAAGTAATAGAAAATGCACTATTGAAATTGGAAATATATCATCCAAATACGCAACAATCTGATTCCGCATGGAGGTACCGGTGGTGTGATAACCAGTTTGTTAGTTCTTTATAAAGATCTGGCTCACTTACCTAAATAAAAGCAAGAATGATTTTTTGTAAACTTTGCCATGAAAATCAGTGTGATACTTATATACCATATTTAAGTCGATGTTTTTGAAGGAGATATGACAATAGCCCTAAGAGAGGTCAAACTTCCTAAATTGCTTACTGAATTTGATGTTAAATAAATGGGGGTTAGTTTTTGCCAAATTCAAATATTTTCCTACGTAACTAATAAATTTCAGTAAAATTATATATAGCTAGTAACGATTTCATTAAAATACTTTTTTGTATCTATCTGTTTACTCTTTCGTATTTTATTTTGTGATGGCAATCATAGTATGTTTTATCATACAGACGGCAGCCCCGGCGGCACCCAGGTGGTGCAGAGCGTGACGGCGATGCTGGGCGCGGGGCGGGGCGGCGCGGGCGGCGCGGGCGGCGGCGGGCAGCACCAGTCCACGGCCACGGTGTGCCGCATCACGCGCCTCGTGCTGTTCCCGCCGCAGTACAAGACGCCGCGGGACTGGTTCCACTATGCCTTCGCTAATAGCGAAATTGACGGTAATCACTGGTTACACTTATTTTAAACATGTTTACTGAAACCTAAAGATTTGTTACTTGTATTGTAACTATAAATGTAGAAATGTGTGCATTGTGTAACTGAATTGAACTAATCTGTAATTCAAAATTGAAGTTATTATCAAGGAACTAATAGGTCAGTTTTAATGAAGGTGTTTGAAATCTCGGATTTTTTTATTATTTTTCTTATCTATCTTTTATATAATAATTATTAGTATTGCCCAGAGGATGTTTCTTGTTTAAAACCTTTTGTTTGAGTAAAACCTATAGAAAGAAATATTCATCTGTATATTCACCTCGCGCACATCGGCATCATCAGATAGTGTTCGGACAGAATATTTTAAATATATTAGTTAAGAGACCTCCAAGAAGACTTGATCACTTTTCTGCCATATATGATGTATAGGATTTCAATCTTCAGGACAGGCTAGCTTAGTATTTTTTTCTGTCCCCCAATTGAACCCACACGTCATACATTTCATAATATTCCCCAGCCATCGAGTCGTTCCCGTCGCTGGGCGGCGAGGCGTCCCCCCGCGAGGTGCCCCGGGGCGAGCGCCGCCACGCGCGGGAGGTGATCTTCGCGCTGCCCGCGCTGCAGCTGCACCTGCGCACCAGCACCACGCAGCAGGACCGCCAGCATGAGGACGACGGGGGCAATGGTGAGGATTGTACTACAGCGGGACAAATAAAACACTATAGTAAATCATATTGAACAAAACAATCTTTTACCATGTTATCAATTCTGTAAATTGTTACATTAAGTTATATAAAAAAACATTATTTACTTAATGTGTTAAATTTTTTAAACGAATATAGATTTATGTTTTATCTGCTTCTTTCTTATAGTTGAATTGTATTAGCAACAATCTTAACTAGTGCCAAACCAATTCTTTTTTATGTAGTGTAAAATAATTGTCAATATCAATTCAAAATACTTTGCTTCACCAAAAAATAAACACCTGAATTAAAACCCCAAAACGTAACACTAATACTAATAATGTCCACGCATTGAATCGTCCTTACCACCCACAGAAGAGCGGCCGGTGGTGGAGTGCAGCTTCATCACGGAGTTCGAGGACCACATCTTCGTGTCGGTGGACGCGGAGGCGTTCCTCTTCCTGCACGACCTCATCTCCTCCTACATCAAGGAGAAGGATCGCGTCGTGAGTAGACTACCATTTTGTTTGTTGGCTTCGAATAATTGTGTCATTCTTTGTTTAAGCTATCAGTTGTAAAAATCATATTTAAGAGTATGAGACTGTAGATAAAATATGTATCGAAGTGCTTCTTGCCTTAACAGAAGATATCGTTTGAGAAGAACGTTTTGGCTAGACGGTTAAAGAGGCTGAGAAATGGACATCCTCTAATATAGGCAAGACAGTACCTTCAGTTTACATATTCAGAATAAATTTCAAATTCATTTTTGGTTAGTGTTTGTAAACAAACTTCAAAGTACCAACATTTTTGGTGGTGTCATGGTGAATAATATTCACTGCGAGATATTCAGTATAGTAGTCAGTAGAAAGTCACTAATAGCAATTTACACTTGCAAAATACACTTATTTTTAACTTTCTTTTTACAATATTTTTACTACAGTCTTAAGTAAACAGTTCCGCAGTACTGCTTTAAACTATTCTAGAGCTGTTTGATTAGAATAATCAAGTTTTGTTTCGAATAATCAACGGAATCGATTCAAATGGATATTTATATTGGTCCTATTCGAATGATTTGAATAATGCATGATTTGTGTCGACTAGAGTTAACAGTAGTACCAAATAGATCAAAGACCAAATAACATAACCCCCCCCAGATGTCGGGCGCGTCCCGCGCGTGGGGCGACCCCCCGCCGCCCGCGCCCGCCGCCGACAAAGAGAAGGAGTCGCTGACTCAAGACTACCGCGACTACCGCTGCGTCACGTGGCATCTCGAACCCACCGTGAGGTAACTATATCTCGCTATTTCTGTAATATTTATAGGAAAAAATTAAATAGTCTGTGTTTTCCGATTATTTATATTATTTCGCTGTGTAGTGTCGGCTTAGAATAACACTACCCCATTTCTGCCGGTGGGTGTACGCAAGAGGCGACTAACGGTATTGGGGCTTTTAAGGAATTTTTGGGCGATGCGGTTGGAGACCCATCACCAACAACCTTTATTTTACTATCTTTCCCCCACCCAAATTTCCAAAAGTGGCTGTGGAATTTCTAGTTTCCTTAGCTCAGGCTACCCCTTCTAGGGATTTATAGCCGTGAGTATATGAATATGTATGTATGTTTCCGATAACTCTTACACATGCACCGAAATCCTCATAGAGTGGTATCATTGGTTTCAACCAATGCACGTAATATTATCCTCAATTATTACTCTTTTTTTCTTTGTTTAGAGTTTATCAAACTTGAGTTTAAAAACATAATTATTTTTCTTTAATTATTAAATTTAAAAAAGGAGATATCTTTTAATGTATTTCCTTAATGTTTTAATGCTATTAATTCATATTTATTTAATAAATCATTTTCAGATTACTTTCATGGGGTGGCAAATCCATCGAGCCGTACGGAGTGGACTATATTCTGCAGAAACTAGGTTTCACGCATGCGCGGACCACCATTCCAAAATGGCTGCAACGCGGCGCTCTAGACCCCCTTGACAAAATATTATCAGT
Organism: Bedellia somnulentella; assembly: GCA_963576735.1. Taxonomy (NCBI): domain Eukaryota; kingdom Metazoa; phylum Arthropoda; class Insecta; order Lepidoptera; family Bedelliidae; genus Bedellia; species Bedellia somnulentella. The sequence goes on along the minus strand of OY755175.1, from coordinate 1,230,346 downwards.
CATACTATTTAGATTGGTCAACATCGTACCACAGAAATGAATTGAAAAAGAAAACTGCTGGAAAATGGTTAAAGATTTTAAGTACTGGGAATTTACTAAATCAAACATTTTGTGCAACTGCTTACAGAAGGCTAAATGTTGTATTAATCTTTTACAATCTTGACGTTTATCTAGAGCTGTAAACATTTATTGTAATTATGAAATAGGTTTTTCTAATCTTCAATATTTTATACATGAAACAAGTGTACTGGAATTAGTGAAAATCACCATTGTTATTCAAAACTTAGCTACGATTCTTCGTCAAACGGAATAAGACTAAATAGGTTTTTTTGAAACGGTAAAATAAGTTAGTCATAGACGACTAGAACTAGAAAAAAGGTTGAATGTTCTAATACAATTTTCTTCGTAAGTAAAAAAGTATTTTACGTATTGGGTTACTTCCACATAATGGTATTTATTTAAATTTTAAGGAAACATTTTATGGGATGGAAAATGAGCATTAAAGAAACTTAATTTCATAGTTTAAGGACCAATGTCTGTTACTTATATGGACCTAAACAATTACTCTCGTTTTGTTCTTTTAAAATCTTCCTTCGACTTGTAAGCCTTAGTCAAAATAATTTGAAATTTTTTTAAATACAATACCAGACCAAGAGATATTATCAAAAAAAATTGTCAATACCAGGAAATCCAAACACCAAATGTGATTTTACTGGTCATCATGTATAAATCGATCACTATTTTTCATTATATGCTACAAGATAAAGTAATTATTACCATTTTCGAGAACCAATGACTCCATATAGTTTTTGAACATAAGAGAGAATTAACTATATTATATAATAGAAGAAGGGTTTTTTCCATTTAAAAGGATATTACGAGAAACTTAAATCGAGTTTGATCCTGGTAGAGGTATTTCACGCGTGATATAGAGCCATATCTATTAAAAGATGATTGATGGATTTTTAGTGCGGTTAATATAACATTTGCAGGTCGTGAAACAAATACTCAATAAATATCCAAAAATAATAACAGTTCACCGCACTTTCTTAAGTGCAATTTTATGAACTTTGACATAACGCAAAGATTCATTGATTTACAACACTGTGCATTAGTCTGCAAATGAACATTTCTATGAAACTAGTTACAACATTCAAAGAAAAAACATCACAATGTGGAACATTTTAGTGAGCACTCAGAACCGTCCGCTAATGTATACATAGCACTGAAATTTCGGTTCAATGAATTAACCAAAATGGTACGAATGGTAGGATGGGAGAGGTGAGTTCTTTATTCAATTTCTTCTCGCAACTTAAATCTTGTAATTAATAAAACAAGTTAAACTTTATTATATGATTATTATTTTTTATTTAAAATTATATTTATTATTTTTTCTATGAAGTTAATATAAAATTCGGTTTGTTTTCATAGTTTAATGTATAGGTTATTCACCGAGCGAAGTGAGGTATATTTTTACTTGCATATAAGTTGAGTTTTTTTTGCAATAGCAGTTGGAATAAGATTATATGATAGACAGACAGTCTGTTATGATCCCATTATTACATTATAATTTAAATAAGTATGAATACAGAAATTATTTAGAGCCATTAATTTAGAACACAAATCGATGGATGAACCGTGAATGAGATTACAATTTTAATAAGAGCCAATGATATAGGCTTATAGAGAACACACAAGAAACACATCACACGTTGAAGTTGCGAGATGAAAATTAGTTAATTTAATAATAAATGTATCACAAACATATGTTCTATTTTTAAGATGCAACACTGTGATTTTATTGTAGTGATTTATATTTTATGTTAAAACAGTCTGATTCTGTGAAATTTGAGAGAATATATATTAATTGTGTAAAAAGAATCACAAGATTACTAATGCTAACATGTTTTCTTAGTAAAATAAATTCAGTATTTATTATGAATCGTTCTTAATTATTTACAGAATCGTCCTGTTTTAAGTTGATGTGCCTGTATTTTTAGTTTTATTTGTATGTTTGATTTTAAGTGGGTTTAATTAATAATTTTGTATATTGTTTTAGAGATTCAAGGGACAGCTTTTGTATAAAATTTCAATGTAGATTACGTAGGGTATAAAATAACGTATCATTCCTTGTAATTAAATTGAAAGAATAACCAAATGGTATATTTTGGTAAATTGTATTTATCCGATAGTAATAAAACAATGTAGAGTTCTTACTTCCTAGTCTAAAATTGTCAGACGTTTTCAAACAACCACCACTTAGATACTTGTACGGAGAAACGTGTAACTTGCGTTTATACGTTGGTCACGTCGTTGTTATAGCTTAGTTTCCTTTAGGCCTATAAATTAAAGTTAAACTTTTGTGTTTAAAACACAACCTTCAATATCAGTTTTACACACAATGATAAATAAACAATCAAAGAGATATCAAAACTTAGGGGTCAAGTATGTAAACGCTTTCCTTCTTTAATGACACCGTGCCCAGTTATAAACAGCAAAATTTAAAATGTCTTTTTCGGGTTGTGAAATTATTAACCAACTGAAATGCTATATTACTGCCTGCAAAAGCTGTGTTTCTTTAAACAACCGGGATACATATTTCGCTAGCGGCTAGCTCCGACATTAACTAATTGCAAAGTATGAAGTGGGATAAACTCCTCGGGAATATAACTATACAAAACCGTATTTTAATTGTTAATGAAACTTTTCACAATCGAACGGATTTCTTATTCTTATTCAATCATGTCAATTTTACAATAAATAATAGTTTACTAACTTACGCCTTTTGTATACTGAGCACCTTTTGTTACATGAGGGTAAAATAATTGTGAAATTAATTATAGTTGATGTTGTGTTTCTAGATTGTTGACTTATAATTTTAATGTTTTACAAAGCTAGTACGAGTGACTTTTGAACTAAATATCGCGTGGTATAAAACATCCATCTCTTTCGCACTTACTTAGTAGCGTATACTGTCACCTCATTCTAACCGATATCGTGACGATAAAATAGCGCTGCTGGGTCTCCTGATCTCTAAGACATCTACGAGATGAGATATGGAAGTGCTTTGACACATATAGTTATAAAAGCAATATATTTTAAAGTTGTTTTAAAATGAACATAATAAGAACAAACAAGCATGTTAAGGTCTAAGAAAGTTTTAAGTACAAGGGGCGTAAGTTAGCATAGCTATAAATAATGTTGCTATTTTCGTGTAATCGGTCTCACTGTGCAGAATAGTTGTAGATGTGTGATATTTGTAATAATCGGGAAATTGCCTTTTATGAAACGAATATAAATATTGTAGCAATAATTCATATGGATTACGGTGACTCGATTCTTTTGTAAATACGTGAATGTGTAACAGTGATATCAATAAAGATATAATTAAATACTCGTGTTTTAATAGGAATTTAAGACAAATCCCAATTATTAATTTGCCTTGGAGACTGAAAGAAAGAAAAGGTTTTTTTCATTAATGTTGAGAACACCGTGCCCCTTACATTTTATCAATGGTATACGAGGGCCATGCCAATAGAAGTTAGATACTCTTTTCTCATTAAATTGACACTGGCAAACTATACACCATCTTATAAGCTGGTTTTTTTGTTGACATATTTGAATATAGAACACACTTCCTTTATTTATTTTTTTATTTGAATGAGCATCGTTTTTCCGAGAATCTGGCAGAAATTCACTTACAACAATGGACCTCAGTCGACGTGATTTTCGCGCTATGATTTATTATGACTTTAAAAAAGGTTTAAAGCCTCAAGAATGTTTTGAACTTTTGGCTTCTACTTTTGGTGAGTCTGATTGTTCCTGAGCAACAGTATTAAATTGGTTTGATGAACTTATAAGAGGACGGGAATGTCTCGAAGATGAAGCGAAGACAGGACGGCCGCAAACCGCGGTCACGCAAGAAAACGTTTGTGCAGTCGAAAAACTTATTCGCAAAAACCGACGAATTACATATGTAGAGCTAGAGCGAGAACTAGGAACTGGATTAACAGCAATGGAAACCATAATTCACGACCATCTTTCTCTCCGTAAACGTTGTTCGAGATGGGTGCCGCACAAACTTACTGATGAGCAGAAAGACCATCGGGTGGATTGGTGCTTATTCATGATAAATAAATTCAACGGAGGCGAGAAAAAAATATATATGATAAACTGACTGGTGACGAAACATGGCTATATAACTATGATCCCGAATCAAAGCGACTTGCGAGTTGACTGTATGGCGCTTTGAAGACGAACCAACTCCAACGAAATGTCGCCGTGCACGAAGCACACGGAAACAAATGGTCGCCTCGTTTTTCTGCAAAACGGGTCATATTGCTACTGTTGTGCTAGAGAATAAAATAACGGTGAACTCCGAATGCTATGTGACAGTTTGTACTCCAAAAGTAATATCAGCTTGGTGTGACAAGCGACCGAAGTCAGGAAGCCGGCACCTTCTCTGGCACCACGACAATGCGGCGCCGCACACGTCTGCCAGAACACTAGACTTTTTCAACTCTAAAAATGTGTCAATCCTCCCTCATCCGCCTTATTCCCCTGACCTAGCGCCTTGTGATTTTTACTTGTTTCCAAAATCAAAGAAAATCTAAAGTGGAAGAGTTTTGAAAGCAAAGAAGATGCGCTGGTTGCCTATAATTTCGAGATTTCTGTGGTAACTAAAGAAGAGTGGTCACAGGTATTTTCCAATTGGTTCAGATGTATGGAAAAATATATACGTGCTCAGCGTGAATACTTTGAAAAGCTCGATACTTGTAATAAAGAATAAATTTTATAATTTTTGAGTGTCTAGTTTCTTTTGGCATGCCACTCGTATTTCATTATACATAATGAGAGGAATTAACAAAAGATAGTTATTAAAAATCACTTACGTGATATCTTTGCCCGACATTTCGTTACACCTTCTGGTCTCATGGTCAAGGGCTGATTATTATGTATAATGTCTACAAACCGCGAGAGTTTAAAAACTGTATTAGTTATATTGCTTTCTTTAAGCATCGGTGAAGGTAAAGAAGGTAAGAGACCAAAACAAAATGTAACAATCAGTTTTCACTAAAGTGCTTAAAATAAAACAAGACTATAGCGCTGTGGCTATCCCTTTCTAGGATTAAAATTAGTTTGAAGACAAGTCTAAATTGTGTATTTTTTTCCGTTATAATATTGTTTAAGGTGAATTACCCTGTCCCATTTCATTCCGTGAGTGTCGTACGAGGCAAATTGGGTAGCGCGTAAATAATCACTTACAACTACAGTTGTATATAATCTCAAAGACCATTTTTTCCTCATTTAAATGTCAAATGGCTTAAAATTATAAAAAAAAAGAAAAGAAAAGAATTTTTTTATTTAGCACACACATACAGTATTCAATGACAAAATTTAAAGAAATGGTTTCCGCTAAATTGGGCCCACAATCAGTAATTTCTGAACTTATTGCTACCCCATTTCGGATTATTGCTGTGAGTGAAATTTAAGCTGCATTTCCACTGATACGGCTGAGCCAACATTTTGTTACGAGCAAATGTTTGTTTTTTCTCGTGTTCATTCCAAGCATCTAGTACATACATATACTCACGCCTATAAATCCCGAAGGGGTAGCCAGAGCCAAGGAATAAGAAATTTCTCAGCTACTTTTGGAAACTTGTGTGGGGAAAAAATGGTAAAATAAAGGTTGTTGGTGATGGGTCTCCCACCGCATCGCCCAAAAATCCCTTAAAAGCCCCCAATACCGTTAGTCGCCTCTTACGTACACCCACCGGAAGAAATGGGGTAGTGCTATTCTAAGCCGGCACTACACAGCATATACTATCATCTATAACATACACTATCTGGTACTGTTTAAATTAATGATTTCTGAACGAAGATTTGCCCTGAACAAATATCGTGCCATCATACCAACATCGACGGACGAGTCATGGTCATGGATAATTTGCTTTTGGCTAGGGCATCTGTTATTTTAATTGCATCACTACCATAAAGCCGTATGGGAAAATGACGTTATTGGATATGTTTTTTTTAATCAAAGAGAGAGAGAGTTGGTGAACAAAACAAATTTTTAACTATTATTTTCAAACTTTCATTTTTAATTGTACTGTTTAGTGGTTCTTGTTTTAAGGATCACTGTCATATGTAAGCGTAGGAACAACAACAGCATCATGCTCATAAATAAAAGATGTTATTAAAGGAAAGAAAAATTTCGAAACTGGCGGGGTTCGAACCCGCGACCTTCGGGTATACGCCCCCGTCGCTCTGCCAACTGAGCTACAGTGTCAGTTGGCATCCAGCGCGAAATTTCTCTATCCTTTGTTTCTTTTTTACACGTTCAAGTAGTGTTTGCGTTTCCTACCTCCGAATTTTAACTAATTCGGACGGCCACTTGTCTACCTTTTCAGATAGAATGCAAATGTTGGAAACGCCTAACTATCACATAATTTAATGTTTTTTGTCATGATTTCCTCATGTGGGGATTATTACTCATAAATAAAAGATGTTATTAAAGGAAAGAAAAATTTCGACACTGGCGGGGTTCGAACCCGCGACCTTCGGGTATACGCCCCCGTCGCTCTGCCAACTGAGCTACAGTGTCAGTTGGCATCCAGCGCGAAATTTCTCTATCCTTTGTTTCTTTTTTACACGTTCAAGTAGTGTTTGCGTTTCCTACCTCCGAATTTTAACTAATTCGGACGGCCACTTGTCTACCTTTTCAGATAGAATGCAAATGTTGGAAACGCCTAACTATCACATAATTTAATGTTTTTTGTCATGAATTCCTCATGTGGGGATTATTACTCATAAATAAAAGATGTTATTAAAGGAAAGAAAAATTTCGACACTGGCGGGGTTCGAACCCGCGACCTTCGGGTATACGCCCCCGTCGCTCTGCCAACTGAGCTACAGTGTCAGTTGGCATCCAGCGCGAAATTTCTCTATCCTTTGTTTCTTTTTTACACGTTCAAGTAGTGTTTGCGTTTCCTACCTCCGAATTTTAACTAATTCGGACGGCCACTTGTCTACCTTTTCAGATAGAATGCAAATGTTGGAAACGCCTAACTATCACATAATTTAATGTTTTTTGTCATGAATTCCTCATGTGGGGATTATTACTCATAAATAAAAGATGTTATTAAAGGAAAGAAAAATTTCGACACTGGCGGGGTTCGAACCCGCGACCTTCGGGTATACGCCCCCGTCGCTCTGCCAACTGAGCTACAGTGTCAGTTGGCATCCAGCGCGAAATTTCTCTATCCTTTGTTTCTTTTTTACACGTTCAAGTAGTGTTTGCGTTTCCTACCTCCGAATTTTAACTAATTCGGACGGCCACTTGTCTACCTTTTCAGATAGAATGCAAATGTTGGAAACGCCTAACTATCACATAATTTAATGTTTTTTGTCATGAATTGGCCTAGACCTCGCTTTTATAACATACCCTTTTTATATTATAAATCGATAAAGGATATCAAACTAAACAACTTTGCCCATGGAATGCCTATCTAAAATATTGTAATTTTCAAAAAATTATAATAATTAAAAATTTTCGTACCTAGTTCAAACTGAGAATGTATAGAATGAGAATCTTTGCTTCAGTGAAAATAAGAAATAAAAAAAAACATTTGATCTATGGTGTAAACAAAAACATAACCTCTTTCGGTATTTTCCAGTTCAATCGCTCGCTTACCGGTTTATTTTCATGATATTATTTTTCAACGACGATCAATACAACTGGAAAATACGGAAAGAAGTTATATTTTTGTTTACAGAGCGAAAAGCATAGATCAAATGTTTTTTTTTATTTCTTATTTTCACTGAAGCAAAGATTCTCATTCTATACATTCTCAGTTTGAACTAGGTATGACAAATTTTAATTATTATATTTTTTTGAAAATTACAATATTTTAGATAGGCATTCCATGGGCAAAGTTGTTTAGTTTGATGTCCTTTATCGATTTATAATATAAAAAGGGTATGTTATAAAAGCGAGGTCTAGGCCAATTCCTCATGTGGGGATTATTACTCATAAATAAAAGATGTTATTAAAGGAAAGAAAAATTTCGACACTGGCGGGGTTCGAACCCGCGACCTTCGGGTATACGCCCCCGTCGCTCTGCCAACTGAGCTACAGTGTCAGTTGGCATCCAGCGCGAAATTTCTCTATCCTTTGTTTCTTTTTTACACGTTCAAGTAGTGTTTGCGTTTCCTACCTCCGAATTTTAACTAATTCGGACGGCCACTTGTCTACCTTTTCAGATAGAATGCAAATGTTGGAAACGCCTAACTATCACATAATTTAATGTTTTTTGTCATGAATTCCTCATGTGGGGATTATTACTCATAAATAAAAGATGTTATTAAAGGAAAGAAAAATTTCGACACTGGCGGGGTTCGAACCCGCGACCTTCGGGTATACGCCCCCGTCGCTCTGCCAACTGAGCTACAGTGTCAGTTGGCATCCAGCGCGAAATTTCTCTATCCTTTGTTTCTTTTTTACACGTTCAAGTAGTGTTTGCGTTTCCTACCTCCGAATTTTAACTAATTCGGACGGCCACTTGTCTATCTTTTCAGATAGAATGCAAATGTTGGAAACGCCTAACTATCACATAATTTAATGTTTTTTGTCATGAATTCCTCATGTGGGGATTATTACTCATAAATAAAAGATGTTATTAAAGGAAAGAAAAATTTCGACACTGGCGGGGTTCGAACCCGCGACCTTCGGGTATACGCCCCCGTCGCTCTGCCAACTGAGCTACAGTGTCAGTTGGCATCCAGCGCGAAATTTCTCTATCCTTTGTTTCTTTTTTACACGTTCAAGTAGTGTTTGCGCAAGGTCGCGGGTTCGAACCCCGCCAGTGTCGAAATTTTTCTTTCCTTTAATAACATCTTTTATTTATGAGTAATAATCCCCACATGAGGAATTCATGACAAAAAACATTAAATTAACAGCATCATGCACAGTAATTCGGGCCTTTTGAGACACTAACTGACTTGACATTAAGCTATTTTACAGCTCCATTATGTATGGCTAAAATTACTAAAATGGATTGAGATAAAGAATAAAAAATATTTATGGCAAAATAATATTTTATTACACATTTAAAAATATATTAATATTACAATATGACAAGCATCTATAAACACATACAATTCTTAACTTAATATCTCACATACAACTGGTGATGAATATTGCAATAAAATAATGCTTTGAGTATTATAGGAAAACAAACATTTGGGCATAATATCAAAACATAATCTAGTACTTTACCTAAAAGTAATTCTGTTTGTACGGTATTGATCACGAGTTAACCAGGTTTTTCTCGAATATGATATATGTTTAATACAAAAGTTAAATATGGACAATGACCTCAGCATACTGTAGTAAAGGCAGTAAAAGAGTAATATTAGAGTTCTCTTACACCACCTTGCCCCCGTAGCATGAGGCTTGTGAGAGTGTGTCACCCAACAAATGAGAAACTGACAGATTATCCCTATAAAATCCGTCAGTTTCTCACTTCTCATGTGACATACTCAGAAACCTCATGCTATAGCGCAGATGTCAATAAAGTAAGAGTTGAATAGCTTGTAATGGCACAACTAGAGCAATGCTAAGATCAAACAGTACAAAATTTCCAGTGCTAGGTAAAAATCTAGGTATAAATTAGGAATTAAATATTTGGATGCAGTGGCATTATGCCCGATTAGATTTGAATATATTTATGTTAAAATATCAAGAATCAAACAAAACATTTAGATAGATTTTAAAAACACTTAGTGAAACTAAAACATTCAACATATATTAAGGAATGATTATACCATAAAAGCTGTACCAATCATTTCATGACCGTAAGCCTATTAGAATTGTATGAAACTCCCGTCACCAAAAAAATTGTAGGGCTTCATCTAATTGAAGATGAGTCTGAGTTTATTTGACATACTAATCTTCTCCAGCTATGTTTTGATCTTTCGTAACTGTATTTAAACATTTATAAATTGACACTCAGTTTTTCTTCAATATAAGATGGCCCTTCGTTGAGACTAATCTTAAGTGTAAAAGAATTGCCTTTATTTGAACAGTTGTATTTTTTAAAAATGATCTAGGTAGCGCGAAGTAAGTATGCTTTTTTATAGAGATAGTGTGGGTTCCAAAAGAAAAAAAACATCAGAATAATGAACAATTTCCATACATAAAAATTAAAACGAAAAGATATAAATACGAATACTCCATTACTCTAACATTATTTTATGATGATATTAAGTATATTATCATAAAACGTGCACAAACATCGGTTAAAGGCAATATGTGCGCGTATTTGTAAGCAAGTTCCATATTAGTTTTGGTTCTTCTTTAACTTTCCCGAAATATCTTAATTATGGAAAGTAGCACTTATTAATACAGACTTACATGTCATTTTTGTTTGTAGTTGTAGCAGACAATCGGAACATTGATGGACTAAATATCGAATCACCAATATAACCTTATACTTATATTACCTACAAGTTAACATTTATAAAGCTTGGCATATAAGTCATAGTATAGCACAGCGCTTTCACATGGCTACGTTTCATAAGCTCAGCATTTTGATATTATATTTGTACTTAAGCCAAGCGATTGTTCTAAGCCATTTAAAAGATTTTTCGAGACATTTATAAACTGATCGTTAATATAAAAATGCATTTTCTACTATTTTCATAACGCTACAATTACAAATAAGTGATAATAATTGAGGCAATATCTTTTTTACTTTGTTTTAACCATTAATATTTATATTTTAATTAAATCAATTACCTTGTAAAATTCTAATAAATTCATATTTGTCACTCAATAAGAGAAAATAATGAAAGAAAAAGTCCAAGCATTATTTCATTAACTAAATATGATAATAATTCGTATATAGCTGGCGCGGTTACCTGTTTGATGGAAGATTCAAGGCAAGATATTGATGTAGAGCAGTAACTAAGATATTATGTGATTTCTTCACAATAGGGGTATAGTAAATATAGCCATGCCTCTTGAGGTGTGACTAGAGATGTAAAGAACTCGAGTCTTGGAGTCTTAATTCGATAGACTCGGCTCAATTTTACGAGACTCGGTGGACTAACAAAACTCAGAACCTAGAGTCGAGCCGATCTGCAGTCCTTTGTCGAAGACTCGAGCGCCAAAATAGAGCTCGTATTTCGAAAAGAGCTCAAGTCTTAAAATCAAGCTCACTTCTAAAAAAAAACTTGAATCTTAAATAGAGCTCGAGTGTATCGAGTCTTGAGCGTATCAAGGTTGATTCATTTAAAAATAAATAGACATAGTTCATGTGGCAATATGTTAAATGTGACCTTTAGGTATGGCATTATTAGGTTATGTGTCTACCCCAAGAGGGATAAAACGTGATACTATTTATTATATCGGTACGGATCAATTTTTATTGTTTGTTATGTTACGAATATTTACTAACGTTTTTACTTCTGGTTCATGGTTAGACTTTTTTGATTATACGTTTATATAATAAAAAATATTGGTATATTAAGATTATTAAGTAATTATGTACTTAATGTGATTTTTTTTATGTTTAGAATCATGTTTCATGATGAGTAAAATATTTTATCTTATATTTACCTCTTTTATTTTAATGGGAAAGATTGACACTACATAGCTATTTCCCGCGACATCCTATATTATTTTTATTCAGACTTATATTTTATTCCCTATTTATTTATAAAGGAACTCCAAATGGAAAAGAACTTGAGCGCGGCTCTTCGCCATGTTGCGCTCGAGTCTCTATGTAGACTTAAGTGTTCTAGTCTGGGGATGTTGTTGTAACGAGTCGAGCTGTGCTATTGTCCGCTGAGCCTAAAATTTAGGACTCAAAAGACTCGAGTTCTTAACATCTCTAGGTGTGACACAACATGCCTTGACTAAGGGTGCGAGTCCCCATAGATGTGTGAAGATAATTTGTTCTTAATAAACCAATAAAATAATTTCATTTACTATGCCTCACTCAGCATCTTGAAGAAGGAAAATCATGAGATTCGATTGGTTCTGTGGGAACAGCAAAGATATACTGGCCAGTACACCCTGCTGTGTACCAAATTAGAATTTGTATTTATGTTTAGCTAGAGAAACATTTCGATACCGCGATGTATGATTTTTTATGCCGCTGCTAGTGTGCGAGTGAGTTCGCCGTCTAGCGGTCGCCACAGTTCTTTAAAAACGAATTATTGTCGCACGTCTTTGGTAGATTCTCAGCCTAAAAGTCGCACTTGTTTGACTTAACCGACAGAGTTCACATAAAGTTTGATGTATTGATGTGACATATCTCATATTCCCGCGACCCTTGCAATGCGCAAAAGACCATTTTTTTGGATTAAAATAATATATTTTACATAAGTAGCATTTTTGGTCTATCAAGCTATATATCAAGTTATATTCCAGCGATATCACAAACTAATTCATGCTGAAGTTCTGTGTAAAGTCGTACTCGATGGTAGGAATGACAGTTTGCACGAACTTCAGAAACACTATGAGGTAGGAATGGACTCCCATCTCGCCGCCACTCTCTGTTACTGTCTCTATTATCTTCTTCATCACGTCTGCGTGCCTGAAATTTAATACAATGAGTATTATGTTACTGAATAGACTATTTGACAATGCGAGAAATAAAGTGTCGATTGCTGTCATCAGTATAAATTAAGAGTTTAAAAATGGTTATTTATTAATGTAAGTTGAAAATAATAATTGATTTATTTAAAAATCCATAAATAAAAATGCAAATTTTTTAACGTTTGTCACGTGACACAAAACGTTCTTGATTGGTCGAGTTTATGATGACGTCACATGCCTGTAAAGAAACCTCGTGGCTCGTTTGTTGCCACAGACCAAATACAGGCAAGTGACGTCACTGATCCGTTTGCAGCGCCATATTGTCAAAATAGTGTTTTGACGCGCTATTTAAATATTGATTTTTTTATTTGATATTTTTCAGCAAATATGTACCAGATTAAAAAAATACAACTATTACTGGGCTCTTTAAACTCTACTACATCATATAAAATGGATTTTAAAAACCTGTCAAATAGCCCATTTGTAACACGGTTTTAAAAAAAAACGGGATACCAGAATTTAATTTCAAGATCAACAGTTTTTAAGTTTTCTACAATCGTTTTCGCAACCAAAATAAGTTTACTGCTCGAATTAGAAACATTTTAAAGAAATAATAAGAACTAGTCCTCCACTCGTTCGGCTTCTTTCTATCATGAACACGATCGATTTCTGGCAGTATAAAAAGAGGGAAACAAGATCATGAAGATGTTTTAAACAAGATCAAATGAGGAATCGTTTGCACTAAATGTTTAGCACTACCCCATTTCTTCCGGTGGGTGTACGTAAGAGGCGACTAACGGATTTAGGGCTTTTGAGGGATTTTTGGGCGATGCGGTTGGAGACTCATCACCAACAACCTTTATTTCAACATCTTCCACGCAAGTTCCAAAAGTGGCTGAGGAATTTCTGATTCCTTAGCTCTGGATACGCCTTCTAGGGATTTATAGCCGTGAGTATATGTATGTATGTATCCATTGCTGTCGAGAAGAATATGTCCCACAGCATACTTTTAACTAGAATCTTAGCTTCTTGTAACAAACCTAAAGCATATTTAGTACCTGCAGGGATGCACGGAGGCCATCCCGGGCCCGGCCAGGTGCGGGTGCGCCTCCATCGTCACCGTCTTCTTGGCGTGGTCCTGCGACACGTCCTCGTACGTCTGCTGCTCTGATAGCATCTTGCGATCCTGGACAATATTCGCAGTATGGCTTTAGTTTGGGGAATTTGTTAAATCACTGGGTGATTTGGAATGTATAGAATGACAGACAGAAAGTGTAGGTAAAGGTAGGCTAAACTGTGAAAACAGGATTGAGCGATGAAAAAGTAAAATGGTCTATAGAATGGGAGAGTGAATCAGATGGATGCAAAGACTTCTTTGTGGCTATTAGCTATCTTTAATATAATATCTTTATTGAATTTTATGTTTTATACAGCATATAAATATTTACATTGATTTGATATCATTTATAAAATATGACACAACTGCTGACTGATCATTTCAAATTTGTTTCTTTTACACTTCAATGATCAGCAAATCACGCGATTAAAAAAACATCTCACAAATAAATACCTAAAACCTTAAGAAAAACATATCAGTGTCTTTAAAATTCTATTTACCTCATCATACCCGATAAGCCACAGCCGCGGCGTCTGGTAGTACTTGTCGTACGTGATGTGCAGGTCGTAGGTTCGAGTCCTCACGATCTCGTCGCCGTCCACAACTCGCTTCGAGTCTTTCTTTGGTTTCGGCTCTTGGCGCGGGGCTAGAGCCGTCGACTGGGAGATATAAGTGAATTTATTATAATAAGTTATTTTATAGGTTATCATTATTAGTAATTTGAATGTTTTTGTTCATGAAAACCTCATGTGGGGTGGGAACGCAAACACTACTTAAAAGTGTAAAAAGAAACAAAGGATAGAAGAATTTCGCACTGGCAGCCATTGACACGGCAGCTCAATTGGCAGAGCGACGGGGCGTATACCCGAGGTCGCGGGTTCGATTCCCGCCTGTGTCGAAATGTTTCTTTCCCATATTTATTCTTTTTATTAGTAATAATCCCTATCATTATTAGTATTTAAGGACAGTGATGGGGCAGTGAGAAAGAGATTTCCTTTTATCTAACAATAGTGCAGAAGTACTATGTAATATAGTATTATTTATTATATTTCTATTTTTCGTACATAATTTATTATCTTCGTTTTTTTAACTATATGTGTAATTTATCTTTTTAATTAAATTAGTCAGCTCTAATATAAAACCATATATTAAATAATGTTACTTCTCAAATGCAACAGAAAATATATACTAATGAAAATATTGTTTTTCAATTATGCTATGTTTGTGTTATCTGTAAGTGTTACCCCAAAACTAGTGATGATTGTTTCATTTTTTTCGTAGTGGTTAGAATAAGGCCAAACTACTCACCGGATCCACTTCATCCAAAAGTCCGGACTCTTGGAACTCCTCCATATCGGCTGCTTCATCATCGTCATCCTCATCTTCATCATCATCATCGCCGTGGTCGCCGGTGCCTTCGTCTTCACTATCACCTGCGTCGGCCGCGTCCAACGTCATCTCACAGACCTGACGATTAAGTTAACTTATATTAATATAATATATTAATTCATTTAAAAACTAATAAGCTATTGTAAGTGTCAATTTGTAACCAACCAAAAAAAAAATACTGTGCTATTTGTGTATTTCTAAATAAATAAGTCAATTGCCAAAAGGCAAACAAAATAGACAAAATCTATTATCACATCAAGTCAATGGTATTACCTTCTCCTCCAAAGCTGGTGCGCCGGTGTTATCATAGTGATGGGTGTCCACCCAGCCACCATCCTCGTCTTGATCCGTCTCTATTATCTTCTCTTTGTCTTCACAGTACTCTATCTGAAATAAAGGTATTGTTAAAATGGTAGTTGACTTACAAGTACATAAACCTATAATGATAGACCTACCTACCAAATGTCTCTCTTTCTCTTTCAATACTCAAGACTATTAATTCCAAAACCGAGAAGCCAGATCTTAAGAATCTATGAATCCTAAGCCATTTTAGAGGTCGGGTCGGGATAAGATAAGGACGATTGGTGATGGCTCTCATATCTGCCAACAATCAATTGAAAAGTGCAAAGTTATAGAATGTTTGTTGTGTAAAACACAGTAAGCTATTGTCTTCTCCTGAACTGATTAAGTTGATATAGGAAAGCATAGTTCACAATGGCATAAATCATAATAACTATACTGCCAACACTACCAAGATATATAGCCCGAAACTATATTTTATACATTCAGCGTGATACATACACATCTTGACTTAGATATTCCTCAGCCATTTTTGAAAGATAAATGGGGAAAGTATAGTAAAATAAATTATGGTTAGTGATGGGGCAACAGCTCAAGCAAAGAAGATAAAAGAAATAATTTAAAAAATACATGTTGTTACCTGCTTACACCTTCTATAGCACGGCACATTTCTTGTTATAAGAAACTGCTTATCAGCTGGCAAATAGGGCCTAACCTTTGATTCTTCACCTTTAGCCCATTGCCAGGTTGGGCAGTGGTGGACTAGATGGTCTCCTGCTGCCACAAACTCTTCAGGAGTTAGAACACCAGTCTCTTGGAATTTGGATTCCTGTAAAGGGAACAATTTATATTATAAAACAATGGACCTGACAAACGTTTTTATTCTATACGCCAAATAAATCTACAAACTTTTTTCATTACTTAAAAAATGACTGAAATATTTAGGTTCAAAGTGCGCATTTTTGGCCGACGGATTTAAATAATAATAATAATAATAATAAAACATTTATTTCAGACTACAAGGTCCATAAGGGTTAGTAATACAAGAAAAAAAAACTAAAATACAAAACTAAAAAACTAAAAATATCGTTAGTAGACTTAAAACCTATTTTTTATTTCTACTGTACAAAGTAATGGACCACTGCCCGAACAGTGGCGTGTCCCATTTCGCCGCAAATGTTCGCAGAAGGCTATTGTTGGACGCAAGTAGTCTATCCCTAGTGGAGGCCGCGCGTTTCCGCATGATGGCAAAAAAGTCATCAACATGGGCCTCCGCGAACATCAGCGACGCACTGCAGTACCGGGGTTTTCGCAAAATTATTCGTAGAGCATCGTTGTATTGAACGCGTAGTGCGCTGTACGCACTCCGCTTATATGAGAGCCACAGGCTGCAGGTGTAGAAAGACTGACAGAAAGCTCTGAACAGGGTCAGTTTTACCTCTGTGCTACACCTAGCAAACCTGCGGGCCACCATATTGCATCGTACAGACAGCGCCCTACGCTCTCTTTCAATATCAAGATTGTCTGAGAGCTTTACGTCAAGGAAGTGTCCCAAATACTTAAAACTATCCACCCTTATGAGCTCCCTACCACATAGCTTTATCGGGGGAACCGATTTCGGCAGTTTGTTTCCCGCACTAAATACCAGATAAACACTTTTGCTAACGTTATACTTAAGCCCACATTTAACAGCATAACTCTCACAAATATTAAGTAGCTTTTGCAATGCGCTCACTAAGTAGCGCCATATCATCAGCATAGCTGATGTTATTCATGAAAGTTCCATCAACCGAGCACCCGACTTTGGCACCACTGAGCTCCTCAATCAGCGCATTTACAAATATATTAAAAAGCCTCGGAGAAGACAATCCGCCCTGCCGGACGCCGCATTTTAGGCGGTACTCAGGGCTCACACTGTCACCCCACCTCACATAATTTTTTTGGTGCTGGTACCAGAACCTGAATAGTGCCATATGTTCCGGATCAAGATTGGTCTCCCTTGACAGTTTGCTCCACAGCACATCATAATTTACAACATCAAATGCCTTACCGAGATCTAGGAAGCATCCGTATACTGGTGTCTTCCTATCGGTGTAGTACCTGACAGTCTGCTTGACACACAGAATAGCACTCTCAGTGGATACCCCTTCCCTAAATCCGAATTGGGAATCACTGATTGACGATTTAGCGGCTAGCTGCTCGTCAAGCAGACTGTCTAGCACCTTAGCAATCACAGTAGCAAGCGAAATAGGTCTATAGTTACTACTGTCCACCACACTACCATTTCTGTTCTTAACAATTGGCACAACTACAGTCTTCATAAGTTCGTCAGGTAAATAGGAATGCCCTATACATAAATTAAACAACATACATAGTAATCTAGATATGTGTTGGCCAGCAAAACGAAGGTGCTCTATGCTGAGACCATCGTGGCCGGGAGATTTACCACGCTTTATACGCTTAATTGCTCGCTTGACGTCTGACGCCGTAAATTTCACGTATCTCTCACCGGCCACGGTGGTCCTCACCTCGTCACTAGAGACATTTAAAGCCGTGGGTTCCATCTTAAAAAGCTCACAGAACATATTCGCAATGTTTTCCGAGCCCGAAGACTGACCAACCGTATCGGATACCGGTGGTTTCGGATTTAATTTAGCTGTAGCCTTCCAAAAACCAGAAAAATCTTTACACTGACTACTAGCGAGTATGTCCATTTTTATTTGCTGTTCATTGTTCTATCACCAGCGAAGCTTAGATTTAAATTCTTTTCGAGTTCGACACATGCTCTCATACACTCTACCTGAGGCAGGCCTACCATATGCATTCCAATCTTGCAAACTCAACCTAGCCGCGGCGTGCAACGGTTTAATATGCCTATTCCACCCTATTATAGGCTTTCTCTTTACAACATTAGCAATATGACAGGAAATAGACGCCTTCGTTAATATATCAACAATGTTGTTGTTGTCCTATGGCACCCCACTGGTGCACAGGGCCTGCACAAGCTCCCGCCACGCCTTCCTGTCTGCTGCGACTTCCCTGGCCGCACTCCAACTCAGTCCCGCCGCTCGCAGCTCGCTCTCCACGCTCCGGCGCCAAGTGTGTACGGGACGGCCGCGGGCTCGCTTGCCGTCCGGTGGTTTCCACTCGAATGCGATGCTGGCGTTTGTGGTCCCTCTTCGAAATGTGTGCCCCATCCACCTCCATTTTCTCAGTGCGATGTCAGTCACAACTGGAGTCTGCTGGCATTGGTTCCACAGGTCCACGTTCCGGATTGTCATTGGCCAGTAAATGCGGAGGATTGACCTCAGGGACTTGTTGACGAAGACTTGGAGCTTATTCGTCCGCCCCTTTGTCACTCTCCACGTTTCACAGCCAAAGAGCAGAACGGATTTCACCACGGATTCGAAGAGGGAGATCTTTACTCGACGGGAAAGGACATTTGACTCCCAGACAGGTCTCAGTTGGGCAAAGGCCGCGTTTGCCTTCCGTATCCTGCTTTCAACATCCTCGTCTGCACCTCCTTGACACGTAATAACACTACCGAGGTAAACAAACTTACGAGCGGATTCTAGTGGGGTATCTTGAAGCTTCAATGGTTCTGTCGTTGAAGGATTTATCCGCATGTCGACGGTTTTGCGTTTATTAATTCGCAGGCCCATGACTTCTGCTTGCTTTCTAAGGCTCTCAAGTTTAGCTTTTAAATGGGCTAGAGTTGGCGAGATTAACACAATGTCGTCCGCGTAGTCCAAGTCTTCTAAGACAGAAGCGCCCCACTTCACACCTCGAGGTGTTTGGGTGACCGCTCTCATGACGTCGTCCAACAGAATAATGAAGAGAAGCGGCGATAAGAGGCATCCTTGCTTGACGCCCGCAGAGATGCATATTGGTGCTCCCAGCTCCTTTTCATGGATCACCCGGCATGTGCTACCTTCGTACAGGGCGCGGATTATCTCAATAATACACTGCGGGATGCCCCTGCGACTAAGGCTGGACCACAACGCGCCCCAGTTCACGGTGTCGAAGGCTTTTTCGAAATCGACGAATGCCAGCAGTAGTTCCGACTGCCATTCGACACACTGCTCGATCAGTATGCGCAAGGTGTTAGTGTGGTCTGTGCAGGAGCGTCCGGAGCGGAAACCGGCTTGTTCTTCCCTCAGCGTCTCAGCTACTGCTGGTGCGATGCGGTTGAGCAGAATCTTCGCTAAAACTTTTGCGGCGGAAGGTAGTAGTGTAATGCCGCGCCAGTTATCACATCGCGTTAAATCACCCTTCTTAGGAACTTTCACCAGAAGGCCTTGTTTCCATTCATCGGGAACTTGTCTAGTCTCCCAAATGCGGGTAAGAAGGGGATACAGCAGTGAAGCAGATGTAGCAGCATCGGCTCTCAGCATATCCACGTGGACATTGTCGACTCCTGGCGCTTTCCCTGGTTTCAGAGACTTCACTGCTAATAAAGTTTCATCAAATGAGGGAGGTGCTGTCGCAATGTCTAATACAGTGACTGGTGAGCTAGTGCTGGTTTCATAAGAGTCTGACGTCTGGGTTTGCTTTAGCAGGCTCGTGAAGTGTTCAGTCCATCTTTGCAACTGTTCGTCTGAGGTACATAGGAGGCTACCGTCACTACCTTTAAGCGGTTTTTTAGTCATACGTGCTTTGCGCCCGCTAAGTCGGCGCGTGATGTCATACAACTGGCGCATGTCTTTGCGGCGGGCCGCGGTGTTCGCACGTTCCGCTAGTTCGTCGGCGGCTCTGCGTTGGTCACGTCTCGACATTCTTCTGATGTTTTTGCGAAGGACATTGTAGCGCTCCTGGAGACTAGTAGTTTGTGGCTCAGTGCTTGACAATAATTGCAGCTTGATCCCTTGCCTTTCTTCGATTTGCTGCCACAGCTCAGAGGACATCCAGTCTTCCCTCCTCGGGGAAATATATCCGAGTGCTTCTTCACCGGCTTTTGTGAAGGCAGTGCGAACGCGGACCCAAGTTTCCTCAATTTGCTCATCTTCTAATTCCTCTAAAAGTTCGAACTGATTCCTGAGAGACAAACAGAATTCTTCCCGTCCTTCTGGTGTCCGTAGTTTCCGGACTTCAAAACTTCTAGAGATCTTCTCAAAGTTACGGCGGGGGGAGGAAAGCTTGAGCCTTACCTCAGCAACAACCAGGTGGTGATCGCTGTCTACGTCGGCACCACGTCGGTTACGAACATCCAACAGGGAGGATCTCCATGTGCGGCTGATCGCAACATGATCAATCTGGTTGCGAGTTACACCAATGGTGCATATCAACAATGGTGGTATATAAATTATCTATCACTTTTGTGTGGACAGTATTTTTACATATGAGATCACAGCACTTACCCAATTCTTGAGGAAAATCGATATCGCGCAGTCTTTGGTTACACTGGGTTGTATAAATACATATCTGTTCCTCCGTTCTTATACCCCAAGCTACTCTATTTACAAGTTTATCTCTAGTGTCCCTGACAAAACTGGGTAATAGTTTAAATGCAATTGGCAAGTGAAAGTGGCAATGTGAAGTCACAACCCCAGCCATTCGTCGTTCACGCTTACGTACGCCTGGAGTTTTTGTAGTATGATACAAAATAGCAAATACATACTGTAGTGTGCCTCATTGTTTCAACTACATACATATATACATTTACTCACGGCTATTAATCCCCAGAAGTGGTAGCCAGAGCTAAGAATTAGAAAT
This sequence comes from Bedellia somnulentella, assembly GCA_963576735.1. Taxonomy (NCBI): domain Eukaryota; kingdom Metazoa; phylum Arthropoda; class Insecta; order Lepidoptera; family Bedelliidae; genus Bedellia; species Bedellia somnulentella. The sequence goes on along the minus strand of OY755175.1, from coordinate 1,209,224 downwards.
TCTTCAGTCACTTTTGGAAGTTAAGTGGGGAAAAGATGGTGAAATAAAGTTTCTTAAAAGCCCCAATACCGTTAGTCACATCTTACATACACTTACTGGAAGAAATGGGGAAGTGCTATTCTAAGCCGACACTACACAGCCAGTTTATTATAAAAATATAATCACGGCTATAAAACTGAAAAAAGCTTCAGAATTAGGAATTCATTAGCTACTTTTGGAACTTGAGTGGGAAAAAGATTGAATAATAAAGGTGTTGGTGACTGGTGATGAGTCTCCAGCCGAATCGTCTAATATTCTCCTAGAAAAAAAGGGCTTAATTTTCCAAGTCACCTTTTATTACCCTTACTTATGCAAAGAAAAATTTAGACACCAGCAGGGAAAAAAACAAAAGAATGAAAATATCTTTCCTTTATTAAATGTACATGATGTTTTCATAACAGAAACATTCTAATTTTAATACCCTTGTGATGAGAAAGGGTAGTGCTATTCTATGCCTATATTATATGTTCTCAGATAATATAAAACAATCACCAACAACAATAATCTATGCCATTTAGTAATTCTCAAATTCTATAAGTGGTTTTAAGTTGTTACTTCATCTATCAGGCAGGAAGTAAACAATTCAACTCCCAAAATTCAAACTTTCATGCAGTTTTCCCGTAAGCAGAAGTTCCTATCATTTATGTTACTCTATTGTAAACAAGCATATAAAAGGAAGAAATAAAGAAACAATTGCACCAGTCCCAATGGAACGACTTAGCGCAGTGTCAATGACTGGCGTGCTCACGGGTTATGACATCAGATTAAAATGAGCACAAAATCTGAAGGTTTCAAATGGGGTTGAACTTCTCAAGGTCGAAATACTGCAGGTATTGATGTGAAATAAAAACTATTGTAACATACATGATAGAAACTAAAGTTTCATGTGCATTTGGTACAGATATTTTGATCCATTTGTGTTCACCATTGTGAAATTGACAAAATTTCTCACAGCAAGGCAAATGATTCCATATATTCATCTATATATATAAAACTGTAGTGAGACAGACTGAATAAAAACGCACAGAAAAAAGTAAAGCACTACACAGCAAATGTCTTTTAAAATCTACAAAATATATACATTCCTATCATTTGTCTTTTGGTCATATTTTACCTTTGAATTGCTTGATAGTAAAGTAATAATAAAGTCCTAAAATAAATCTCTACATTTTTATCTTTTTATACTAATTTAAATTGTGATCCTCTCTTTAACCAGGGCAGTAAATTGTATGTTATCTTTAGAATATTTAGTATCTATGCCAACACTTTGAGAGCATAAGCATATAAGCATAAACGTTCACGCCGCATATCATATCGTTGGCAGAGGTACTAATACTTCTGAACATCACGTGACTTTGTCATCTGGTGTTCAGAGTACCCACGTTTTGCATGGACAGTGTACTCACGTGATAGGGGGCAGGCCTATCGCCGTTTTGTACGAATACACTGTCACACGACTAAGTACAACTCAGCCATGTGGGTTTCCTCACGATGTTTTCCCTCACCGTTAATAACCATGATAAATTAACCACACATATTTCTTTAGAAAAAACAAATTGGTGTAGGCTAGACATGCGCATAACGCTTCAGTGAAAAGAACTTAGTTCATTTAGTTCCTTCACTTCAAAGAACTACTTCGCGAATGTAGTCCAGTAGTCCACTTCGTTCAGCGGCTCATTTGACTCCTTCAGAGCCGTTGGACTAAATGAACTACAGAACGAATTGGACTAAATGAAGAGATTGAGTTGGAAAGATGAATAACTTGCGGTTTTTGCGTTCTCGTATCTTTCTTATAACATTCGCTAGTTCGCGAATGAAAAAAATGATGCTTTTGATAATGTTTAATTAATGAGTCCCATATGTTGTATTACTTGTATTTAATTTTGCAGAAATATAGTAATTTATCATGAAGTATCAGTAAGAATAAATATATCGATTGTCCTCCATACTTTTCAGGCTTAGGACTGACAACCAAAACATTAATAATATTTTCACTACTAGAAAATAAACATTAAAAATAACTCATTGACGGGTCTCGAACCTCATATTTATGTTTTTGTATTTGTGTAAACGAATCGTGATTTAGCAGCAAACAAATATAGGTCTTATCACCGTGTGTGGAGAGTTATTTTCCCCTACGCGAGCACAGCAATGCATAAGTGAGGTGAACTAATAAGGTGTCAGTATTAGATTTGCGATCAAACAAATATAGTATTTAAGTCGATGACCGAAGATTGTTTTTCGCCTGACGGCATAGTGAAGTATTAAGTGAAGGAATAAGGTGGACTAATAAGCGAGTGAAGGAAGGAATGGTTTGCATTTTCAACTGAAGGCATTCAAAAGAAGCATTCATTCGCGAACTACACACCTCTAGTGTAGGCCCCGACCCGGGATTTGAACACTAGTCGCTTGCACGTTAACCGAGTGTTCTACCCACTGGGCTATCACGGCTGTCTACCACTTTGAGAGTTTTATAAAAATACTTGTTGAGGACTGCCTATAATATGACTATTTCATTCAAGTAATATTTCAAAAGTATATAAAAAAATTACTCATTTAGTGATCTATCCATTTCTAGTTTTTAACATGTCCCGATTTATACGAAGTTACTGAGTTGTATTTGCTGTCAGGCCTTTATAAACTGGAGCTGAATTGGTATTAATCAACACACCACAATTAATTAAGTGGGTGGATCATAATCTAATGGTATTCAGAAGCACCAAGCCTTATTGACTGAACGCTTTAAAAAACATTTCATTAAACTTTCAGTGAAATTACAATAGTATAGTCAGATAAGCTCATCATAGGTACTAAATTTTCAAATGATGCAAATAATTTTCTGAAAATAAACAAAGGATTACTCTTAAAACTAACCTTTAAGACTGGAGTTAAATAACCGGCGACTCCCAGAGCCGTACCTTTCACAGTATTTATAACACTTTGCATGACTAACTATTTCCAAAATAGTTTATTCCAAAACTAAATGAGAATCAACAACAAATATCGCGAATTCACAAAAATAAATTGTTTTGATTTGATAAATCGAACAAGACCACAGAACAAGACAAAACCCTTATTTTTCGTTATATGGCTCTGGTTTCTAAACCTAATAAGCCAGCCACAGATAATACACACGCATAGATGTATTATTAGTACATCTGTTATGTGTACACACGCGATAAAGGGATTACAAATCATAGGATTAAAAATATAAACATAAATAATAAAATTATATTCAAATATAATAAAGCCTTTATTTCCCAATTTCAGATCAATTTTACAAAAAAATATAAGATGATATAATTAATTATTAAAGAAAAACTTACATCTATGTTTTATTTTACTACTAGCTTTTTGCCCGCGACTTCGTCCGCGTGGACTACATTTTTTTGCAACCGGTTTACATCCATAATACCTATACACTATCTCAACTTTTATTTTTTATATTTATATTTCCGCGGGCCTTGTAAAGGACATAAACAATATTGTAATCTGTGGACATAAATGACATGGAGGCTTTTTAAGTGATTGATGGGCGATGCAGTTGGTAACCCATCACTAACAACCTTCCTCCTTTTCCCCAATCTATTTCCAAAAGTGGATGAATAATTACTATCTCTGAAGCTATGACTGCCCTTTTATGGTATTTATGGCTGTTAGTACATACTCACGAATGACGGATAGATGAATTTCATAAATTCAATCGCACCCAAAAATGTCAAAATCTCTATATTAATTTCATTTGCTATATAAACCCCGTAGGGCCCGTAGGGGTTAGGTTTCAAAAATCCTTTTTTAACACGCTTTTATTAGTTCGACCTGTATGTATGTAACTATGAAATCAAATCTAAGAAACCTAATTTAACCATCTTCTAAAGGTCATAGCGTTATGAAAATTGGCAGTTGTATGTGATTTTGATGACAATACAATAATATGGTACTGTCGAGCTGATCTGATGATCAAGCCGGAGATATGAACTGAAACTTCATGATGGATGATGGTATCATAGCCGAGTTTGGACTTGTTAGAAAGGTCTTGTAATGAACCTTGACCACGATTAGGTTTCAAGGTCTGAATACAATAATATGGTACTGTCGAGCTCATCTGATGATGGAGCCGGAAGATATTAACTGGAACTTAATGATGGATGATCGTATTATAGCCGTATTTGGACTTGTTAGAAAGGTCTTGTAATGAACTTTGACCATGTTATGAACTTTGACCACGATTAGGTCTATCGAACTGATCTGATGATGGAGCCGGAAGATTTGAACTGGAACTTCATTATGAATCTTAGCATACGATGTATCGTTACCAACCCATAACGTCCCACTGCTGGGCACGAGTCTCTTCCGTGAGGAAGGTATTAGCCATAGGGTTGACCGTTTTATTATCTTATACTCGTGGGAATACTATGGTAAAAACTAAACATTAAGAAACAACAACACAAAGAAAACGGAGACTACAAAAAGAAAAGGAAAAACGCCACCAAAAAAAACGAAAAATGAAACCGACATCCCGTACATCAAAGTTAATTTTGGTAACGACGGCAAGCACCTAATTCAGCCTATAGGTATCCAATTCATGACCAAGTACAGCTACGGTACGGTAGAAAGGCGCATGCTCCCAGTGATTTTAAGTTGGGCATCTACCATGCACAAGATGCATGGCTGTGCTTTTGGAAGGGTTAAAAGTACTAACAGACGATCGAACATGTACGACGCGCACCACGAACATATGCGGTGCGCTCTAGCCTACAGACAATCGCACTCTGCGGCCCGCACCATTGCACAGTGCGGTTCACTGACCTCCAGATGGCCAGTCGTATTGAGGCTAGCACTGCGTGAGGACGTCGCGACATGCCGCCCATTCTCTCTAAACAAGCCAAAGTTGCATTAGTGGTGGCAAGTATCGTTGCAACATCGCCATCACATACCCAAAAAAAAAAAAAAAAGAAGAGAATGGGCTCGGCATCCATTATTGAAACGCGATGTCGCGACGTGTTGCGCGCACGGTAGCACAAAGGCGACTGAACCGAAAAATGTAGAGGTGTGTAGTTCGCGAATGAATGCTTCTTTTGAATGCCTTCAGTTGAAAATGCAAACCATTCCTTCCTTCACTCGCTTATTAGTCCACCTTATTCCTTCACTTAATACTTCACTATGCCGTCAGGCGAAAAACAATCTTCGGTCATCGACTTAAATACTATATTTGTTTGATCGCAAATCTAATACTGACACCTTATTAGTTCACCTCACTTATGCATTGCTGTGCTCGCGTAGGGGAAAATAACTCTCCACACACGGTGATAAGACCTATATTTGTTTGCTGCTAAATCACGATTCGTTTACACAAATACAAAAACATAAATATGAGGTTCGAGACCCGTCAATGAGTTATTTTTAATGTTTATTTTCTAGTAGTGAAAATATTATTAATGTTTTGGTTGTCAGTCCTAAGCCTGAAAAGTATGGAGGACAATCGATATATTTATTCTTACTGATACTTCATGATAAATTACTATATTTCTGCAAAATTAAATACAAGTAATACAACATATGGGACTCATTAATTAAACATTATCAAAAGCATCATTTTTTTCATTCGCGAACTAGCGAATGTTATAAGAAAGATACGAGAACGCAAAAACCGCAAGTTATTCATCTTTCCAACTCAATCTCTTCATTTAGTCCAATTCGTTCTGTAGTTCATTTAGTCCAACGGCTCTGAAGGAGTCAAATGAGCCGCTGAACGAAGTGGACTACTGGACTACATTCGCGAAGTAGTTCTTTGAAGTGAAGGAACTAAATGAACTAAGTTCTTTTCACTGAAGCGTTATGCGCATGTCTAGAAAAATGGTGCGGTGCGCCGTCCACACGATCGGATTGGTACGCAGCGTACCACGTACATAGCGCGTTCGAAGCACTTAAAAGTGCTAACAGACGATCGAACATGTACGGCGCGCACCAGTGTTCGTAGTACGGGCCGTACCAAAAACGAACGTGTGTAGCGTATTAATATTGGTGCGGGCTGGTTCGAAGCGCTTGCGCATCGAATGCGCTACGTACACAGACAATATATGGTACGAGTACAGACTGCCTACTTCGAACAAATATTTTGTACCACTGGCCTTGATTTCCAACCATACGTGACGTTTCACTTTGTTATAAATTATTGCCATCTGGCAGGCAAATATAAAGCTCTGGATACTTGATATGGGAGCCAAAATAGGTAAAGCTCAATTTCTTTCCATACTACAGTTTTTTAGGTTGGTTCAATGAAAAACAAATTTAAATTTCTTGAACGTTTTATTTTTGAGTAATAAAAGCTTCTTTTTTAGACACTTGGAGCAGTCTTGGCTCTCTTGTAGTAAGTAACCTGCCGCTTGGCTTTCTGCTAATTATTTAAAATGAATCTTCTAGTGGGTGTTAAGTTCTTAATTTTTTCAACAGAACGCTTCTTGCCAGCACTTATATGTAACTGTTATACCTGGAAAGAAAATATTGCATTGAAATTATAATATTAAGCAGTGAAAAAGGATTTTTGTAGTAAATTTAGTTTATATAGGCTACTGTTTAAATGCTCACCAAAATAGCTACAATACCCTAAAACTAAATTCCAAGTAAAATTAATTACCTCCATATAAAATAAACCAAATCTATAAAAAGCTCCCTAAACCAAATAATTATGTATTCCAAAATAAATAAACATACATCAGAACAAATTAACTTTAAGTCTTTGTTTTTTTTGTTTTTATAACAGATATTTTGCTCACTAAATTGTTTTCATAAAACATCAACGTAAATACCAAAAACTGCAGTCTTATCTGCTTTAGTGTAATCACATTATGTAACTTATAATCAAAATTTATTATTATCAATCTAAATTTGTAATCACTTCCTCTTATTTATTTATCCCACACTCGCCTCCACCCCACCACATGACTTACCTTATACTCCGGTCTGGATGTTGCATACTTGCATATTATATGGGGGTGTAGAGCAACTGTACTACTGTAGTGTAGTGTACTGCTCAGTAGAGTGGTAGCTATGAGTATGTTCTCTAACAAACTAACATGTTTTGAGGAAATTCACTTGGATCTTCTTTACACATTATATACCTGACCTAAGTATTCATTATTAAGTGATGCAGTAATTGAGACCTCTATACTTATTTATTTATAGTTTTAGGGTATAAAAGCCATTTTGGTGAGCATTTAAATAGTTGCAAATATTTATTTAAGTTCATATCATATATTATTTGAATGTATAAAGCAATAAACAAGTTACTTGTGTTCAGGGTAAATAGTAATGTGTTTGGTATCATAAAAAAAATTGGGGGTCAACCGTTAGTTTTATGCCTCAGCAAAAATCACTAAAATGGAAGCAAAAATATAAAATATTGGTGACATTTTATTAACAATAATATAGATAATTTGATCTGCAATTAACTATAATGGTGTTCACATGTTTTTATAGCATGAAAGAAAATAAATATTAGCTTTATTTATACAATAGTACACTATTTGGTGAGCATTCATCTGTTCTAGCAATTATTAAGAATTTATTGGATGTTATTTCTGATGAAATAAGGAAAGATCAAGACTTTAAACTATAGAAAAGCTATTTATTTTTAACTAAATTAACAATGACATGTGCACTAGATAAATATCAAACGTAGAAGTAAGAACTACGCGAGTTTACACGCAAGTGTTCGTATATGCGTATTTGCTATTCAGTTGTACAAGGCGTTGCGCATGTCTGCGTTTCTCCCAACATTCTCTCCTTAACGCAGACCCATCGCTTTACTGAATTCTTCATGTTTTGGCCTATGCAGTCCTTTGGTCAAAATGTCTGCAGTCATGTCTTGACTCCTTAGATATTTGACTAGGACTTGATTGGCAGCAATCCTTTCTCTGATAAAGTGATAGCGAACATCGATGTGTTTGCTGCGTTGATGATAACTTTCATTACCTGAAATACGAATGGCGCTTTGATTATCACAGTAAACAACAATAGGATCAGCTGATGATTCAGGCCAAAATTCTTCATCTAATTGCTTCAGCCAAATCGCTTCTTGCACAGCAGTGGTCAGAGACATATATTCAGCCTCCGTACTTGAGAGAGCTATAGTTAGTTGTTTCTTGGAGCACCAGCTTATAACAGCACCCTTCGATCTACGGTCTTCAGAGTGACTAGCTCAGTCCGCATCACAATAGCCTGTAATATTGCCTTCAGAGTTTCCATTATATGTCAATTTATAATCAATGGTGGCTTTTAAATATCTTAAGACTCTCTTCAGTGCAGTCCAATGCTCTGCTGTGGGTTGCCCATTGTACCGACTTAATGAATTTACAATATACGTTATGTCAGGTCTTGTCCCTTGTGACAAATATAATAAGCACCCAATAGCTTCTTGATAAGGTATGTTTTTGTTCTCTTTAATTGAACGTTTGGATCACATGGAGTCCAGACTGGCTTGCAATCGTCCATAACAAAGCGAGTAAGTATCTTTTTTGTGTACATTGATTGATCCAGTGATATTTTATTTTGATCTTCATGTGTGATTCTGAATCCAATACATTGTTTTGCTTTTCCCATGTCTTTCATACTAAAGTTATCTTTGAGTTTCTTTTTTGTTTCTTCACCAGTCTCAGAACGATTATAAAATAAAAGAAGATCGTCGACATAAACAGAGATAAATAAAATATCATTTTTGCTCAATATACGAAAATAAATGCAGGGATCAAGTTTTGATCGATTCATGCCAATTTCTAATAAAACGGAGTTGAGCTTTTTATTCCATTGTCTAGTGGCTTGCTTTAAACCATATATAGCTTTATTCAAATGGCATACTTTCTCTCCTCGATCAAAAATGGGTGGTTGAGACATGTTGATATCTTCATCAACATCCCCTTGCAGAAATGCCGTAATTTATGTTCAGTCTATATGTATCATTTATTAGATTTGCTGTGGCTACTTTTTGATTATTTGAGTTATATACTGAGCAACCAGTTTTATCAAATTCCACTTTACAACCAGATTTTATTATTTTACTAACTGATAATAAATTTGTAGACAACTTTGGCACATACAAAACATTCTTTACTAATATGTCAGTGCTGCCGCCATCTTTACTAGGTATGTGCAGTATCACATCACCACAGCTTTCGACATGTAAAGTTTTATTGTCTGCAATTTTGATTGTCGATATTGGTGATGTTGTTTCATTCTGTAATAATTCTTTATGCATAGTCATATGCATCGAAGCACCTGAATCTACATACCAGTTTATACAATCATTCAGTTGCATGGCCGAGAAAGCTGCTACAAAACCTTTATTATTTTCTTTATTCTGTGATTTATTTTTCAAAAATCAACATTATTTACCAAGATGTCCATATTTGTTACAGTTGAAGCATCTTGGACCTTTTGACTTTGACTGATGCTGAGTGTTTTTGAACTTAGCTTGAGTATTTTTATTACTTGTGTACAGAGCTGAATTACTTGGTGTATTTTTTATTTCTTGTAAAAGTTTTGTTTTAATCAGATCTGCACTTATTTTTACTCCTGAGCTTTCAATACCCATTATCATTGGTTTATATTCATCGGATAAACCTGCCAGCATCAAAGTCCCGAGCCATTCATCGTCAACACTGAATCCGATGTTTCTGAGCTTATGAGCTGAACTCATGATTTTGTTGACATAATCTTCTACACTAGTGCTTGTTTCTAAATTAGTGTTAATCAAGTCTCGCAATAAACCAACTTTTCTAAGTAGACCAGAGTCTTGAAATGCCTTTGATAAATTTTCCCAAATCTGTTTTGACGTCGTCGCATCCTGTATATGTATAAAATTAATTGGATCGACTAGTAATATTAGTTTTGATTTTGCCTTTTTTTCTTTCTTTGCATCGGTGCTTGTTCCTTGCACACATTCCCATAAATCATCGAGTTCCAGATATGCTTTCACTGCGAAACTCCAGCTTGTCCAATTATCTCGGCCAGTAAGTTTTTCTATTTGTATCATCGATCCGTTTGATGACATTTTATCAGTAATTTTTAGCTGAAAATTCTGAAATAAACTACGGCGACCGCGTGAACAATTTTTAGGTTATACGTATTTCTGATCAAATAAACTAATTTACTTTATATTTTTACTGAACTACACTAAACAGATAGGGAGAAGCCCATAACCTGATGAAATAAGGAAAGATCAAGACTTTAAACTGTAGAAAAACTATTTATTTTAACTTAATTAACAATGACATGTGCACTAGAGAAATATCAAACGTAGAAGTAAGAACTACGCGAGTTTACACGCAAGTGTTCGTATATGCGTATTTGCTATTCAGTTGTACAAGGCGTTGCGCATGTCTGCGTTTCTCCCAACAATTTCTTAACTTATTTGGTAGGCGTTTAAACATAAGCCTTATATTTATCTCCTTATCATGTGTTATACCAAAGCAAGAATGTGATAATTTCACTTAAAAATCATTAAATTACCTGAACTAATATCAGGATCTGTATTCTGTGGTGATTTTGACTAAATCTGGTACAATATCTGCAATAGAAAAGATATCATATCAGTTATTTAACTATATGACAACCTTTTTTTCTCATGTTTTACATTCTTCTTAAGTGACCTAAATATAATTTATATAATTATAGTACAAGGGAGTTAAATTTAATTTGAACAAAGAAACAAAATAATATATTAAGAGGAACTTTAGCATTTGAAACTCCACAAGTTCTATTTGATGATGGCTGGATGTCATACAATAAAACATTCGTTATATCTGTAAAACATTAAAAACTGTGACTTACGCAATCATAAGTTAGAAAAGGTTCTTGCATGACATAGAGATATAAGATAAAGCAGAGATAATATATCGGAGTATAAGTAAAGTCAATCTTAAGCGGCCAGTACACAATGGCCAGTGATGGGCCACGCTTCGCAATTGGCAATTGTTGGCCACGATCAATTTGTGTTCACACAATGGCCCATTGCTCATTACTGCCTGGTAATCCACTTGCGACAGACGTCGAAGTAATTATGGTTGCAGCTATTTATTTATTATTATGTATGTAATTTATTTTATTTATGTTATTTTTACGACATATAGTGATTATCAATACATTTTGCAATAAAATATTCCAAAGAAAGTATAAGTATCTATGAGCGGTCGGTGACAAACTAAACAATGGCCCATTGTGGAAACACCACCGGCCATGCTACGCCACGATACCTTTGAAGTGTGCCCGAAAAACCGACAACTTCGCCATTGCGCGCCACGATCGGCAATTGTCCGCCATCATGCACCATTGCCCCCTGTACACAGTGGCGATGGCGAGCAGTGGGCCATCGTCCGCCATTGTGTACTGGCCCCTTTACATAAACTGATTATTAAAAAAAAAATAGTGTGAAAAGTTTTTTTTTTTCATTATGCAATCTTAAGCAAAATGGCCAATTGAACTCAGGTATAAAAATGTAACCTAAACCAGCCAGAATTCCCATTTTAAATTAAGTTGTTGAATTTTTTTTCATTTCAGCCAAGGCGAGAATCCAAATTACACAGATAACATTAGTTATCAAATTCGTAAATAGTATAATCAAAGTACAAAGAAAGCAAACAGAATAGTCAATTTAGAGCTCAAAATAATTATTACCTAGATTAGGGTCACATTTTACGAGAATAGCTGTCGCTAGCTCAGCTTGCGGAAGCATGGTATCTGAAATAAAGGAAGACGTATTATAGTAACACATTTAACAAAGTTTTTTCTTTTACGTTTTTACTTATTAGATCTATTCTATTGTTAAGTGAAACTTATCAAGTTTATTTCCTACTCACCAACAACTTTGGGTGACGACTTAGATGAAAACAATATAGCGGAAGTTATGGGACTCGCCTCTAGCGCGTGGATCCTTTAAATCAGGCTAGCTCGCCTAATTGCGCTCAGTCGCAATCGACAAGTGACAGGAACAGGTGTGTGACTCGAAGAAACAGTTTTGTTATTTTAAGCAAGATAGCGGTTACCAAAAATGCCTTCGTGTGCTTTTATGCGTTGTGCAAACTTTTCCAAAAGAAAAAACAAATCTCATGGAATCACTTCTCACTCGTAAGTACATAAAAACTTAAAAAGAATATGATATTTTTAAATTCAATTATTGCTTTGTTCGCCATTTTGCATATTTGGTATCGTCGTTGATACAATTTGACCCTGAGTATCCCGAAGACGCACGACAGCAGCATGCGCTTGTCTCGCTCGCGCTACTTTTAAATCAAATATGTTGTCTCTGTCGTTCGGTAGCGTACAAGACGCACGACAGCAGCATGCGCTTGTCTCGCTCGCGTGCTGTGTAGTTGAGAATATGCCTCTTTTCAGTTGAAGGTTATAAGTACGTGCCACATCTATTTTATAATTAATCAAAGGGTGACGATGACGATGGCGTTCCTGATTTTATCTCGTCACAAGTTATTATAAACACTACACTTTGGATACATTTTGGAGGGGAATTCACCAACCAAATAACAAAATGCACTGGCATGCAAAGTATTAAGTAAAGTAGTAATAATTAAACAAATATATAACAAATTAAAATTACGATACAAAATATGAATTACTAGTGCTGTACCAAATGTGGGTTTTGCTGAATGTCGAATTCGTACGAACCGAATGTTCGGTATAAATTATGCCGAAGCCGAATTTCAGTCGAACTTCGATTAAGTTTAACGCGCTTTCCGGTAGATCTGTTCTATAGAAAAGGTGTTATAACTATACTACCTAACTATGAGTATGAATAAAAGGTCAAGCGTGTGAATCTTTATCTCGAAAGTGATAAAAAACAAAGTTAAGTTTATTTGATGTAGAAATATTATATCTCATGGAGGCAATTGTAGCATGGTAAATCTACTTCGGCGCTTTTAAATCACTAAATTATACGTAAAAAAATATAGACCAATTTGAGTATAAGTAATTAATAATTATAGTGGGTATTGTGTTGTATAAATAAAGACTTTAAATGTATATATATTAATTAGCATTAAAAGCCGTGTAGTGCCGGCTTAAAATCTCGCTACCAGTTTCTACCCACGGTTGTCGTAAGAGGCGACTAAGGGTATTGGGGCTTTTTATTGGATTTTTGGGCGATGCGGTTGGAGACTCATCACCAAAAACCTTTATTTTACCATCTTTTCCCCACTCAACTTCCAAAAGTGGCTGAGGAATTTATAATTCCTTGGCTCTGGCTACCCCTTCTAGGGAATGATAGTCGTGAGTATGTATGTATGTTAGCACTAATATTATGTTGCTTTTTGTTTCATTATTTCATTAAAGCGTTTCTTCTATATTTGCTGTGCTTATTTTTCTAGGGACCAAAAATAAACATTCAAATTTGACTCACGTAGCAATTATTTACATACATGCATATATTTACTTTGGGTTTGGTTTCATTCGAAATTGAATTTAATTCTAATTTTATCCTTTTATAATTTATCGACCTAATTTCGGTAAATCTGCCGAACTTCGGTAATACAAAATGTGTAACGAACGAATGTTGGTACATCTCTACAATTTAGAATATGGCGGCGCCGCCGGCGCTGTTCTGTTGGGTTGTGCGTCTAACTTCACACATTGCCAACTTCAGGCCATAGTATCGCGGGGAAATCAAAGATGGCGGCGGAGAAAAAAATTCTTAGAAGAGAGACACCCGTGGCTACGTACGTGGTACGCGGTACGCTCCGTGCCAATCCGATCGTGTGGACGGCGCATCGCACCATTTTTCAGTCCAGCCGCCTTTGTGCTACCGTACGCGCAACACGTCACGACGTATTTCAATAATTGATTCCGAGCAACAACGTAATGAAGATATTTTCAACACGGAGAAAAAAGCTATTATAGATTTATATAAAGACTTTCCATGTTTGTGGGATACGGCGCATACTCTGTATTGTAATATAACTCACAACAAAATGCTGAGTCAGGTGCTCTTTTATTGCTGACGTAATCCATGACATGAAAAGAAAACCAATTTTTGTTTTATTTGTTTGTTTTGTTTAATTTAATGAGGGATTTTCTTTTTGAGAAATAAAACAACAACATAGTTTCCTAGAGCTCTGTAGATCGCGTTGATGTAACTACGTTACTTACTTAACTTTTTCTTCGTGGCCTCAATCGTGTTGCCACAATAATTTCGCCAATGTCAACTTTAAAAACATGTGTCACATCACCGTCGAGTAACTTTTTGGCGAGTAAAAACAACAAAAAGAATGTTAAATATAAACACCGTCTTTGTTTATTTACTTTTAAGCTATCTTGGCTTAAACTGATATTTATTTAGACTTTCAAATCAGAACGTTTTTATGCACGTTCCGTTTTACGATATCATTACATAAAAGTGTGAAAAACGGTGTGACGTTCCGTTCCTACCAGTAACATAGCAAGTCTGGCGCCATCTATCCTGAGAACAGGGAAGAAGAAAAAAGTAAAAAAAGGAAAACCTCTCATTTTACTTTTTCTTAAAATCAACTTTGTACTTTTTTTGTAATTTCTGTATATGTTTTGTGTATTTTTGTTAGTCAGCAACAAATCAAAATCTCTTTTCTTTTTTTTTCTTTTTTTAATAAAGAGGCATGAAACCAAGCATTCGAAATCCTATTAGAAAAATGTCACAGCTTCTCGCATAACTATATCGGATTTAGTTGTATGTGGTTTCACAAGATCTAAAGCGGCCAGTACACAATGGCCGACGTTAGCCCACTGCTCGCCATCGCCACTGTGTACAGGGGGCAATGGTGCATGATGACGGACAATTGCAGATCGTGGCGCGCGATGGTGAAGTTGTCGGTTTTTCGGGCACACTTCAAAGGAATCGTGGCGTAGCGTGGCCGGTGGTGTTTCCAAAGTGGGCCATTGTTTAGTTCGCCACCGGCCGCTCATAGATACTTATACTTTTTTGGAATATTTTATTGCATAATGTATTTATAATCACTATATGACGTAAAAATAACATAAATAGCTTCATAAATTAAATAAATTACCTACATAATAATAAATAAATAGCTTCAGCCATAATTACTTCGACGTCCGTCGCAAGTGGATTGCCAGGCAGTAATAAGCAATGGGCCATTGTGGATGGGATAACATCTAATCTTCTGTTAACTCTCATATTTCAAAATTGCTTGTCTTAAGGTATATTCCCCGAGTCATTAAAAAAAGCTGTGGTTATTCCGATTTATAAATCGGGGGATATAAAACAACCAAATAATTACAGACCAATTTCTCTTCTTCCCACTTTCTCAAAAATTTTGGAAAAAATAATGAACAGTAGGTTAATAAAATATTTAGATGAAATATCTTTACTCGCAAGTTGCTAGTTTGGTTTCCGTAAAAAGTTATCTACTGATGACGCAGTCCATTGCCTTACAAATGAAATTGTGCAAAATTTGGACAAAGGTATGCATGTTATAGGGATTTTTCTCGACCTCAAAAAAGGCTTTGATACAATTTCAATTCAAATTTTATTGCAAAAATTAGAAAATATCGGCATTCGTGATACTCAGTTAAAATTATTTGAAAATTATCTTAGTTATAGACATCAGTGCCTAAAAATTGAAGACAATTATAGCACATTTTCAAAAAACCACCCCTATGGCGTCTCTCATGGTAGTATCTTAGGACCCAGCCTATTTTTGATTTATATTAATGAGCTATGTAATCTCCAACTTAATAACGGCACCATAGTTTCATATGCAGATGACACAGCCTTACTTTCTTCTGCAAAAACAATAGATGAAGCTTATTAATTCGCTCAATTTGGCTTTAGTATTGTGACTGGCTTTTAATAATTTTCTGTCCTTGAACACTGATAAAACTATGTAAATGATTTTCGCAAGGAACTCCTCTACACCATTACTCGCTAACACCCCGCTTTATGCACATCACCGCACTTGCACTGATAGCGCAACATGCCTATGCTCAACTATCTCCAAAGCAATGAACATCAAATATCTTGGAATTACTCTCGATGTTACTTTAACTTTTAAGGTCCATATTAATGCACTCTGTAATAGAATTAGAAAACTTAAAGTAATATTTCAAAAGTTGAGACACATATGTGACTACGCTTTAATAAAACAAATCTATCAAGCGCTTGGTCAATCCTTACTGACTTATTGCATAAAACCTTGGGGAGGTGCTGGCATAACCACTATGTTAAAACTGGAACGAGCTCAAAGAGCGCTACTTAAAGTGGCTACAGCGCGCCCTTTATATTTCCCTACTACCGAACTATATAAACAATGCAAAGCGCTAACTGTGCGCCAGCTCTTTATTCTATTCATAACATATATAAACATAAACGTTCACGCCGCATATCCCCGAAGGGGTTGGCAGAGGTACTAATACTTCTGAACATCACGTGACTTTGTCATCTGGTGTTCAGAGTACCCACGTTTTGCATGGACAGTGTACTCACGTGATAGGGGGCAGGCCTATCGCCGTTTTGTACGAATACACTGTCACATGACTAAGTACAACTCAGCCATGTGGGTTTCCTCACGATGTTTTCCCTCACCGTTAACAACCATGATAAATTAACCACACATATGTCTTTAGAAAAGACAAATTGGTGTAGGCCCCGACCCAGGATTTGAACACTAGTCGCTTGCACGGTAACCGAGTGTTCTACCCACTGGGCTATCACGGCTGTTCTATTCACTGTTCTACAACAGCATGCTAGCTTATACTTTAACCCTGATACACTAAACAGGAGGCGAAAGGATATGTTTGAATTCTTATAGTGCAAAATTTTCCATTACAAATAGATTCTTTATATTTTTAGGACTATACTTATATAACAAAATTAATAGATTACTATTATATAACTTAAACAACTTTGAATGCAAGAAAAAGATTCAATCGTAGCTAATAAATCTTACATACACGGAATCAGAGGAATTCGGTATGCAAAGTTTTACTAAAGTGATGCTGATTACAAAACCATTTCGAGATATTATGGTTATAAACAATATTTTCTTGAAATAATATTAATTGAAGCTAAGATGACTGTTATTTTATCAAAAAACTGTAACAGTGTTTGACCTTCAATGTTGTTTCAAAGACATACGGTTTTGCAGTTTATTAATAAAAAATCGAAAATCATAGGTTTGTTTAGTATAATATCGTAATAATTTCATTTGACATCACAAATTCGTATTATGTTTTGCAATCAGCAACATTTTTATAAAACATTTCGCTTCATTTGCGTGTCGCTACGTGATTTTATCAATCGATGACGTCATAAAGTACAAAAGGTGAACAATTATCATAATAATACAATTAGTTAGATACAATCAATTCTGATAATTATTTATACGCTACTTACCAATACCATTATATGAAAACTGATAGTTTAAGCCTTTTTTGATTATTGTTGCCTGAAATACAGGTAAATTACCTAGCTCAGGAACAGGAAAATGTTTTATTTTGTACTTTAAATAACTAACTAGGTTAAGACGAATATTATGTACTTTTGAAAACTGAATAAATTTTATTATTGTGTGAACACCAATTGATCGTGGCCTACAATTGGCAATTGCGAACCGTGGCCCATCGTGGGCCATTATGTACTGGGCGCTTAACAGTTCATGGTATGCTTCGGAACTGATCGGAACTCAGTCGAAGATATATACGAAAATCTTCATCATCTAGTCTCTTATGAGATTCATATGACTGTATTGTTGTCTGTTTCTAGATAAAATTTTGCCCATTCTCTTCTCTTTTTTTGGGTTTGTGATGGCGATGTTGCAACAATACTTGCCACCACTAATGCAACTTTGGCTTGTTTAGAGAGAATGAGCGGCATGTCGCGACGTCCTCACGAAGTGCTAGCCACAATAGGACTGGCCATCTGGAGTTCAGTGAACCACACGGTGCGATGGGGCGGGCCGCACAGTGCGATCGTCTGTAGGTGTAGACTAGAGCGCACCGCACAGTGGGATGGTGCGGGCCGTTCATGTTCGATCGTCTGTTAAGAGCTTATTCCATTTGTCTGAATTCAGACGTCTGAAAACGCGTGCGTTAAGCTGGCGTACCATGAAGCTGTATCGAGCTGGTTACTATGTCAAAAAACTCTGCCTAAATAGTGCCTAATTAGTGTAAAACTAAAAAAAATAGTGCCTCTTTAGTTTAGGAAATAAACACAAATTTTTGTCACAAAAACGCACGCGCTTTCAGACGTCTGAATTCAGACAAATGGAATAAGCTCTTTAGCAGCACTAAACCTTGATCTGCCACTTCCTGAACCAACAGACAAAGGTTGAGACATGGTTAAGACCCTACCATAGATTTACAACTGCTACTGTCTGCTACAGTAACAAGCAAAATCGATTGATAACAAAAGTGTCAAATGTCAAAATAACGTCACATCGTATTGCGAATTTATTTCGTCAGTCACATTTCATTTTATTTTACGCATTTTATCATTATTTATTGTACTGAAACTATGAATATTTCGTCTTAATATATTGCCGCAAAATTCTTTGTGTGATTTCATATCGTTTTACTAAAAAGAACTGAAAATGGATGATGTTTTGGATGAAGTTGTGTCGTCTGATGATTTGCAAGTAGGTATTTTGTTGTGAAAAAGTGATAACAATGTATCATTTTCTAATAATAATAACACGATTACTCTTTCTATTGTTTAGAAATTTGAAAAAGTTTTCCATGAGCAATTACACCAAGGAAATGTAAGCCACAAAGCACAGTTTGAGTACGCATGGTGTCTAGTGCGAAGCAAATATCCGACAGATATAAGAAAGGTAAATAAATAGTGCATTTCCATAACTTTACTAAGATATCATCATTATCATGATGATACAACTATCTTAGTAAAGTTATCAACTTTACTAAGATAGTTGTCTAAAATTTAAATATTACAAATACTTAGGCCATTAGTTCCCATACAGACCAACAGAGACTACCAGTAGCTACTGATCCTCTTAAATTTCTGAATCTTTGTTTACATTCAGATTTTTTTTCATATATGCTTCTTTATTCTTCATGCTTCAAATGTTTCCCCCTGACCTTTTTCAAAAAAGCTAGTACAACAAATTTATATGGATGTTTCATTTCTGAATAATATTACTCTAAGTCCAATAACTAATGATTTTAATTACATTTTATACATTTATATACTTTAAATCTAGTTGACCATTACTCTAACTTATTATATGATCTATGTAGATGACTTGTGATGATTGTCTAAGTTGGTGTAGGCGTTCTTGAGGATGTTTTTATTTATCCAGATAGCATTCATTACTCTTAGATTTTGAGGCAAAATAATGAACAAATCTCTTCCTGGGGCTTCTACTAGTTCCTATGCACAGCAATTTTTTTGTAGAGAATATTATCAGCTTACATGAATTGGCACTATGTTTGGTGACTCATTACATGAGTCATGCATGTTTATTCTCATACTTTGTTGTGAGATAAAAAAAAAGTAATTATTTTCTTTTGTGATGTTATGTTTGTTTTGAATATTATGATCAAAATTATAAAGAAAAAAATCATTTCTTTCAAAATAATAAGAATATTCCTCTGTTTATTAATGTCATTATTAGTTTAATCTTATTCTACTTCAGATTCAGTAGGTGTATTTTTGAGAAAAATGTAACGCCCAATTTCTGAATTGAGTATTCAAGCTGAGAACAACTCAAGTATCATTTTGTCCACATTCAGTTGTTAAGATTTCAATGCGACAGAACAATACTTAAGTTTTTCTCAGCTGGAATACTCAATTCAGAAATTGGGCGTAACACACATTTTTTAAAGTAAAAGTGTGAGATGTACTTATTTTACAATGTATCATGCTGTTATTAATAAACTGTCTCACCACTGACATTACCTGCCAGTCATTGTGTACACTAAATATTCTTTGTGTTTATTTTCAAGTAGTACAGTTTTGGTTTAGTTATGACCTTGCCTTGCTTGTAATGGGGATTAGTGAACTAAAAAGTTCACTAATCCCAATTAAGTTAAAAATAAAATAATCACGTAAGAATCAGGTACCTTTTATTTATTATTGGATAAGAACTCACTTATTGATTATTGTAGTGGAATAAGCCTTTTTTTCTGTCCCTTTTAGTTTATGTTCCAGCTGTATTTGAATAATTCTACTTATTATCTTATTACCTTGGTCTGCTTAGAATAGCACTGCCCCATTTCTTCTGGCGGGTGAATGTAAGAGGCAACTTACAGTATAAGGTCTTTAAAGGTATTTTTCAGCAATGCATGCATCACCAACAACCTTTATTTCACCATCTTTTCCCCACGCAGCTTCCAAAAGCAGCAGAGCGATTTCAAATTTCCTAGCTCTGGCTACCCCTTCAAGGGGCATTTATAGCTGTGAGTATATGTATGTATATCTACTTATTCAACAGTTAACATAAGTAGGAAAAATACAGTTATCATATTAATTTTATTTCCAGGGTATCCTCCTATTAAAAGAGCTGTTCAATTCCCACCCTGATGGCAAGAGAGATTACCTCTTCTACCTAGCAATTGGCAATGCGCGGATCAAGGAGTATAACAAGGCTCTGCATTATGTGAAGGCTTTCTTGGAAATTGAGCCGGCTAACCAACAAGTATTGACATTGGAGGTGAGTAGACTAAAATTTTATTTTGTGGTACTTGTAGAAGTGATTGACATTTAGCTCACTTTGAATATAAAATAACATAATATGTGTTTTGTTTACTGCATAAGATAAAAACAATAATGCACTTTGACTTTTAAGTTTTTCGAATTGACTTCAAAAGCACAATTCTCAATCTGTGGTTAATAAATGTAGATTGTTGTTATCTTCACTGCCCAATCTCAATTGCTCTTGAAATTCCTGGTATACTCAGTGGTACTAGTTTGAGTCCTGAATCAGACATCTTTGTGTCTTCTTAATTCAAATGTTTGGTTAATCTAGTAAGTTAGGTAGGTTAAAGAAAAAACGTAACAAGAAAACTTATCACTAAGTTTCAGTTTTTAATGTGAGAGTGTGGTCATACAGAGCATTTATAGACCTGCTATCACACATGAATACATAAATAATAAGTGATTTTCAGCAGAATAAAATCTTTGTGTAAATTATGGGAAGAAACTGTGTCAAAGAAATTTGCCTTTTTCTGTTAATCACCACATCATCAGCCAATAGACATAGGCCTCCCCAAAGATCTCCTGTCCTGTGCTGCCCTCATCCATGGGTTCCCTGCGAACTAGACCTAGTCGGCGTTCCACCTTGTGGGAGGGGCCTACCCACACTGCGTAACCACCACAATTTTTTTCTGGTAATCACTCCCGCAATGTGTATTATATTCCAGCGTCAAATAAACAAGCGCATGGAGAAGGAAGGCTTGCTAGGCATGGCGGTGGCGGGCGGGGCCGTGCTCGCCATCGGCGGCCTGGTGGGGCTCGGCATCGCGCTCGCCTCCAAGAAATAACATTGGGCCTTTTTGTAAGTTAATCTTTACACCTTGTATGTATGCATGTATGTAACATATACTTACGCTTGTGAACACTATACAGGGGTCGCAACACAGCTTATGTACTAACAAAACCGGTGTTGTTTATTTATTGGGGAAACACAAGGGATTTATGAGTTGATTTTTTTGTGAGTATATGTATATGTGTGTATAAACACACAAATGTTTTAATACTTAGTTATGTTTGTTTGCATTTCTTTATAACTGTATCAGCTATAACTGAGGCCCTATTTCCAGCTTGATCAATGATTTTTAGACCTCGCTGAACAAAGAATTGGGCGACTTAGAAGACACTGATAGTTTCATAAAAAAACTCAACCTTTCACTATTTCTAACATAACACAGCTTAAGAAAATTTTACTTACACTCTGATATTAGTATAATTTCATGGAATTCATGGATGCAACCAAATACTGCCATAAACTGGACGACGTAAAACATTGACTATAACTTGAAACATTTTACACAGATTTCTTGAATAGAAGTACTTCTATTGCCTAATTCTAATTTCATATCTACATGACAACCTTATCCCTTAAAGCGACCTCTTCCAGACAACCTTTGCATGGACAAGTGATAACTTTTTGATTATCTCTAAAAGTCAAAAGATGAAAACAATTTCCGTGTAGTGCCGGCTTAGAATGTCGCTACCCCTTTCTACCCACGGTTGTCGTAAGAGGCAAAAAAAAAAAAAAAAAGTCAAAAAGTTTATTCTTCAAAATTAAGTTAAAAACTAACATTTTTTGAACGTCAAATGTTTTTAAATTTATCATTAGTCCGTTGCTTCGGAAGGTGTTCGTAAAGAGAAGAAGCAACAAAGAAACTCTTTACATTCACATTTTTTCATTTTTTCAAAACATGGTTTGTACAATTTCAGTTTATTAACATGTTTCTACTTTATAAAAGATTTTCTATGCGACAAAACCAAACGCTAGTTTGACATATTTAAAATAAATTGTCCATCACAAAAACCAATCACATAACGTGAGAAGAAAAATCCTCACCAGACAATTATTCCTAGGAATAACGAGGGAAGATTTATAGCTTTACGGACACGGTCATGTGCGCGTTGGGTCCTTGTCGTTTAAAAAATCTTGAACACTGTAGTAAGACTTCTTTAAAAGCATGGCTTTTATTGCCTTTTTAAAAGATGCCACAGGCAATTCCAATATGTCAGAAGGAAGTTTGTTGAACATTTTCAGGGATAGTCCCATAAAGGAGTTACTTACTTTATTAAGTCTCCACTTCGGTACGTGAAGTTTGGCGACTAAGACGTATTAGGGCTCTACATTGGATTTTTGGGTTGGGATGCGGTTGGAGACCCATCACCAAAAACCTTTATTTTTACCATCTTTTCCTTACTCAACTTCTTAAAGTGGCTGAGGAATTTATAATTCCTTAGCTCTAGCTACCCCTTCTAGGGAAATATAGCCGTGAATATATGTATGTATGAAAACAATGGAAGTCATTGTTTTGGATATTAAAAAGAGGCTGTCCGACAGTGGATGCATTGCTTATATGATGGAATCAGAAAAAAAAGCAATGTATCCTCTTCTACCCTTATTAACATTTACTTCTCTCTCGCTCGAAGGCAACGAATGTTCGGATTTTGACATGTTTAGAACAATATTAATATTAGCACTTTCTAGTCGATGAAACCGATGCCGTGTAGTGTCGGCTTAGAATAGTACCCCATTTCTTCCGGTAGGTGTACGTAAGAGGCGACTAATGGTATTGGGGCTTTTAAAGGATTTTTGGGCGATGCGGTTGGAGACCCATCACCAACAACCTTTATATTACTATCTTTTCCGCACTAAAATTTCCAAAAGTGGCTGAGCAATGTTTAATTCCTTAGATCTGGCTACCCCTTCTAGGGATCTATAGCCGTGAGTATATGTATGTATGTAGTCGATGAAACCGACGACAACTACGTAGGTATCATTGTATTCGTCGAACATTAACATGTGTACTCACTTCTCAAAAATGTTAAAATTCGAATATTCGTTTTATGCAAGTGAGATAGAAATACATTTTAATAGGGGTTAGAATAGATAAGTATGCCTATTATCGTTCTCAATGTGAAGAATAGACCTTCAGTGTTAATACAACATACATATATATACTCACGGCTATAAATCCCTAAAAGGGGTAGCCAGAGCTGAAAAATTATAAATTCCTCAGCCACTTTTGGAAGTTGAGTGGGGAAAAGATGGTTGAATAAAGGTTGTTGTTGATGAGTTTCCAACCGCATGCACAAAAATCCCTTTAAAGCCCCAATACCGTTAGTCGCCTCTTACGTACACCCGCCGGAAGTGGGGTAGTGCTATTCTAAGCCGACACTACACAGCACTGTTAATACAAGTTGTATAATATAAAACTTTTGGAGGTATAATGTTTGTTTTCGTTTGTTTCAGAATGAATGCTATATTTGGCATTCATTACTTCCTCGATAGGAGCAAGCAAGACGAGTGAACAGCTGGCTCCCTCATATTACTATTGTATAAGCTTTAGATGTATCTATGTATGTAACACTTATGTACAAACATTGAAATTGACAAGATAATGAAATCACTGGCTTATTCACAAATATTCGAGATGAAGCATCGTTTTTGTAAGCTAAAATTAATTAAATTATTTAATTTACGAATAGTCTTAATTTTGGTAGTTAAGTATAAATATGTGATTATATTGTGATCATTTCAAATCGATTCCAATGACTAGTTTTTTTATTTTTTTTATTTGGCCCAATGTTAAACTGTTTTTTCTTCTCAATGCATAGTTCAGTGTGGTATTTAGTTTATTTTATTGTTTTATAGTTGTATTGAAGGAAAGGAAATAAAGAATACTTTTTCAAACAATTATTTTTATTTTTGTAGATAATAATGTGTGAAGCTGAGTACAACTAGTAACCTAATGCACAATAAAAAGGCTCCCATGTGGAAATAAATATGGTCGACTAAGTTTCACAATGGCCGCCCTATCGCAGAAAACTAGCGGCGGCATTTGTTAAAACAATATCAATATGTTATTAAAAAATATTTACTTCAATAATACGCATCCTTACTTTATTGAGATTACTACCTTTCATTATAATAAGGCTATTAATATATACTTGGGTCTTAATGACAACCGATATATATTTTATGTGCAGTATAAAACAATATACATGCATATATTAAAAAATAAATTTTCATTTACAGCCTAGCCTTATTTTGTACTTTGTTAGTGTTAAAACAAGAAAACATGAACTCATTATTATATTGAAGTAAATATTTTAAAATCAAAATACAAATAGTTCGACGTAATGTAAGTAATGAAAGTACAATAATTTAACAATTTAGAATTATGTAACAACTGTTACTAGGTCAACTTAGTGTTCATTCTTACTTCTAAATTATTAAAAGAAAACTTCAGTCGTAATGAAATAATTTTAAAACGGTGGTAAGTAGTAAAACAATGAAAACTAACATTACACACGATTTAGAAAACGAAAATTTACACAAAAGTTTGTGCTTACATACATCAGATCATTCGCAAGTTATTGGTTTAACTTAATATAAAAAAAAACATATTTGTAACTACAAGTAAAGTTTTACATGAACGTCATGCTTAGGAAGTATATACTAGACTAAAGAAAAAAGAGAACTTTCAAAGTTCAAAGGTAACTAAAAAAAGTATTATTAATTACAATTCAAAGAAAATGACTTACAGTCTCAATCATTCAACATCTTTGTAACTCACTGGCATCATAGTCTTGTTAAGAACCTACAGCAATGTGTGATGTTCAGCTGTACTTTTTGAGTACACATTTCACTCAGCTACGTATTGCAACAGCTAATCATGATTAAGTCAGCACTCAAACAATATCATTAAAACTTATTTACAATTAACATATTACGGACTATGGCAACGCTTGCTATTATTCAATTTGTTACAGTCAAACACAAACCAAACTGACAAAAACTAAATCTCACTAACACTAAAAATATTCAATCAACCCGTAGTAATTACGTTACAATAATAATAATTATTCAAGAAATGTGTGGCAGTAATAATTTCATCCTAATACTACCCTGTACAATTTTGTATTCCGACCAACGAGGAGCAGCGACGCCATCTTAAAAATATGATTTACTGGTCGAAACACGTACAGGTTAATAGTTAGGTGTAATGGAATATCTCGACACAACAATGCTCATAATATTTAATATGCTATTACTATAACTTTACGTG
The DNA here is from genome assembly GCA_963576735.1 of Bedellia somnulentella. NCBI lineage: Eukaryota > Metazoa > Arthropoda > Insecta > Lepidoptera > Bedelliidae > Bedellia > Bedellia somnulentella. The sequence goes on along the minus strand of OY755175.1, from coordinate 1,183,421 downwards.
TAATCTATTTGGGAAGTAAATATATTTTTGTGACTCACTTATCAACTATCTTATGCTAGGTCATTATAACATTGTACTCTAAAAAATATGTATTAGTATTGAAGGCTAATATGAGATTGTAATCACAGTAATTGTTTTTAAGTAACGAGCCTACATTCAATACTCCAAAATAAACCTTGCACAGTTCTATTACGGTTCAATTTCGCGACACCGACGCGATACTCTCATCTATAATCAAAAATATTTACAGTCGAAGGCAACATTAAGGTATACTTTCATTATTGCTTTTTGTTATAATTTTATGTACTTATATAATATCTAATATAATCATATACAATTATTATTTGACGAACGTTTTCCTGTTTTCCTTTGAACTCACAGATTGCAGCGAAGCATCGCTGGTTTGTTTGAAATTCAGTCTCAAGGCAGTTCAAAGTGACAATAATAGTTGCCCGAAAATTGCTTTAAATTAGTTTAAGCTCTGTCATTTTGTTCGTATACTAAGTACTAACAATTGCGGCCGCCCGCCTTTGCGGTGATCGGTAGTTAACATTACTCTAGTCGTGACAGTCTAACTTCGTCTAGTGAGTGCGTGTCCTATGACGTCAACAGAAAATTACCTACGGGCCTACACAATCACTATACGATCGCAATATATTTCTTCTACGTTATACATCTACATATATAAATGCAATCTGAAATGCATAAAACAACAGTTTTCTCATTAATAATTACTATATAAATTGTATAAAATATTAAATAAAATCTATTGAAGTGAGGTAGATGGATGGAATTTCACATTTTGTATGGATAACACTTTAAGTAATGATGCCGTGATTGGCCCAAACATTGAGGTAGTTGGATGGAATTACTATGTAGCTGGTGCCCTAAGAGTATGGGACCCCTACACGAATACAAAAATACTACTATTTAAATCTACAATGGAATTACTCCAAATGACAAGACATTATACATTTCAATGTATCACCCCGCTCGATTTACACCAAACTTAAAAACCTCCCTTATAATTAAACAAGTAACAAAATGCGGGTAGTTTTCAAAAGTTGGAAGTCTTAAATATTTGGTGGCAATATGGCGCGAGGAAAAAATATTATGCATTTAATAGTTATGGAACTAACATGGCATTTTCTATCACATCTGTGTAAGTAAATAAAATCTCACTACTTCATAATATGAATCATCTATAAGAAAACCTGTTAACATATAACACCGGCGACAAATCCGCACGTCGAATGAAATGCATCGTGGAAGTTGATCCATTTCATATCTACAATCATGAAGCCTATTCTTACTAAATGGCACCAACAATTTCTCACGGGTCAACTAGAAAAATCGACACTTAAAAATATGTTTACAAAAAAACCACTCAAGAGCACCTTTAATTTTAAAACAAAAGCCTACATTAACTTTGATTACATATTGAAATATTCTGACTAAGCCGCGAACGGAGACTCAACGTTTCAATCAAGTTGGGATTCAGTTTCTAAATTTCATGACGCACTTTTATTGTGTTCGTCTTCAGAGAAATTATCCTCATCATGTCCGCTGTGCTCCTGTTCATTGTCTGAGCCTCTATTCCTCTCGTCCTCATTGTAATCTTTGTAATAATCCTTCTCGTTATTGTCATGTTTTTCTCCGTCCAAGTCGCTGATGCTGTCGTTCCTCTGTCTCTCTTTCCCAAGGTCCAATGGTTCGTCAGAATCTCTCATGATATCTATTTTGCCTCGACTCTCAGTATATTGCCTTTGCATTTGTTTGAGGAAGTGCTGGTGTGCTAAAGTGGTGGGAGGTGGTGGTAAAGAACCCATTTGTGGTGATGGTTCGTCATAAGTTTTCCTGTCCATGTGCATGGCGTTTATTTGTGCTAGTTTTGCAGCGTTCATACCTGAAAAGCGAATTATAAATTACATATCACTTAAATTATCAGAATTCTTTTTCTAATTATATGAGTGACAGATTTCAAATATATGAGTCTAAAACCTTAAACTATCAATTCAACAGTTTATGTTCAGTTCATCTCCCGAAACACTATAAAACTTTTCTACCATAAATACTTATATCAATTATTCTACCAATTTTTTATCCCATTTCTACCCAGGGGTGTCGTAAAAGGTCGGCTTAGATCCATAACCCACCATCCTTAATTTTATTTTTTTTTCCTGCTCAACTTCTAAAGCCTTTCCTTCCACTTTTTGTGATTTATACCCGTGATTTAATATACCTAAAGTTAATCAGTGGCAATCATCTAAAATGTGCACCAGCCTTACCAAAAACGTTCTCGCCGATGTACTGCAGATAGGTGTCGAGGATGGCGGACCCGCCGCCGAAGCCGGGCGGGTAGTCGTCGTGCTTGCCCAGCGCCAGCCCGTGCGGCAGCCCCTCCAGCGTCTTGGCCGTCACCGCGCGGACCGCCGGCACTTTCGTGATGGTCGTGTTGGCGAGGTTGTTTATATCTGGAAGGGATGGATAGGGTTTAGTTTATTGGTGTTAAGGTTAGATGGTAAGATTTGAATGTGCTGTGAATTTGCTAGAAGGCGTGTAACATATAATAATTTGCTTTTACAATTGTAATCTTTGCAGTGTCAGATTAGAACAACCCTTACTATTATTCATATTTGCAAGATTTGAGTAAAGATCTAGAAGCGTGCATTTCCACGCTCCCCTGGTTCTGCGTGGGAATGAACTCCTGGAACTCCCTATTTCTAAAGCTAGCCAGGAACTCTCCAAGTAAACCATATAAGTACACTCACGCGGCGGCGACACCGTCAAGCTGTCTTGATACCGGTGCTGGCTGTCGTCGTGGTCGTTGTCGCCGCACAGCGAGCTGGTCTCGGACGCGGCGGACTTGGCGTCCAGCTTCACGTCGGAGCGCCGCGGCCCGGTCGGCGACGCGCGGGCCCGCAGCTGCTCGGGGGATATCTTTACGCCCGCTTTGGCTAGCAGTCTGGAAATAAAGATGGGCTATATAAAACAGTGTGTTTTGCTAGGTTTTAGGTTTTGGTTTCGTTACTTCGATATTGTTTACGTGATTAAAATATTGGTATGAGGTATATGGAGGCATATAATTGAAAAGTGCCGTGTAGTGCCGGCTTAGAATGTCACTACCCCTTTCTACCCACGGGTGTCGTAAGAGGCGACTAGGGGTGTTGGGGCTTTTTGTTGGATTTTTGGTCGATGCGGTTGGAGACCCATCACCAAAAACCTTTATTTCACGATCTTTTCCCCACTCAACTTCCAAAAGTGGCTGAGGAATTTATAATTCCTTAGCTCTGGCTACCCCTTCTAGGGAAATATAGCCGTGAGTATATGTATGTATGTATAATTGAAAAGTTTTCTGCGCTGTTACAATTGATGTTATTATGTTCATCCCAACGAACTGTATTAAGGGGTTCTGAAAATGTTCTATCAATTTAAAAAATCATCAACATGATTCTGCAACCATCTTTACATTTGTTCGCTCAAAATTTGATTAAGAGCGAACATTACAGTGACTGGAGAAACACTAGGTCGACTAGTGTTTAATAAAGCGTATAAAAGTTTAAATATCTAAAGTATCAAACAAGGTATCCTCGTAGTATTAAACAGACACGATGACACTTACTGGCTTGCTAATTCCGGATTAAATTTGGTTGGCATCTGAAGAACCGGCAGATCTTTGGTGGAAATACCCCGATGTTGACGAGACATGTGCGAATGTAGAGAATTTCGAGACTTGGCAACTGTGCCGCAGAGAACACACCTGAAATTTTAAAGATTAGCGTATGAATAACTATATTTAGTTGAAAATACACAATACAATGTATCTTTATTGATACTATTCAATGACTCGTCATGTAGTTCTACCACTATTTAATCTTCAACTGTTCACTTTCATTGTAAATCTGAAAATCCAAAGGACGATGGGAAAAAACGTCCCAACCATCCAACAGATATCAAACAAGTGTCATTTGAAACATCTATTAGAATAGAGAACTCACACAGATCAAGTTAGGCAAAATGTAAGTACATTTTAATGACTTGTGATATGGGAAGAGTATGGGAAACGAACTCAACGATATTAAATATATAATACGCATATAAAAACATTCAAGACTACAAAGCAATCATTCATATATTCCATATTCATCAAATAAATGTTGCCCTCACGGATGTCCTCAAAAAAACAAAGAAAGTAATGCTATCTTACCTATATCCTGGACAGACCGTGTGTTTATCCTCCAGATGCGTCCTCAGCGTGTGCGCGGAGCGGTAGATCTTGCCGCACTTGGGGCACGGCCGCGGGTCCGTGGCGCGCACGCGTAGCAGGTCTTGGCTGCGACGAGCGCCCCCTGGAGGGTTAAAAGTAAAATTAATTAGGTATCAAATGGTTAAAGTAGTATTTTGGACGTGTAAGCTTTGTTTTATTTGATTTCTCGTACATTTTGGTAAATAAATAAATGTATATAAGGTAAGGTAAAGAATAGCACTCATTCCGATGCAAAACTGTTAGATCTTGCTATCTGCTCCATTTTGATGAGTTAGAAGTAATATTCGTTTATAATTGCTTTGGTATATTTATTAACAACTAAAATTAGAAGTCCAAATCAACAGGGATCACCCTGATTTTTGTATGTCAAATGTATAATTGAGGGTAACGTGGTAGGAATAAATAATAAAACTCATGATTTTCTACTGAGTAGTTTTATTGTATGAATAATACGTATTCTCATTAGCGGACAATCTCCGATAAAAATTAAATTACTATTCAAATATTACGTATATTGTATCACTATTACATTTTTCAACTAGAATCGTTTACTCACATTGAACATTTGGTTATCCTTTATATTTAAATAAATATACTTTGGGCCGCGGGCATTGAGGAAAATCAAGTAATAAGACGATGAAAGCAAAATAGTTTTGTACATTTTATCGTTTCAGAGAATAATATCTGGATTATCGATAAAATATTACAAGAAGGTTCAAGAGGTTGTTAATGCAGTTGCTAGCTTCAGGCATAGATAATTTAAACTCTAAGTAATTTTGTAAATCAAGTAAGTATAAATCAAATCTTCTGGAAAGGTTTGAAAACCAGTTTCTGGGAACTGTCTCTGTGTTGAGATTTGGTAATTCAGACGCCTTATTTTATTAAAATATACAACTAAATAGAACATAATTTTTGGAATGATTTCGTTTTAAATATAAGTTTGAAATGCAAACGTATCAGACATACAAAGTTTTTGGAAACTTGTGTAAAATTAAAAACTAAAAAGTGGTTAATCAATGCACGGGCCCATGAAAATAATAATTTTACATATCTTATGTATTCTCGCTTATAACTAGAATACAATTAATTATACATATGAGTGCCTTAAAGGCATCAGGAACAATTCATCTACTCGCTAATTTTCCAAACATCTCAATTTTAAATATACTTTTGAGATCTTCGTAAAGTTGATTCCTATCAAATGTAGACTGAATAAATTATGGTGTGATTGGTGGCGAGTGCTTATTGGTAAGGGGCTTAGGCGAAAATATGTAAGAAACATAATTGTCAAGTTAATTGAAGGCCACTGTTGGGCATGTGAGTAACCCGTAAAGATTCTTGAAAACCCATACTGCTTTGGTCATATATAATTGCTCACAGGGGCGGATCCAGGTTATTATTCCGGGTGAGGAGAGGCCATATGAAATGGAGTTAATAAAAATACTTATTTTAGTATATTATCTATACTTATAATAAATCTGTAGAGAGGTCAATTCTGTACATGAAATATATTTTCAAAATAACTATCAGGTGGTGATTAGGGATCGATACTGATGCCAAAAATGCAATCAGTAAAATTTTTGTCTGTCTGTCTGTCTGTCTGTCTGTCTGTCGGTTTGTATGTTCCTTATGGAAACAAAAACTACTCGACGGATTTTAACGAAACTTGGTACAATTATTCTTCATACTCCTGCGCAGGTTTTTGTATACTTTCCAGCAGAGAAGTAAAGGGGAATTTTGGGAAATTTTGGGAAAACGGGAGAAGTTACTCCATTTTTTAAGCTTCCGTCGCGTGTGCAGCCTTAATGGTTAAACTTACATAGAAATCATGTGTGGCGGAAATATTCTTCATAAAATTATCTAAAAAAAAAACCTCAACAGTATATGTCTATCTTTTACGGTTGACTCACAATAACACGTGTAATTCCTGATAGCTTAGCAGTTCGGAACATCCTGATTATATTTGTTTACTCTTACGTTTGTAAACCTCTCACTCATCCCTAATTTAAAAAAGGTAACATTATTACCTATTTAATAAAAAAAGAATCATAGAAATCGGTAGACAAACACCGAAATTATTTATAAAATAAGCCATCGCGCCCGTGATCGAAACCAAATCTTTACTAATTTACATATAACATACTAGATGGCGCCAGTAGTTGCATCCTACATAACGCAATGATTTATTTTTTAGATTGTTATAAATACTTCATGGCGTTTTATTCCAAAATTTGCTATTAAACTGAAATACTGAACCGTTCATTAAAGCGCATTCGAAATCACCAAACTACACTGTTAAGGGAGTGCTATAAATTTAATAAATTGAAAACATTACGCTGAATTTCACAATGCTTGAGCAGTGACTGAAGAAAAACCTCAGATATTTAAAAAAACAACGCTACCCGTGCGAAGCTGGGACGATCCACTAGTAATACTTAAAAAAGTCTGAGGGAGCCACCCGCCCCTTGCCCTCCCTTCTGGATTCTTCACAGATGTCTCAACAATACTTCTATAAAAATTTGGATGTTCGGATCTAAATGCTTGATAATATGAGCATTTAGAACAAAATTACCATCCTAAGCTGACAAGATAATTTTCTCGCCTAAGGCCTCATTATTTTATACAATATATCAAAAACAGTAGCCCTAGTATGCAAGCAAATGACATTTGGCATTTCGATAAATCTCAGCGGCGGCGGCGTACTGAGGTGTTGTCGGTAAAAAAATATTTTGGTTATTTTAAAACACGTTGTTACTACAGGTTACATAAACGTGTCCAATAAAAGTGTTTCAATACTTTTCACACGGCATTTTGTTACAATATAGTAGCCTAAGAGTATATATAATCACTTGATAGTAGCGTTACTGAAATTAAATTTTACCATGCAATGCGTATCGCGGTACTACAATATAACAAAACGCCGCTATCGCCAACGGTTCTTACAAATTCTGTATTTAAGATTTGTTGCACTCGTTTATTTCGCTTTTCGATCCATAATAGACAGCTGCTATACTATAATTAACAATCTATCGCCATAGATATTTCAATGACATTAATTATGCATCTAAATATAAGTAAGTAAAACCCACCCCAGCATATTTATGTTATATATGTAATATAGCAGCCGTTATTAACATCTTAAAAAAATATTCCTAACTTTATTTTTATTACAATACTACTTTAATTATTACATCGACCCGTTTTTAAAAGATATATATTAAGTCATGAATGTATGCTTACTTTAATGAAACAATGCATTCGAAAAAATATATAATTAACCACGAATCATCTCTATATATTATGTATACCTAGTAAACATATGATAGGCACCAATATTGAATACATATAAATTAAACCTACTCTGTCTGACTAGATATGTTTTATTGTGCACGGTTGCTCAGTGCATGTTTGAAATCGATGAGCTGTTTTAGAACCCTACTCAACTTTAGACTAGATTACAGATCAATCCAAAAGATGGCGTTGCTTTCTAAGACACCATAATGTTAAATTAAATCATGTTTTCAATCAACTATTTAACATGAACTTATTATAATTCATACAAATGTCTAAAACAGCTCATTAGATTTCAAGATGTTTGATTATATTAGCAAACTGAATAATATTTTTTCTTAATTTTTGTAATTATGGCCTTTACGAAATATCACAAATAAGATGATTCTATTCCAATGAAGTAATAACTTTCTATCAGTTACATGCAAGATACCATAATTTTTCTGTGACTTAGTAACACATTAATTAGTATGACATAAAACACTGTGTATTGTGTTTTGATAGCCAAACTCTAGTCTAATTTTTTTATATAACCATAGATTAAAGTTGATTATAAACAAAGCATTAAAAATTGCACCATTTTAAGACCGACCTCCGCCGGCGCTAATACATAAGGTCATACTCATCTTTAAAAATATCTGAGTAAAATCTATTTTCTTAATGTTAAAATCTATACTCTATGGAAGATTACATTAGGGAAGTCTCACAAAAACATTCTTACTCTATTGCATTATAAAGGCATTCGTTTGTTCGATTTGTATTGTCTTATCTATGGTCTCTGTAAATTGGAAAAGAATCGGGGAACAGTTCAGTTACATCGGAGCTAAATCGGGCGGGTATATAGCGGAGAATTCGACGACAACGTAAAATACATTCGATGCTTACAACTTATATACGAACGATTACACGTTAAACCTAAAGCAACAATGGAAGTAACACTAACTCTAAAATATCCGTCGCACTCGACACGTTCTTCGTACGTAACCTATCAATGGCACCGATCATCACAATATAGCGTGCGCTTACACCACCTATGCTATTCTTAAACGTATCAGTCTATCTCTTCTACAAAAATATGTGTCAGTCATTTCTACGGCCCGCGTATGATCGACCGCCCGTCACAGTTTAGGAGGAGCCGCAGCTCCATCGGAGCGTCTTCATCCGCGCCCACTGCGCCGCGTGCTTGGCGCGCATGTGGTTGCGCACGGAGTTGGGGTGGCGGAACTGCCGGCCGCAGTCCGCCACGGGGCAGCGCGGGGGCGGGGCGGCGCGCGCGGGGAGCGGGGGGGGCGCACCGCGGACAGCGCGCACCTGCAACGCAAACTCGTTACCACCAGGCGGGCGCGACGGCGGCGGCGGCCCGGCTCTAGGACGCCTGGCGCTGGCGGATGCCGTGCGCCTGCAGCTGGTGGTTGATGAGGTAGTGCTTGGTCTTGCACTTCTTGCCGCAGTGCTGGCACGGGAACCAGTGGTCGCGGTCCGTGGACGAGTGCACGTTGAGCATGTGTTGGCGCAGGTTGCTGGTGGACGAGTACACGCGGCCGCACAGCGGGCACTGCGGCCGGCACCCCCCCCGCCCCCGCCAGCCCCGGCACCGCCCCTGCAACACAGAGGCGGCTTAATATCCGACCGACACACGCCAGGTAAAGGACAAATTAACTACGTCTCGTATAATGTGAGTGTTTCCGTCTAGGTGTCCTTTTTCGAATTCGAGATTTCTCGATCTACCCTACTTGCAGTCTCGTCCCCCGTGACGAGCCGGGGCGTGTCGGCGGCGGGGGGCGGGCGGGGAGTACGTTAATGAACTCTTGCGTGCCGATGTTTTTATCTGATTTAATTCGACTATCGCAGTCTTCCCGAATCATAAATTAATGCATTTCAAATAGTACCGAGGACAGAAGGCGTTCGCAATTTTGGCTTCCATTGTTGCTTTTGACGTTTAAAGAAAAACCTGGCAGTGTTAGTGTCGAGACGTGACCCGATCATATTCGATCACCGTTGCAATTCGTTATTACTTTTTAATTGGCTCCGAAGTCGTTTATCATCGAGTCACGTGTTGGTTAGAATTGTTTTAAAGATATTGATTACTTACCATAATTATCTGGAATGCCTGATGGGCCGGGAAGTCCTGGGAAGCCTGAAAATTACAAAGGGATTATTTCTTTATAATATACTAGCTGTCCCGACAGACTTCGTACTGTCTTTGCTTATGACAAAGCTTAAGGCGTTTTTTCCGGTACTCTTAGTTCAGTCAGGCGTAAATATTTTATTGGTATTTTTTTTCCGGGATTAAAAGTATTCTATATTATAATTTGAGTCATTATCTAGTATTCTGTCAAATTTCATTCACATACATTATGTACTTGAGGAGCCTATTTGTCTCAAACTCACAAACATCCAAGCATCTAAACTTTCACATTTATAATATTAATAGGAGTTAGAAAAGGAAATATACATTCACAAATAATCTGGTAGCGTAAATAATTAAAACTGATGTAGTTACGTATGTGGACGCAAAAATTTCTTAAAGCATTTTTTTGCGAAGCCTTCTGTATTCTCAAGTGTCCATACCTGGTAAATTGAGTAATCCTGGAAAGTTGTGAGGCAGGGCTCCGTTGGTAATCATGGGGTTGTCGTCATAGTCTGGCGGCTCCTGCTTCGCTCGTGGCTCCTCCGTGTCACTCGCCCCGATGTCTGATGAGGATTCTTCACCGTCTCCGGACTGAATACACCATAAATTTTAGTTATATCTTTTATCAGTAAATTTCAAATGACTGGAATAGTACCTGCAGGGCATAAGTAGTACAAAAATTGGTATCTAAGGCTATGCTCAGAGAGTATTTTATTATTATAGCCAATTCATATACTTTTGAACATAGTCCATAAGAAATATGTTTTATACACATTTTAGGAATGGTATAAAAGTAGGTATTAAGGTTCAATCTACCAAGTTGCACCTCCAAAAGTGAGATTACTTATAACAAATGCAAGTTTAGTGTTTAAAGATATGGAATAGAAAAACAGATCATACTCACTAAATTGTTAGCTCCCATATGCGTGTTCTGTACGTTGTCTAAAGCCTGGCTGAGGAGTGCTAGCTCGTGCCCGTTTGCTCCCATCCGCTCTGGACTTTGTGCCGCTAGTAACTGCTCCGTTCTGATGGAATAGAAAGAATAAAGTTTAGGAAGGCAGAAGAAATTAATTTTATCTTTAATTCTGGTACCACATAACTTATGTTGTGTTTCTTGAAGAAAAATATAGTCATAATCATGTTATTTACAAATTATTTACAGTTCATGGTAATATAATTCATTAAAAAAACATGGTTAAGAGTAAGAAGTAGATGATCCCAATTTTTTTTTATATATTTTGACGTGAAGACGAGGTATAGATGAATACAAAACTATATATTCATATCATCGTTCCTATCACATCCAGGGGAATTTTATTCACATTTACAAAGCATTTTTTTTAGTTTAAATCAAAGTAAAAGCTTTTTGATTTAATCAAAATATAGCTTTGATCTCAATTTCAACCAACAAACCTTGTTTTCATCTGCGCCTGATAAAGGTCCGAAGACCTGGCCCGTTTAGGCGGCGGCGTGCCCCCCACTCCCTCCTCCGGCCTCCTCAGCAGTCTGCGGCCCTCCCGCGGCTGGCACTCCCGCCCGTCACGTGACACCACGCTGCCGCTCTCCGTCCATGATGATGCTGATTGCTGGTGGTGAAACGGATTGATTAAAACTGTTTTTTAATAAAGGCTTAGGAACAATCTGAGTAGTGGACAGATATTTCAGTGAAATATCCAACAGGATAGCATGGAGTAGAGCGTCAATGTTTGGTGTACATACTAAAAATAAAAAAAACTGCAACTACAACTAAAAATAAAAAGCACAAACATATTTCCCGTTAAAACTAAGTACCACTTTTGTTACCCGATAAAGAATAAAAGGCAAGAACGATCTTCATTTTACAGATATACGGTCACATATTTGACACTTAGCCCATCATATTATTATTTACAAAAGTAAAACTACCACTATAAAAAAAACCATTCCATTCCAAAAAAGGTCTAAATGGTCCATAACAAAATATTTACCGGAGACGCCTTCTGATCGATATTGGAAACGGGCGCGGGCGCGGGCACGTCCGTGAGCCCCCGCACTTGCAGGAGCTGGGCCGCGCGCAGGAACTCTTTCAGCTGCTCCTGGCCAATGTGGACTTCGCCTTGGTACATGAACCTGGTGGATTATAAACTTGATACTATTTATGACAAACTTTTTTTTTATGTTTCCCTAATAATGTTTTGAAATTCTGCTAAGTAGCTGCTAACCATCTGGCTTTCAGCTTTTTACAGGGTTTTATTAAATTTACCTAAATTACTAGATTTTATTACTTTTGTGAATTAAAATGATTGTGAAATATAATAGACAGTAAAATTTATAAAAGGTTCAGCTTCCTCTGATTTCAGTAGTTTGTTTTTTTAACCCTCCACTCTATAAATAAGCGATTCCTATTAATTACTAATATACAGTTAACAACAAGAAAAGATTGTAGCAATTTTGCTGCAGTCTTATGTTAAACATTATATCTAGATTAAGAAATAAGAATTTATTTAAAAGATTTTACGACAAAAACAAAAGGTTCTAAAAAGATATTATTAGAAGACCAGGTACAACCCAAAATCGATCGAATCACAAGCAGCACTAAGGCGAGCCTATCTTTGTAACACTAAAACTGGCTGCGAACTAAACTGGGAAAGGTCACTAAATGTCAGCCACTCACCAAAATAAGCCACACTTTATTGTTTTTATTTCGAACATTGCATCTTTGTTGATAAGTGTTTATTGCCTGCGTATATATAATGTGTAAGAACTAAGTACTAGTTTATCTCTTAATAAGGCTGTCGGATGATAGTGATTGTTAGGAAATGTGGCTGCAGACCCATTACCGATAATCCTTTGTTTAACGATCGTTCCTCAATTTGACTTCTGAAAATGGCTGAGGAATTTCTAATTCTGTAGGTCTGGCTAACCCTTTAGTGACTTAATAAGTTGACTTTCATGTTAATCTAAATTAATATATTTGAATGTTTGAAACTACGACAAAGTATCTTGGGAACCCATTTATTTAGTCAAATAAAACAAACCTTAATAGACTCTCCATATCTTTGTCGTGCACATCGCGCAGAATGACAATGGGGTGTTGGCAGGGGTTGGCTTTCAGCAGTCTTCGGAAGTATGGGCTGCATGCTGATAACACCACCTGGACATAACATTATTGTGTGTAATGTTTGCTTAGAATACACTACTGCATATTCTCTGGTGGGTTTCGTATGTGGTGTCTAAGGCTGGGTGTTTTATGGGTCCATGCCAAAAAGTTAAGACGGGAAATTCAATAGCCGTAAGTTATGATTGTTAACGGTCCATCCTGCATCTTTACTAAGCTTGTTACTTTATTTATCAAGATTGTTAACAGCAAGGAAAAACTTAGGAAGGAAACCAATATGGTTTAGTTAGTTACAGTCAGTCTTGTGACAATGTAGCCGTACATGGCGATATTCGATGCATTAAATAATCGTAATACCTATCTTTGCATTCAACTACTTCATTGTTTAATTTAACATAACATAAACGTTCACGCCGTTTATCCCCGAAGGGGTTGGCAGAGGTACCAATACTTCTGAACTCACATGGCAGCGCCATCTAGTTTCCAGAGAAGGTACCCACGTTTTGCTTGGACAGTGTAGTCACGTGATAGGGGGCAGGCCTATCGCCGTTTTGTACGAATACACTGTCACATGACTAAGTATAACTCAGCCATGTGGGTTTCCTCACGATGTTTTCCCTCACCGTTAACAACCATGATAAATTAACCACACATATGACTTTAGAAAAGACAAATTGGTGTAGGCCCGACCCAGGATTGGAACTCACGCCCTTCGGTTTTCGGGCGGGTGTACTACCCATTGGACTATCATGTCGTTGTTGTTGTTTTCATTATCATGTGTTTAATTTACTAACCAAAATATAAAACCTTACTCCAATAAATAATATTTTATTCAACTTACTTTATGCGCACTAAAAGTAGCTCCGGCACACGCGAGCGTGACGTCAACGAAGTCCTCTTCATCCCTCAATCTTCGGAAGGAGGAGACCATGGCGGAGTGGAAGTCGTTCCATCGCAGAGAGTACTGCTGCTCACCCGTTGCGGTCGCGCCGCCTGTGCACCATACACCTGCTGTTTATGATATGCTAAATTAAAGAGCACGTATAAAAAAAAACAATTATCTATCGTAATCACAGATACACATACTGACTTAAAAAAAAAACGATAACCTCCTCCTTTTTTTGAAGTCAGTTAAAAAGATTGATGACTGTGGACGAAACTATAGAGGTTGGCCAGGATCATACATAGTGGCTATCGATAGTCTCTGCCAATCCCGATGGGAACTAACGGCGTAAATATATGCATGTATGTTTAATTTACATATTAAAAATACCTATTCATTCTTTTAAAAAATCTAATAAGATTTTCATCTTTACTTTTTGAAGTTTCTATAGGAAATGATGGTGAGACAGAGAACCTCTTGTTTGTGATTGCTTTAAAAATGTTGTTTTGGTAGCATAGCCGTCAATTTAAACACCAATATGACATAATTGAAGACAAGCTATCCTGAGGCTATGTTACCCAGTGGACGAAGTAGAAAATCGGCTCTATATCACTAGACTTCCAAACTCTACATTATTTGCAATATTATAGTGTAAAAGTGTTGATTAGCATAACGTTCTTGAACGAGAGCGAAAATCGTCGCCCAAACCGCTTCGACCCGAATTTCAGAACATCTGACGTTCAAATTATGGCATTTTAAACACCTTTCTGCATTAAGAAGAGACATATGCATTAAACATACTATTTTAAATAAAAAATCATTTTGTCAAAATCAGCTAGCTTCAATAACTACATACATTTGTTTTACATTGACTACTGATAGATTGATAGAAGTCATTGACTTTTGTATGCAAAAAGGTTCAATGTGGAAACAAGATTTTGTGTCGTATTTCAAATAATATAACAAAAAATACAAGCTGTTTTATTCAATACAATAGATAGTTTAGTAGTTTTGCTGTGTAGTGTCGGCTTAGAATAGCACTACCCCAATTCTGCCGGTGGGTGAACGTAAAAGGCGACTAACGGTATTGGGACTTTTAAGGGATTTTTGGGCGATGCGGTTGGAGACCCATCACCAACAATCTTTATTTTACCAACTTTTCCCCACTTAACTTTCCAAAAGTGGCTCAGGAATTTCTAATTCCTCAGCTCTGGCTACCCCATCTAGGGATTTATAGCCGTGAGTATATGTATGTATGTATAGTTTAGTATTGAACGCACACGAATCACTTACCACAATAATTGCAAAGCTTTGCCATCGAGATGAGCTTTTAATATTGAGGTTCTGTGTTTGTGTATTTAGTGGTTTCTACACGCCCATCTATATCTGAGCTAATTTATAAAGAATCTGTGTCGGTTTAGAATAGTGCTAATCTATTTCTTTAGGCGGGTTGTAAAAAAAGACTTAGGGTACAGTCAGCTTAAAATACTAATATGTCATTTCTTCTTGTGGGTATGGTACAGGGTTATTAGGGGCAAGGAGGCTTTTTAAGTGATGTTTGGGGTGGCTAGGGAGTTTTTTAGTCTGTGTAATAAATACTTTTTCATGACATACGATTTCGCGACCCTTGCGCAGTGCGTAGTAATAAAAAATCATCACTCAAGAAAAAGTT
Organism: Bedellia somnulentella; assembly: GCA_963576735.1. Classification (NCBI taxonomy): domain Eukaryota; kingdom Metazoa; phylum Arthropoda; class Insecta; order Lepidoptera; family Bedelliidae; genus Bedellia; species Bedellia somnulentella. The sequence continues at coordinate 1,168,080 of OY755175.1, read as the reverse complement.
GCCGATTCTCAATAAAGTGATAAAATTGGGATAGTGCAATGCAAAACTAGATATAAATCATAGAGTACTGTTAATTCGTAGTATATATAAACGCCGCATCATTAAAAAGGCTCACCATTGAAAAAGCCATGTCTGTATCCATTCGTATAAATAGCGCTAAAACCTTCACGCTGCCAGCCATATTAAACCTATTTGGTGCACGTTACGTAAAGGCTTAAAGGCGGTAAAACCGTATAATACCGTGAAAAGTAAGTGTACTGATTCGGGGTTAATTGACTTATTCGATTATTTAGTCTAAGTTTCGTTTAAACCACTTAGGTAATAGTTCTATTTTAGTTTTTTACATACGTATTTTTTTGAACAAATTTAGTGTGGTGTGCACAAGAAATGATTTTTATTTAAAGTGTTTTTAAAATATGGGTTATGAATATAACAAACCTTTTTATAATTATTAGGCAAAACATATTAACAGATTTTTTTTATTAATCTATACAAAAAATCAATTTTACTATAAAACACTATTATCGTGGCAAGGAGTGATAAAAGAGTGTTGACGTCTCTCGTCATGACTGTTCCAGCAATAATAAATTATAATAATACACCCTACGAACATATTACAAAAATCAGATTTGCCCCTAGTTAAGTACAATACGGAAAAATATACGGAATAAATGATACTAACTCGACGGCATCTTCTATAATATACAATACACATTTTAATAATCGATAAGAAAAAATTATTCATATTCATAATACAAATGATACACTCAGCGGGATTTGAACCCGCGACCTTCGGATCTAGAAGCTAGCCACCTATCAACTAGGCCACGAACATCTGTCGAGTGGCCAGTTTTTTAGTTCACCAACCCTATAAAGACTGCCCACTCATCTCCTGACTAGTCGAGTAGGAAGACGCGTAAATGCCCCCAATGATTTGTTTCACCACCTGTGTAAATACTTTGTAGCATATTACATACATACATACATACATATACTCACGGCTATAAATCCCTAAAAGGGGTAGCCAGAGCTGAGAAATTAGAAATTTCTCAGCCACTTTTAGAAGTTGAGTGGGGAAAAGATGGTAGAATAAAGGTTGTTGGTGATGGGTCTCCAACCGCATCGCCCAAAATCCCTAAAAAGCCCCAATATCGTTAGTCGCCTCTTACGTACACCCACCGGAAGTAATGGGGTAGTGCTATTCTAAGCCGACACTACACAGCTACATATTCTCTTGAAAACTATTCAGTCGTTAGTTATTTTAGTCTAGTGGTCTTATTTGTACGTGGAATGACTGCGACATATTATTTACCACCAACTTGAAGGACTTAATGTAAAAGAAAAGTTGTGTAAACAGAGGCAAGTCTTATCATAAAAGACATAAAGGACTGAGTCTCTTTCATCCCTGCCTACTAGCAACCTGATAAGAATAAACCATGGAGCAACAATTCAAAACAACTACAGATTCCAGCTTTTTGTCAAAATAATAGACAAGGTAACAGGATAACAAATCTAAGCAGAAAAACAATAAGACCTATACGTACGTGGGTACTATGAACACCAGGTGACAATGTCACGTGATGTTTAAAGGTATTAGTACCTCTGCCAACCCCTTCGGGGATATCCGGCATGAACGTTTGAGTCTTTGAGAGAACTATACGTAACTATATGTAACTATACGTAACAATTACCCATTTATCGAATTTGCTTCTAAGTAATTCTGATGAACTGCATATTGCAAATTCAGCACAAAATATGCCTCGACTACTTTCCGAGCTATGACGCAAATGGATTTAACATCAACGACGTATGTTTAAAAAACATTGAGATGTCGCAGAAAAGAACGTGATTTAATTTGAGCTAATTTAATATTTGTACTTTTCATACTAGATAGATACGAAAGTATCTTAATTAGTTATATCATTAATTAATTTACATACATCTGGTTAGCAAGAGCTTAAGAATATTTTTCTAACCAGTTTAAGAATGACGACGTGATAGCTCAATGGGTAGAACACCGGTTAACGTGCAAGCGACTAGTGTTCAAATACCGGGTCGGGCCTACACCAATTTGTCTTTTCTAGAGACATATGGGTGGTTAATTTATCACGGTTGTTAACGGTGAGGGAAAACATCGTGAGGAAACCCACATGGCTGAGTTGTACTTAGCCATGTGACCGTGTACTCGTACAAAACGGCGATAGGCCTGCCCCCTATCACGTGAGTACACTGTCCATGCAAAACGTGGGTACTCTGAACGCCAGGTGACAATGTCACGTGATGTTAAGAAGTATTAGTACCTCTGCCAACCCCTTCGGGGATATTCGGCGTGAATGTTTATGTATTATGTTATGTTATTTAAAAATCGAAAAGGGGAGAAGGTGGTGGGAAAAGAATAAAAAAGCTCTTTATTGCATATCTAAATATAAATATTAGTACTTGTTGTATAAGTTCTTCTGGAAGTAATTTCAGTAACAATAAATGGGTTAGTATTATAGACAACTCACAAATAGATTTTTACTCACAGCTAATTAAAAGTAACAACAAAGTCATAAAATAGTCGAGGGACTCACATAAATAACAACTCAACTCAAACAAACTCCAACGTTCACGCCGTAAATCGCCGAAGGGATGGTAGAGAGTATTTCTGAATGTCAACTGATGTTTAGATCAACCACGATTACCTCGGAGATATTTACTCACATGATAGGGGACAGGCCTATCGCCATTTGGTACGTATACACTGTCATATGTCTAAGGACAACTTAGCCGTATGGGTGCTTCTTCTCGGTGTTTTCCCTCACCGTTAGCAACCATAATAAATTAACTACAAAAAGACTTTACAAAAAAGAGTGTATTTGCAGTAGTTTTACCCACTGAGCTGTAACGGTTGGTCACCAATAACAAGAATAAAGAAAAATTAACTGTGTGTTCTAATTTCGAATATAAATTTGTCATCTTCAAAATTGTACTAGCTAGAAGTGAGTTATTGAAAACAAACAGTAATGCCAACATAATGCGATAATTAAAAATAAAAATGTGTCGTTGCGAGTCCAGTGATCTAGATTTCAAAAATAAATTCTAGATTCATTCATAAACGTTGTTGTCGCGTGAAACGAGGATAGCTGTACTACACTCGTTGGCATGATATGTTACATATTCGAGAACCAAAATAGTTCTTACTGCTTTGGCATAAGGATGTGATAACTGTCACTTTTTACAGATTGATCGGGCCATGTGTGTGCACGGTGGAGTAAACAATTCAAAAGCGAAATTTTTGTCGTATATAAATTTTATGACTAACGGAACTATATAAGAAAATTATGAAAATTTAAAAGAGTTTACAGATTTATATTAGAACTTATATTTGAAAGAAATATATAGAGCCAACATTGATGATGTTGTGGAGAGTTTCAAGATTAAATTGAAAACGTTTTTACAATGGCAGAAGTCCGAAGTGAGAAGAATAAAACAGCATGAATACGGGAGAAGCAAGAAAGATCGATAGTCTCTGCCTAACCCAATAGGAGTAAAAGGCGTGAGTATAAGTAACTAAATAAGTTATTTACACTGTACTTTGTGTGTACATAAACCTATTGTTCAATCACAGTGAGAACGCTTCATTGAATAGAATCTTTCCAATCAAGAATTGTATTCTAAATCTGCTTGTAAAACCTTAAATCAATTCCTTTGTTAAACTGCTTGTACTAACAACGAGCTTTCATTGAACTTGCGACCTCTCCACCCTGTCTGGGAAAATAGAGGGCCGCACACACTTGTACGATGAAACACAAAAAAACTGAAACTTTACCAATTATTAAAAGATATATCACCCGAGTACAAAGTTACATACAACCTTCATTCGTGTGTATTCTATGGGACTGAAATTCTCGGTTCACAAAGAGATAATACATACATATATACTCACGGCCATAAATCCCTAAAAGGATAGCCGGAGCTTTAGAGCTAGAAACTCCTCAGTCACGTTTGAAAGTGGATAGGTAAAAAGATAAGAAATAATATTGATTTAAAGTTTTTACTTCTATACATACATCCTTCTTTGAGTAACATTTCAATTATAATTATCAAAATCAAACCTTTGTTTATCTTGTATACAGTTTTATAAAACAGATAAAAAAACTGGCCCGCCTGCGATGCGTGTAAAAGCCTCACTTACGCGGCCCAAGTACGCATATCCTCCTAACACTTTCGTTTTCCATGGCCCCTCCCACCGCGACCATGACTCAAACATTTACCCTCCCATGAATCATCAGGCTTCCGTATAATCATATTGGACTTACTTATTTCCATGGAGTGTTGGCCTTGAGTACTCGGGAAATGCTGTCTTTTTGTAGGTGTCGAATGGGGCGAATATGGGATTAGGGACTTTAGTCACTTGCATTAAATGGTAGGATTTTTTCCGACTAAACTTCTAAGGTTGGATCATAACAATATTATTCATAAATCGATAAATGATAAACCATATTTGCAAATTTGTTGTCAAAAATATTTTTATCTCTAGATGAATATTTGATCGTATTAAAAACGAAGATTGTTTACTTCTATCTCAAGTTTTTTGACAATCATCGTTTTCTAATAAAAACAATAAAATATTAGGGCCATTAAAATGCTTAATATTTTAATACAACATTCGGCGTATGTTTTATAATCAGTTTGGTGTCAATAAGCGTGATTCATTTGGCAATTATTACATTTTAACGGAGTTACTTGCGTCAATTGAATAATTACAATTTGTGGTTTTCTATGGAATTTTACATTGTCATCGTTATGTGGACGACTTGTTATTGAAATTAAATTAGGATAAAGTTTAATTACTTTGTTGTTATGTAATATTTTTTTTGTTCTTTGCTATCTAAGTAGTTCTTCATTATTTTAACAAAGTACCTAGTTTACGATTTCATTCACACTTTCGACACTACAAGGTTGGATTTAGAAAATACATAAATAAAATAGAAAAAATAATTATATTCGTTATAAAATATCGACAATCAATTGTTTGTAAGGCACAATAATGGATACATACATACATACATATACTCACGGCTGTAAATCCCTAGAAGGGGTAGCCAGAGCTAAGGAATTAGAAATTCCTCAGCCACTTTTGGAAATGATAGTGGGGAAAAGATGGTAAAAATAAAGGTTTTTGGTGATGGGTCTCCAACCGCATCGCCCAAAAATCCCTCAAAAGCCCCAATACCGTTAGTCGCCTCTTACGTACACCCACCGGAAGAAATGGGGTAGTGCTATTCTAAGCCGACACTACACAGCAGATAATAATGGATCTGAAGATTAATTTCTATAACTCCTTAAGAAACAGAAATCTTTTACGATATACATACGTACATATACTCACGCCATAAGTATCTATTGTGGTAGACAGACGCACCCGTTTGCCAGTGTTTTTGAGATTGAGACACCACTCTATAAGACACTGGAAAACCGATCGAGCTGCATTGATAATTATCAATGGTTTTTCATAAAAGCTCTGTCATTTTACTCAATCCGCACACGGTCTTTTTGAACATAGTTCAAAGAAAATAGTAGTCCTCTACTGACATCACCATCCACACTGGCTCTATATATCTCTTTCACAAATTTACTTTCATCCATCGTCAAAAAAAAATACCGTTATCAAATAAAGAGACTAATTAAAAATAACAGCCGTTTCACATTCCAACTAAATTCCAGTACTTTAAATCAATAAAAACAAATAAAATAATGTGGCATAAGAGGTTTCGCAGTTCATTGTATCCAGAGGGAGGGGGAGGGAGGGAGTCCTGGCAGGACGAAGGGGGTGGGAGGACATCAACGAACCTATGAACCCCTACGGAGGGTGGTTCACGTCTATGTGAGATGGATGTTGGTAAACAGATCATTCGATCTCGCCGTTTAAAGCTCGAAGAAATATTGATGTTGGCCGAAATTATTGATAGAAATAAATAATAATCTGTATTAATGTAAATGACAGAGTATTGTGATCTTGTACCCACCTGGGTTAACATTATACTCCCGAAATAAGTATTCATTTTATTATTTAGCTTTATTTCGATTTTAAGTGTAATTAACTTAGTGAAATACTAGTAATTTTCATTACATATTTACTATGCTAAAAGTGCTTGTAAATATGTTAAGGGTCTTACTGAAAATGTCTGTGTGAAAAGTGAAGCTCGCAAAGTTACCCCAATTTTACCAAATAGAACGTTCAAATAGTAATATTGTAACTCTGAACGGATTTATTATCGTATTATTTTCTCTCTGTTTGAGGAACTGCAAATTTAATGTATTTTTATATTAATACTGGTGATAGAGGTATAATAAGATTTGAAATTCGTTTATCTGGATTATAATACTACTTGCCTGCTACCCAACGTAATTAAGGCACTGTAAATGCAAAACATACATGTAAGTACCAGGTAACAAAAACGTCATGTGTTATACAAATTATTTAAGAAAATGTGTTAATCATATTTATTGCATAACTGCACTGTAATCTTTCACATTTACAACAACAAGAGATGTTGTACGTGCAAATAGATGATATTTAAATATTTATGTTTTATATAAGTATCATTTTGTGGTCGGTATTTCATTGTCTATCTATATTATCTACATTCCGAAGGGTTGCTTCTCTTCATATGACGCAATCCTTACTAGGCGTATGTTTTTACGTTTTTGCGATTATGTTAGACGTTTAATTTGTCTTCGTCTCCGTTTTATTCATTTTGTATATCACATGACATTTGGTCACCTGTTATTCATAGTACTCACTTTTGCTCCCTAACAGAAATACACTGGCAGTGTCACAGGACTTAGCATAGCTCAACCAATTTTTTAATTCGCGTGTTTTTTAATTCCTCATGATATTTTCCTTCACTTTCCCCTTTTAGCAGCTTAGGTACCTTATATTACTGTACTACCAATATTAATTTAAACTTTGTGCATTCTACTTTAGTACTTTTAGGACTTTTAGGACGACGTCCGTGGTCGAGTGGATAGGTGACTAGCTTCTCGGGCCGGAGGTCGCGGGTTCGATCCCCGCTGAGGGCAACATTTATGTGATGAGCATAAATGATTGTTTCTTAGTCTTGGATGTTATTTATATGTGTATTATATAATCTTAAATATATCGTTGAGTTAGTATCCCATAATACAAGTTTACTTAGTTTGGGGCTAACTTAATCTGTGTAAAATATGTCCGTATATTTATTTATTTAAATAAATGGGAACAATTGAAAGCCTTTAACTATGACGTAGGTTTCGAGAGTAATATTTATAACTATTAATTCAGTAGAAAAGGCCATAAATAAACATTGAGTAACACAAAATGTCAATGTGAAAGTAAGAGGACTCATCATCAGTGAAATGGTAAAGTACCCAGTAAGATTTGTCATATTTAGCAATATTTAAATTTAACGTACGTGATTAAGGTAATAGATAAATTGCTACATGTAGAGTTAACGGGCTTTTAAAACGATAGCTATCTTTTACTACGCTTTAAACACTTGCTTATCTATGATTTATAACTATTAACCATTTGCAAACTTTATTTTGTTTTCTATATAACTAGCTCTCTGGTCCGAGTTTACCTTGACTTCCTATACTATAAAATAAAAGATATATTTAAATAAGTGACTGAGTTTTAAATGAAAACTAAGAATGAGTTCGTATTTTAGTAGATTTTAGCATTACTATTAACTTAACCGTGTTTTTGTACATTTATCTAACATTGATATCGCAATTAGTATAAGGCCCCCAATTCTAAGTACTTACTATACTTCTATGTAAAACCGTTACGTTAATAGAGTGTTGTGCAAGAAAGAGTGTTATTTTTATGCTATTAGTGTAGAAGAATAATCCCTTTTATCATTGATCACCTCGTAACTTGAGATGGTTTTTTCCGATTACTGTGAATGACTTATTACTGTGTTTATAATATTTCGGGAAAGCGTTATAAGAGAAAAATGGAGGAAACGCACTAACGAGTGCAACCACAGCTGGTTTCCAATTATGTTAATTTACCTATATCTTGTATAGTCACAAGTGATATTTTTACTATTTTACCGACTCATTTCCTTTTGACTCACAAAAATATTTGGCAATACCTACCCCCTTAAAAAGTATAGTCGTAAGTATATATGCACTTACCAGTTTCCGTAGCCATAGCGCCGAGCGAAGGCGGCACGGCGACGTCGGGGCGTGCGTTGGCGCTAAAAGTTTCCGCTCGAGCGCATTCCAGCACCGCTACCTCCGCCACTTTTCCGCTTTTCTCTTAACCGTGGCGATAAAACTGTGCGTCTACCGCGCGTTTCTTAAGCGCGTTTTTTAAAACGTCATGTACTAATTTTAATTAAAGCTTTTTGTGTTTTTTATTATTGCGTTTGTTTGGTGTTTGATGGACCTGAAATTTGAGTTTTTATTGACACTTCAGTTTTTTGAGTTAAGTGAAAGAATACGGGCGGTGTTACCAATAGTTAAAATATATTTTTTGGCTATTTAAACAATTTATTTACTCTGCGAATTCTGTCGTAACATTTAAAGAAGCACTTTAAGAGCAAACACTTTAAACACTATGAAACACAGTAAGAGCAGTGGCATCGCTTTTAACTTTTTGAATAATACTTACAATATTGTTCCCGAGATATAATTAATCCAGATATTTTTATAAGATAAGGGTTATCACTAATGAGTCCCTAACTCGCACAAAATCTAATATCACTCTTTCCCTTTATTCAATATTTATTACTCTCCCTCCAGGGAACAATATTTATTAAACAAATTCAAGAAGACAACTGCAGTTTTTATAAAATAGGCAAACTTAATAAATCACAACATTTAAGAACAAACGTCTAGACCACGTGACGTAAATTTTATATCAATTAAATAACGATCACTTGTAATTGTACACATCCACTGTATTTCATAATAAAAAAGCGATAATTGTTATTTTTCTACTTAATTGAACATTAACAGCAATCGCAGACGTAATAGGGTGTTAATGAGAGTCGGTGCAGCGATCGATGGCATGCACCTCCACAATACTCGAGGAGCGGGCAGGCAGATAGAAATCAATACGATGTCCATCATCGTATGCACCCCCTCCCCTTACACCCTCGCCTGCGCCTTGCACTCGAGAAATGCATCTCGCGACACCACTGCTCTTAACATCTTAGCCACTTGTCCACAAAAAAACGATATTAATTTAACTTAATAAATGATGGTAATGCACCGCCCGTCGATATACTATCGCGAGTTGTATGTATTAATCACCTTTAGCGGGACGTCCGGTTGTGAGCGCGTCACGCGTGCGACTATTCGCGCGGCGGAATGAGAATAAACGGTGCGCGCGGAGTGCGGGGGCGGGCGCGGGGCGGTGCATCGCACGCCCTCAGTGGGCGGGGGGGCGCCGGACGCCGGCTGACCCCACGCGCTGATATTGCAGAATCTTCTGTCAGATTTTCAGAACACTCTTTCATTTTATGACAATCTATTTGCAGTATTGCGAATTATAATATCATTGTTTAAAAATTTTCTCTTAATACTTCGTAGATGTCCTGGAGCTTATGTCGTATTTTACTACGAAAGTAAACTCTACGTACACATGACTGAATGAATAAGATATGACTGGTAATTAGCCAAGGTTTTTCTATATTATTTTGTGTTTTAATAATGTGTATTACTTGTAATATCTCCTATTTTATTAGGTTCACGTATTTTTTTAAATCTTTTAAATGAACCAAGAGTACTCGCAAGTCGTACTCAAAGGATTAAATGAATTTCTTCTTTACTGTATTTTAGAATATTACTACAGTTGTTTAACTGTTTTTATAAATTTCTAAGCTTTATGAAAAATATAAAAAATACTACATTTTGATATCACCTTTTGATGTTGGGTATGTGCTAACTAAAACATTATTTCTATTGAAGAACGACGACGGTTGTTAAAACACGAATACTTTAAAATGAAAAGCTCTAATCTATTCTACTCGACTTTGCAAAAAAACATTGAGAACAATAAAAACTGTATTGCATTTTCTCTCAACAAGGCAAGTGATGTCCCTAACTGAAAAGAAACCGTATCATTAGAGCCGAACAACCGTAAACTAAAAGAAACAAAACCGCTTCAAGAAAACACATTTCCCGGACGACACAGAAAAAAACGAAGCGCTAAAAAACAAAACAAACGGAATAAAACAGGGCCAAGCCAATACAATCGCTCTCACGCTGGCCAATCATTCTTCAAAGCGGGCGCTCGCCCGTAAATCTTTCCGGGGGGGGCGTTTGGGGGGTTACGTAACGTGGATCCGGAAGTACCGCGGATTAGGAATCAATAGTGCGCTGTAATGATAGTTGTGGATGTAATGTAAGTTGCGCTACGCCCTGATGCGCATTACGATGGTCAGCCGCGGGTCGCTCCATTCCATTACACCCGTTGTTTGCGAATGAATTTACAATGCTCTCTGTTGTCTCAGACGCGGCGTCTAAGGCAGCCATTAGATGATGGGTATAGCTTTTACTTTGATATTGGTCAATGTTTTTTATAGGTTGTATATTTTTAGCAAAGAACTGTTTTACTATTGATATGAATTAGAAAGAAACTAAGAGAGTAAAGTTACAGAAATTTAAACCAGTCTTGTATTACACACCTAGCTAAAATATGATTTGGAGATCAAGAATTTGATAGATGCTAGATAAATTAATCAAATTGCCAATTGCAAGCATTACGGTTTTGCGTATAAAATTCCGGGTAGGGCTTGTATTTAAATACTAAAGTTGCCAAAGGAATCAACATTAAAATATTCTAATATTTACAAAAAAGCTATGAACGTGATGGTGTTGTTGAATGTATGGTTTTGTTCGTCTTGCATTAATATTCATCCATTTGATCTCGCCGTTGCTTTATTGACTTAAAGCAAAGGCGATCCTGCTGTTGTAAAAGTTGAAATTGTTTAAATTATATAACATAACATAAACGTTCACGCTGAATATCCCCGAAGGGGTTGGCAGAGGTACTAATACTTCTGAAAATCACGTGACTTTGTCACCTGGTGTTCAGAGTACCCACGTTTTGCATGGACAGTGTACTCACGTGATAGGGGGCAGGCCTATCGCCGTTTTGTACGAATACACTGTCACATGACTAAGTACAACTCAGCCATGTGGGTTTCCTCACGATGTTTTCCCTCACCGTTAACAACCATGATAAATTAACCACACATATGTCTTTAGAAAAGACAAATTGGTGTAGGCCCGACCCAGGATTTGAACACTAGTCGTTTGCACGATAACCGAGTGTTCTACCCACTGGGCTATCACGGTTGCTAAACGGTTAAATTATATAACTAAGGTTTTTTCATAATTAGATAAGAAATGGTCACCAGAGTTTTATTTGGTCAGATATAGTAAATAGTATAAACGTTATTACAGTGTTTTTTTAAATTGAAATTAAAATTCAATGTATTTACTGGGACGTAGGGTTACGTTATTTTTAGTAAACTATACATAAATAAAAAAATATTGTTTTTAAACTGTTATATTTTTAACCAGTTGCAACAAAACAGTACAACTTGAATATGCTTAATAGTGCATAAACTATAAGTCTACAAGCAGTTTTTACAGGTATACCTCCTTTTAAAAAAAGGGTTAAAGATTATTCCATATAATTAAAGTGTATGTTTTTTGTAGAAACAAGCAAGGCTGAGTTAAATTTAGTAATATTGTGTTTCAGTAGATGTTGAACAGCCACAGGATTTTAGACCCCTAACCACTGTATATCAAGTTGTATTATTCATATTATAATATATATATAGATTATAATCTATCGCCAGACTAAGTATGATTTCTCGTAGCATCTGGGTTTCCGTCACCATTTTGTCACTCATAATAAAATTATAGTATTTAATCTTGCGAATGATAGGCAATGCCTACCCCAATCAATTTTTGAACTGTTATAAATAAAAAGGAAAATTAGCACTAATATATAGAACATTAATCAAATATGTATAGCTGCGTTTGAGATAAATGCATGGCTAGCAGTTCACCCATGCCCCACCCCGCCTAAAATATGGAAAGGAGAGTATGAAAAACAGAAGCCTTCTAAGAGAACTACTTAAGGTACATACATACATACATATGCTCACGGCTATATTTCCCTAGAAGGGGTAGCCAGAGCTAAGGAATTATAAATTCCTCAGCCACTTTTGGAAGTTGAGTGGGGAAAAGATGGTAAAAATAAAAGTTTTTGGTGATGGGTCTCCAACCGCATCGCTCAAAAATCCAATAAAAAGTCAATAATTAAGGTCAACTAAAGTATTACACCATCCTTTACTTTGATAAAACAGAAACAGCTGCTATAAAATACTTTCCAACTATAACTCTACGTATTCCAACAAAATAGAGAGCGAAAACCATAAAAACCTTTACAAAGAAGAAAACTCCGTTAAAAATAGCTAAACAACAGAAATACATCCAATCGCATTTACACAGAACAAAATAAATCCACGCAGTGGCCAAAGTAGTGAGTAGCGAGGAGGGTGGGGCGGCGCCCCCGCGGGCCGGCGGGGGGCGGGCGCCCCCTTGACCCCTCGTCACGTCACGGGAGCATTCGTCACCCGCAGTTGGGATCTGACAAATATCTTCCTGGACACTTCATTACATTGACTCGGGGATGGAATGATTTGAAATATTTAGTTTTGGCTAGAATATGTTCGATTGTATTGTGTTGGCGTGTGAGCGCTGAGCGGCAGGATTAGGATTCGTGATTGATGAGATTATTTAATCAAAAGTTTTCATATATTATGCGTTGCTGAAGAACAGAAACCTTGGAGTGCTAATACAGGCCGGATTAATTTGTATAGGTTCTATAGAAAGAAGGCTTTAATGCATTCCATCATAAATATCTTATACGTAGTCAATACTTTGCGGAAAAGAAATATGTAACAATAAAGAAATCTTATTTTGAAATATTTATAATTAGTGGAGCGCCGTAAGGTTTATACCTCGGAATCCAGGGCCAGTCAATAAATCTTTTTATAAACTTTGGCAATGTGTTTCTAATAGCATATAGAAAAATGTTAAAAAAAATATTTTGTGCGATCTTAATTTTTTAATAATTATTATAAATAATAATTTTTCTAAATAATAATAATTATTATAAATAATACTTTTTTGGAGTTTTCCTTAATTTATATTAGTGTAAAATTAGATTTTGAAAAGAAGAACTATTACAAACTTCATCTTGGGTCTCAAGGGACTGCAGGTATAACGAGGGAGGGGAATAGACGGGGCAACAGCAGCTGTTGGGTTGGGTGTTGTTAACGCGGGCCCTAACAGAATAGTACACGTGGCAACTTGCTAGGCTGGATACGTAGTTGTTGTTTGCTCCGAAACAAAAATAATTTAAAATAATTAAAAAATAAATATATTATTGTGCAGTGAGTGTGATAAAAGTTAATTACTGAGTATTACAAACTTTGAAAATAGTGGCATAAATAGTAAGTGTTTGTTTATTATTTATATTACATGGTTTTGAAAACAACTGTGAATATTCAATAGTATATTTTATAATAGATCGATCTTAAAAAATAGAATGTAATTTTTGTTTAAAAAAAAAGAAATTTCCAATCCTTGCATCTGAAATTTTAATTAATTGTGATATAAAGGTTAGTTATTGATATTAGTAATATTTGTTGTTACAGCCTCGTATCAAAATGGGTGAACCATCGAATAGTAATAATATAAATAATGGTTGCCTCATTTGTGACGAAATTGGATGTAGTTCTGAATTAAGCTTGTAACGTTACGTGTCTTAAGTCTTAATCCCCTTAGAGAAATAAGACCTAAGACACGAAACCCGGAGAGCAAAGAGACAAGAGACAAAACAAAGAAATAAATTACACCAGTTTATTAAAAATTAAATATACACAATATAAGAAGATAAAAATTAATAATAAAATAACAATAATAATATTATTTACTAGTGGTCCGCCAGCGGTGATCTTGCACTCGGTAGGTAAAATAGGATTAATCCAGTATTAAACGGAGGTGTGCAAAAATTCAGTTTCATCAAGGTCCAGGTGAAATTATCTGTCAGTAGATGAGGGTATATCACTATGTCCTCTCCTCCTTTGTCTCAGTAAGTGATACTTTAAAGAATATCTTGTAAAAATGATAATTAGTTATCTTTTTTTAGAATCTCTCCTTGAATCCTAATTAATAATATTTTTGAGAATCCTTCTCGAATCCTCCATTAGTTCTCCTCTCCCCAAAAAAAAACATCTTCACAATCAATAAAAAATCCTAATAGACAATAAAACCTAAAAGAAGGATTTTTAAAAAGAGTTTCAGTTAACATAAAAAGATGAAAACATATAAATTTGAGTAAGTAAAATGTCCTAGCCTTACATTAAAAATAAAATTAAATGCCTGCGCTATCATTTTAGACACCAAAAATGAATTAAAATTATATCATTTAACATATTTTAATATTTTAAAACTATCCTACCTTCGTACACAAACACATTGAAAATTGATAAATTAAAGAAAAGTTTAAGATAAAATAAAATTTGACAACTCTCAGCTCCGTCGTTGCCATAACAACAACAAAATAAAAACAATAACATAAACCAGAGAAATAAAAATATTATCGACAAATCGCAGAAAAATAATAAAAAGGAACTAAACAATGATATATAACCGCAGGAGACTAACATAAAAGGAAATAAATAATAATAAAACGGATTAACAATATTTACAGGTAAGGTTTTATATATTACAAGCTCTGAGCTAAGAGATATTATAAAAGTCACTAGAGGAATACCAACACTGAAAGCTGCTTCTGTGGAAAGAAGGGATGGAATTTCTCAGTATTTAAATACTTGCGAATTTGTCTACGTGCATTCAGTATGCAGACAAAAATACATCAATAAAGGATGTATTAATGCTTATTTAAAAAAAAGAACACCACATCAACATGCTCTCCACCTAAAAAAAAACTGCGAATGGCTACTTCTATTGATTTTGATTGGAAAAATAAGTGCTTTTTATGTGAAAAAGAAGCGGATGAAATGAAGGAAAGAAGAAAGTCCAAATCGGTAAGACAGCAAATCAGCTACGTAACTACTTCTGAGTTCAAGCAAACTATTTTAAGGCTGGTGTTACATGCACTCTTGCTTTATATAATGCCCCCCAAAAAACGAAAGATCTTAATGCATTGAGATATAACTCTGTTTTGAAAGCAACTGCCAAAAATACCTGCGTTAAACTGCCGTCTTTACCACCTACTGCAGATGCCGCTTTCGAACACTTCAAAAGAGTATATTTACAAGTTCAAACATGGCTCGGAAAAGAAATATTACCAGAAGAATGGGGTTGGAAAAATGAACGCGGAATATTGATACCGCAAACAATGACGCAGCGACCAGCTCCAGAATCTTTACTAAAAATTATTTTTTGCGCATGCAAAACAGGATGTGGAGCATCTTGTGGATGCAGGAAAAAGGGATTAAACTGTACTGCAGCTTGCTTAGAATGCAATGGTGATAGCTGTACTAATCCTTTACCTACAATCTACATCAACGAAATCGACGACGACGACGACAATAATGAACAATAATCGATATAGTTAAGGTTAAATTATCTTTTGTAAATAATTTTTTTTGCGAAAATCTAATAAATTAACATTGAATTTACTCTGTAAACATAATTTATTGCATATAAAATTAAGATCTTTACTGTAAACATTTTTTCCCCCTTCCGCCTTTCATTTTTCAGTAAATTGTTTATAAAAATTGTTGTAATCGAGATCGGCAATTTTTTTTTTTTAACATTTTATTTGATGTTTTAATAATACAGTCAAACACTTGTTATACAGATTCATTGACTGGCCCTGGGTTCCGAGATTTTACCATTTTTATGCCTTACGGCGCTCCACTAAATGATTCAAGCTAACAATTCTAAAAGAAATTGTTTTACATTGTAGCTTCTCTGCAGCACATCAAACACCTTAAATTGTACCAAATTATTCAATTGATTATTTATCGATATCTTTTGAAACATATAATTATTTAATAAAATGATATTGATGCAGTCATACGAACCCTTGGACTACTACTGAGCTATGACTTTGTTTGCTATGCTATATATGCTATATATGTAATAATATTGTAAATAATTTTATTAAATGCATGTAGATGAAATATAAAACAATAAGTATCTCTTATTATTATTAGAAATACTAATGTAGAAAATACGTAATTAATATCTCTGCCGTCTAAATTACAACGTGAGTGCCATTTCAATACAAGTGAATGTAACGTGGAACAACTGACGAACTATGAAACAATATTCCTACTAAATAAGCTATTTGAGGGTGCCCATGCCCCAATTTTCCGATTGCGAATAAAAGACCTTTTACAATCGTTGGTTAGCCGTTCTATCACACAGGGTGGCATGGTAAGTTTACTTTCACTTTATTTCAACTGTAATTAACAATAAAAATATATGTAGCCCAAATTTGTGGCGCTGTCACATGATGTCCAGAAGTATTAGTACCTCTGCCAACCCCTTCGGGGATATATGGCGTGAACGATACTTAAACCATTGTGTCAACTAATGAATTTGCTAAAAAAATGTTACTCCACACCTACGAGGTTTGTATGGAATCATCATCAGACTACATGCTGCTATTAGAGGATCTCAGCGAGCAATTATCTTAATGTGACGTTTTAAATATGAAGAATTGACTTCTAGCACTCCTTTCAGGCTATACCTGCCGTAAGCATAAGTATATTGGTTATTGCGAATTTCATGTATCTATGAAGCTATTTTAGTATTCATTGTATGAACAATATCTCGTATAGTGAATTATCAATTACACTTACCTGCTCCATCCTGTATATCGTGGCGATGGCGTCGCATATTTCGGTAGGATTGGTAGAGGTAGAATGTCGCGGACACTGACGCGCGGTGCGGTTGCCGCCATTTTACAAACAAATGACATCTTCAATGACATTTTCATTTACATTTTGTTATAGCTTGACGTCTCACCTTTTGGAATGTATTTTCATTACCCGTGCAGAGTTTTAAAAGGTTGTTTTAGTCATAAGCAGTATCTTATCGTATCATACATAACATAACATAACATAACATATACTCACGGCTATAAATCCCTAGAAGGGGTAGCCAGAGCTAAGGAATTAGAAATTCCTCAGCCACTTTTGGACGTTGAGTGGGGAAAAGATGGTAAAGTAAAGGTTGTTGGTGATGGGTCTCCAGCCGCATCGCCCAAAAATCCCTTAAAAGCCCCAATACCGTTAGTCGCCTCTTACGTACACCCATCGGTAGAAACGGGGTAGTGCTATTCTAAGCCGACACTACACGGCATGCGCTCCATCGCTCTCTTTCACACCTTGAATTTGGACTTGAGACTCAGTCAGTGACCATGTCTGTGCACCGTAAGTTAGGACAGGCAGGATACACATATCAATGAGTTTACGCGTCAGGGCAAAGGTAAGTCGCCCTTCATTAGCGACTTCATGGACCAGAAGCTCTTCCAGGCGTTTTCAATCCTGCGATCGATTTCGTTGTCCTGTCTGGATTCAAAGAACGCTATCTGGCCCAAGTAAATGCCACCTCCATGAATGGTAATTTAGTTTATGAAAAATATTTAGCTCTAATAATGTTTTCATATTTTGTCATATTACTTTAAATCACCTTTTTTCATGATAGTCATGAATAAACATCAAGTTTCATTTAGCTAAATTATACGCACATGAAAGCAAACTGTACGAGTTAAAAACAAAACGAAAATTGCCTATAATTACCAAACAACGTTACATGTAGTTAATCAAGAAAACTGTGGTTTTCTACCCATTTCTACCGTTCTACCCCAGATTGAAGCAAATAATTTTGGAAGTAATTTAAATAAGGAAATGTAAAGGCGAGAGCACACGAGCACCGAAACGCATGTAACAATAAATGGGAGTCACGCGACTAACGTAATTACTAGAGTAAATAATGAGTGGGTTGAACTAGGATTATGCGCGGGAAGGTTCCGTACTTTATTGCATTTCAACGTTTTGAATTAAAAGTACAACTTAAGCATAACGGTTTGTGTAAGGCCTAAAGATTAGTAATCGTTGTAAGTGATCTTTTGTGTGAATCTTTATCATTAGCATACAGTTTTTATTTAAATATCACTGAAGATACTTTTTAAAAAAATATGGTATACTCGCGTCGATTGATGGCTGTGAATAAAACTTTGACAGGTATGGCGAGATCGTACAAAGTGGCGATCGATAGTCTCTGCCTACCCCAATGAGAACTGGGTTCTGGCTTTATGTATGTTCCACTTCTGCTCAGCTGGACAAGAACTATAGAGCTTCAATTGCATTTGTTTTTTTCATAGAAATGAAAGGTATAATAAATCAAAAGCCACAAACATGTCTATTATCATTACAACCCTTGCAGCTGTTATGCCAGTGTATTTTTATTGAGTCTTAATAAAGTCATGAAATTAAATATTTTCTGTAAATATTTATGTTTTTTTCTTAGTCTTGGGTGTTTTTTATAAGTGAATTCGATATGGTATGATATTCGATAAAAAAGATGGACAAGTTAGGATCCCATAACAAAAGACATACTTGAAGTTTTCTTGGGGCTAACTTAATTAATGTAGTATTTCCGTTAACATTTATATTATTTATTATTTGCCGTGTAGTGTCGGCTTAGAATAACACTACCCCATTTCTACCCGTGGGTGATCGTAAGAGGCGACTAAGGGTATAGGGGCTTTTTAAGTGATTTTTGGGCGATGTGGTTGGAGACCCGTCACCAAAAACGTTTATTATTATCATCTATTCCCCAATCAACTTCCAAACGTGGGTGAGGAATTTATCATTCCAAAGCTCTGGCTGCCCCGTTAAGGGATTTATAGCCGTGAGTATATGTATGTTATATTATTTATAAGAAATGCAAAATAGTTTACATAAACCCTATGGGACTCTAACAAACGGGTGATTTCGAGTAATTTCGTCAATATCCATTGCACACTACGCGGTACTAGCACGCCATCACACCACCCCACATTGCGCATTACCGTGGAACGTATGTAAGCTAAACTACGATTTGCTGGTTGCAGGGTGGTGATGGTGGTGGGGCGATTTGGGCCTCTGTGTGTCTTACAGATTTTGGGTCATGGAATTTGAACGGTTTGCAGATTAGACGACTTATAATAAATTTGGGTTTTGCACTAATTAAAATGTCTTTATTTTCATTTTTAAGGCAAGCACTCATAATGTATTCGTCATATCGTAGTTCTCCGGCTTAATCAAAACAGTGTTATTGGCTTCAAATAAGCCAATAACAATTGCTGTTGTCGGTAAATTGTATGCAAAGATATTGATTAAAAGAGTGATGAAAAAAACTGATAGTATAATTTGGGTAGTGCATCAGGATTTAGAAAGCGAATGGGATGTATGAATGAAGTCTTATGATGCATCAAAGAGCTAATATAAGAGGAATAATTAATGTGAGGGTTGCGAGAGAGATATGTGAGGATCCTGAAAAGTGGTGATCGATACTCACTGCCGAACCTAATGGGAACAATGGGCGTGAGATTAAGTAAGTAAGGTAAGTCGTAATGAAAGTGATGGGTAGCCAGACCCCTTACACAGTTCCTCGTAGTCGCCTAGAATGACATGGCTTATAATAATTTAAGTCTTCAAGCGTAATCATATTTATTAAAATCCTGTACTGGTAAATTATTACTTATTGAAATCGGAAGTACCTCCTATAAATTAACCACTGCTAATGTAATATCAAGTGATTGTCACATTTAGAGTGACTGTTGTTGTGTCTAAATGTTCTACCAACACCTTGTCAAAGAAACACAGCGAAATACTATACAATTACTATTGTGACTCACTGAAATAACGAACACTTATTTTATCAGTCCGATAGCACCGACCTCATTCTACTCGAACATAACTGAATTCTACACAGAGCCAAAATACACAATAAAATAAAGGAAACGACAATAAGCCAATAAAATGGTCACAATTACTATGAGGTGTCCGCGGGATGAGCTCGTGATTAGTAACGGTCAGGTCGGGAGGGGATACCCACAATGCCCATACCCACCCACAATAACCCACCCACAACTAGCCCCCGCAATAAACAGGGGGAAATCGGGCAACTTAAGTATTGATTCGCGCGAACCCTGATTTGTACGCACTCATCTACTTGTGGCTACAGCTTTTAATTCTCATTAGCCAACATTTACAGATATAGACGATACATTGCGGCGTTGGCTCGCGGGAGAGCCAGGCAGCTCAGTGCGGAGCGAGCAATGGACGCGGCGTGAAAACGTTGTGCGGAAATGAACGTGACGGGGGATGTATCGCGTTTTTCCCGTATAGTGTCCATGAGTTTGGAGATTATGTTTTTTTTTAATATTTATAGAAAAAAAAGTTGCAATTCCTTTAACAGATTGTAATGCCTTCAATATGGTAATGTTTTCTTTTCAATTTCATAGAAATATACAAATCTACAATAATATAATTTATTTACTCTTTAATTTAATAGAAAGTAATCCTGTATGTTACAATCTAAATCACGGTCATAGTGGGTATGAGGTAAAACAAAATATTTTACGCACTTGAAAATTTATACTATCTAATACAACATACATAAATAAACTCACGTCTATGTTTCCCTATAAGGGTTGCCGGAGCTTCAGAATGAGAATCTCGTCAGCCACATTTAGAAGTTGAGTGGGGAAAAGATTGTTAATTAAAGGTTGTAAGTACCACCTAAATTGTTTATGGTCCAATCGCAACGCCCAAAAATCACTTAAAAAGCGGGAAAAACCAGGGAAAGATATTGGGTAGTGCTATGCTAATCCGACACTGCCGAACCTAATAACCAGAATAAGATCCTGACATGAGTGCTGGTAGTGTTTTATTGCTCATTTAGTATTACATTATGGCGAGTGTAAATATTTCTTCTTCGGAATTAGAATATGTTGAAAGCATGCTCCTTATTTAAATCAATCGTATTTGAGCGTTTATGGATTTCTTCATCAACGAACTCAAAACCATTTCTTTGTGTTTAAAATACATAAAATTCACAAACCTACACTTCAAAACAATCTCAACAAAACCAATCAAACCATAATTAAAAATCCTTACAATACGTGAAATGATGGCGACCCCACTGCAAGTGAACGGCAGCGACAGGCGGTCAATAGGGCAGCCGCGCCTGTAATGTCTTCCCGTCACGAACACCGCGCCTAGAAGACACCCTATTTGCTTTGCTAAGTGCTGCCAAGATTACCGGATTATTGCGCCGATTTTGGGTAGTGGATAGGCAGAGACGTTTTGTTGAAATGATACTGGTTTGGTTTTAGAGAGTGGACGATGCTTAAGATAAGAAAAGAAAGAAAAGAAAAGAAAAGAATTTTTTTATTTAGCACACACATACAGTATTCAATGACATAATTTAAAGAAATGGTTTCCGCTAAATTGGGCCCACAATCAGTAATTTCTGATTTGTGTATGGGTATACACAAAATCAGAACTGGTTTTCATTATGAGCCCTACATGGTGTTGACAGTACGTCAGCAGCTATTTATATAAACTAGAAAATTAAAAACAAGTGAGAACAACCAAACAAACATATTTTCACTTATTACTAAGTCAATAATTATAAAAATTCTGAATAAAAAAAAAAAAACCCTAAAAAAGATAGTGGTGATGTCTTATTTTACGGGATTATAAATATACTCACGCCATTAGTTCCCATTGGAGTAGGCAAAGGCTATTGACCGCCGTTTTGTAGGGTCCTGGCAAATCTAGAGCTTTATCTACAATTAGCAATCTTTTCATACGTGCTTTTATTATTCTTCACACTTCAGCCGCTTGCCAGTTTAAGCCACAGATTAAATATTAGTAGTACCTGTTTAAGCTCTTTCTCTATTTTTATGAATGTTTTTCAATTAATTAATAACTTTTCGCTTTATTGGTTGCTTTAAAATTTTAAAGAAACCATTGGAAATTAAAAATTAGAATAGCACTCAACTAAGAAAGAAAGAAAGAAAAGTTATTTATTTGCTTTTTAAGGCACAAAAATTAACAAAATACACACAGCAAGTGGAACCAAGTTTACAAAAAAGCAGTATAAACACTAAATTTTTTGAGAACACAAATGGAGAAAATAATAAAAAAAAGATATCATTTAACTAAAGACAGAAAAATAAAAATAACAAAAAAACCACGAACAGAAGCACATCAGTAAAAAAAACAAAATAAATAATAATAAGATTTTGGGATGTTGTGCCTCAGGCACTGACTCAGCAAAAGTTGTGAGTTTTACCTCACAACACTGATTTTCAGTCAGCGCCTAAACCAGCGACATCACAAGCAACTCTACTCTAATTTAAATCTTTTTGTTCATGAAAACCTCATGTGGGGATTATTACTAATAATTAAAGAATAAATAAAGGAACTATTCTACCCGTTCCCATGGATGTTGTGTAAGGTTTAAATACAACACCAGAAGTCATAATTACTTTTGTGATAAAAGTCGGGGAGCTTATGTATGAGGGCAGCAGTGGTCGTTTTATGGTTCTCACAGTGATGAGATGATTCGTGATTTACCATTGCCATAAAGAAGAAAAAGATGATTGTGAGTTTGTCAGTCTGAAATGAATACTCTGCAACGGGTCAACCCATGTCAAGCTACAAGTACAGAAAGCTAAAACCTTCAGAAGTAAAAGAGGCTGTAAATTTAACATAACATAACATAAAACGCCGAATATCCCCGAAGGGGTTGGCAGAGTATACTTCTGAACATCACGTGACTTTGACACCTGGTGTTCAGAGTACCCACGTTTTGCGTGGACAGTGTACTCACGTGATAGGGGGCAGGCCTATTGCCGTTTTGTACGAATACACTGTCACATGACTAAGTACAACTCAGCCATGTGGGTTTCCTCACGATGTTTTCCCTTACCGTTAACAACCATGATAAATTAACCACACATATGTCTTTAGAAAAGACAAATTGGTGTAGGCCCGACCCAGGATTTGAACACTAGTCGTTTGCACGATAACCGAGTGTTCTATCTACGCAGTGGCGGCTCTAAATTTACTCGCTCAATACCACAGGTTAGGCGAGAAAAATAACAGCATCCGTGCGAAGGCGGGGAGGACTAAAAGTGTCTAAATAAAGTAGTTAATAATATCTTATGTTTATGTATAAAGTTACTTATCTCAACTAAATCAAAGTTATAAAAATGAAAAGTAATAAAGACAACCGGAACTTACTGTTAAGATTGAAGTTGCCAGTCACCTATCCGAGAAACCCCACCATTTTAGTCTAATAAATCACTTAATCACTTGGCTCTATTAATCGAGTTTTTGACTTTTTTTATTGTGAATTATGCTTTAATTTCTTAGGCTGATATTTATTTGAATTTGAGTTATAGGTCGAAAACGTTCTAGATTAAAAACCTTATCCAATAAAAGAATTAAAAGCTCGCGAAGTTACTAAGTTTTAGGTCTATTGGCATTTAATACATATACTGTAATGAAATAATGTAATGAGTAATGAAAATCAATATATATTCAATGCTGTATAGTATCGGCTCAGAATATCACTACCCCGTTTCATCCCAACTTCGTGGGGCCTTTTGTGGATTTTTTGGGCGATGCGGTTGCAAACCCATCACCTTAACCTTTAGTTTACCATTTTTTTCCCACTTAACTTCCAAAAGTGGCTGAGGTTTCTAATTCCTTGGCTCTAGCTACCCCTTCTAGGGATTTATAGCCGTGATAATATGTATGTATGTATGTATATTCAATAAAGTGTCTAAGAATAGAGAAGCAGTAAGGACACTGAAAATAGCTGTTTTTTAACTCCTGAAGCTTTAAATCAGATAGTGGTCAATGTTGTTACAGGTTAGGAACTTTTTCGAAAATCCTTTATTGCACCATATTGTCTTCTCTCAAATACCAAAAAATACTTCGATTTTATAGAAGCCGATTGCTAGTAACCCTATGTGTCACAGCCGTGCCCATAGAGAAAATGGATAGGAAGGGTGACAGAAGGAAGGTAGCAATTTTCATCTTCTTACTTTTTTTTCATCCAACCATGATAGCCCAGTGGGTAGAACACTCGGTTATCGTGCAAACGACTAGTGTTCAAATCCTGGGTCGGGCATACACCAATTTGTCTTTTCTAAAGACATATGTGTGGTTAATTTATCATGGTTGTTAACGGTGAGGGAAAACATCGTGAGGAAACCCACATGGCTGAGTTGTACTTAGTCATGTGACAGTGTATTCGTACAAAACGGCGATAGGCCTGCCCCCTATCACGTGAGTACACTGTCCATGCAAAACGTGGGTACTCTGAACACCAGGTGACAAAGTCACGTGATGTTCAGAAGTATTAGTACCTCTGCCAACCCCTTCGGGGATATTCGGCGTGAACGTTTATGTTTATGTTATGTTTATTATTATATTACTTTTTTATATAAAACCTTTTCCATTGCATACTATAACCGTTCTGATACATCTGACTTCCACGAACAGCTTTTCACCCTCGCTCACGCTCTGTCATTTAATCTCGGGTTATTAGTACCTTTTAACCTGCCTACTAGTTGTTAAACGCCAAATGACTTAGTGCTTCTGGCGACACCTTCGGTATTTCTGGTATCATACCGTTCATACATACATACCTCTTGCTGTGTAGTGTCGGCTTAGAATAACACTACCCCATTTCTTCCGGTGGGTGTACGTAAGAGGCGACTAACGGTATTGGGGATTTTAAGGGATTTTGGGCGATGCGGTTGGAGACCCATCACCAATAACCTTTATTTTGCCATCTTTTCCCCACTCAACTTTCCAAAAGTGGCTGAGGAACTTCTAGTTCCTTAGCTCTGGCTACCCCTTCTTGGGATTTATAGCCGTGAGTGATTAAACGCCAAATGAGTTAGTGCTTCTGGCGACACCTTCGGTATTTCTGGTATCATACCGTTCATACATACATACCTCTTCAGAATACTGAATTCACCAGCCACCTTTGGAAGTTTCATACATACATACATATATTCACGACTATAAATCCCTAGAAGGGGTTGCCAGAGCTAAGGAAAAAGAAATTCCTTAGCCACTTTTGGAAGTTTCGTAGGGAAAAATAGTAAAATAAAGGATGATAGCCTGAGTCCCCAGACCCATCCCAACAATCGTCTCTGCAGCTTAAAATAACATAAGTCGTAAGTAAGAAATGAGTGCTAAGTGCTATTCTGAGTGTGTTTATTAATATTTTGTTTGGGTATTTTTTTTTAGATGAAATGATTCCTACTTAAGATTTAGATTAGGAAATTATTATTAAATGAAATCTCGGAAATAATTAGAATAGAATAGAATAGAATAACACTTTATTGCACATCAAACACAAATTTACAAAAGTAATAATATGATCAAACAGTTTACAGTGAGGTACAATTGGCGGTCTTATCGCTAAAAGCGATCTCTTCCAGACAACCTTTGGAATTAGCATAATAGAAAATGATTAACCAAATACGCAAGCGTCTGTTTGCCTCATTAGTAGGTACATTATTCACAAAATTGATCTTTTTAACATACGTACATATATATACTTACGGCTACAAATTCCTAGAAGATTTAGCCAGAACTAGAGAATTTGAAACTCCTTAGCCACTTTTGAAAAGATAAGGGGGAAAAAGATGGTTAAAAAAAGGTTGTTGGTTATGGATCTCCTACTGCATTGCCCAAAAAATCCCATAAAAGCCCGAATACCGTTAGTCGCCTCCTACATATGTAGTTCTCAAAAGTGTGCCAGAGGAACAAATTTTTCTGAACAAATTCTCTGGTCTGTGCCAACACGTGACAAAGAGCACGCCGATCTGCCACTTTGATCGGACACTCTGTCACGTGACTTAGAATAAACTCAGCCAGGCGGGTTTCCACACAAAACTTATCCATATTGTTAATAACTTCGATAAATGGACTCCTCTCACTGGACATACACATACTCTAGAAAACACAGTGGTATCCTCCCGATTTAACGTATGCCAAAAAGCTACCTTTTTGTTCGAGTTTATTTAATTTGCGCAACAAAGTTTATTCGAGTTGATGTCAAATAAGTATATCTCGGAAATAATTAGCATAATAGAAAATGAGTTACAAAACGCGACATTACAGAAGTGGGCAGCGTCGCCGAGTACAGTGTGAATACATTTGGACAAAACTGGTAATTCGGTAAAATCCATATTGTCCGAATGATACACAGTATTTGGAACCGGTTTCAGTCTCCGCGCTTTATTACACTCTAAACAGCATGGATTTATACATTAATGGATGCAACGTTAGGCAAATTTAGATATCCCCTACAATACAGACTGGCATGCTAAGTTTTACATACATACATACATATTATCACGGCTATTAATCCCTTAACGGGGTAGCCAGAGCTTTGGAATGAGAAATTCTTAAGGACTTTTGGAAGTTGATTGGGGAAAATATGGTGATAATAAATGTTTTTGGTGACGGGACTCCAACCACATCGCCCATAAATCACTTAAAAAGCCCATATACCCTTAGTTGCCTCTTACGATCACCCACGGGTAGAAATGGGGTAGTGTTATTCTAAGCCGACACTACACAGCTCAGTTTTAGTGTCGTGAAAATATATAAATAAATTATCATATTTTGTTGAACTTCATATTTAAAGTTGCATATGTAGTCATACTACATACGATTCTGACGCCATTTGTACCCATCGGGTAGACAGAGACTACAACAGCATGGACAGCTCTTGCTAATGATATTTATTTCTAAGAGAGGACATATTTTCTGTCTCTAAAAATTACAACAAAATATAAAATAGTATTTCAATTAAAAGACATGTCCATGTATTAAAAATCCACGGCACGGAACCCATCAGCACGGATCACACCGGATACATATCTCAAGTTTAATGCATCTTCTTTTTTTATAATCAAATAGCAACATTTTCTAGTTCTATAACTGAAGCCTTATTAAGCCGGCCGAATATTCCAAGCACATTTATGTTCGCCACTTTCATATGTTTGTACGATCTCGTGTTTTACTTATGTATGTATGTATGTCGTTAAATAACGGTGAGTATCAATGATAGTTGAATTTAGAGAGTTTTTGGAATCATTGTATTATATGTGTAGCGGTGTTTAAGTAATTTATGTATTTGTTTACCTATTTGTTTGTTTTGAGTTATTTATTGTCGGATGCTGTACTGGTTTGCGCAACAGTCGACTCATTTCTATTTAAATAACTTTGACGTTACATTACACGTTATATTGAACTAATATGGTTTAAATGTTTTTGAAGAGAACTTATACTGTTTACCTTACTGCCTTCTGTTAAACGGAAACATAATTAAAATTGAGAGAGCAAATGAAGATTCTAGTGAATTATGATACTAGTGAAAACTTAGTCATTATAGGCGAGGTGGATTCATTAATCGAACAGAGCGCTAATAAAACTGTTTGCTGTTTATTATAAAGGAAATCGGTTCATGAGAAAAACATACATACATACATACATATACTCACGGCTATAAATCCCTAGAAGGAGTAGCCAGAGCTAAGGAATTAGAAATTCCTCAGCCACTTTAAGAAATGTGAGTGGGGAAAAGATGATAAAATAAAGGTTCTTGGTGATGGGTCTCCAACCGCATCGCCCGAAACCCCTTAAAAGCCCCAATACCGTTAGTCGCCTCTTACGTACACCCATCGGAACAAGTGGGGTAGTGCTATTCTAAGAAAAAATGTAGCGAAAATAAAATCTGCATAAATCACAGTTGTTTTCACTAACTCACACAAGCGCAATGGCTACCAATACCAACTATATAACGTTAATTTAGATTCGAAAAATGATTCTAATCAATATAAACAAATTATATAAATAGGTGTCAATCCGGTATCTAGTTAATAAGCAAATAAAATTGTATGCAATACAAAATGGCAAATTTGAATTAAGAAACACGAGTAACAGACTATTATCGCACTAGTGTGTTGTTGTAAATAAAAATCATAGTTTTGTAATAAGTTGCTTCACAGACTCAAATTTTGTGTAATAAAAACACTTTTTTATTAAGTGTTATGAAGATGAGACATTTGCTATAACTTACTTACCGCAACTTCGATGGAATATAAAAAATGGCTAATGAATAGACGTTCCGAGCAGACTGCGTGGCAAATCAAAAATATATTTCGGAGTCAAAGAAATGTCCCCTGAAAGATGGTTTTGTGTTTAATATCTTAAGCTTTGTAGTTTTTTCAATAAAAATACCATGTTTTATATTTGTTTTATTTTCAGCTATGACACATCTTTTAAATTAATGTTACTGTTATTTTTAAAGAATTTAGCCTGTTGTAAAAAGACATCTATTTTTGAAGCCCTGGCTACAAATTTTCGGAATTTATAGTCATGAGGTTCAGTACGGCTGGATACTTTGTTAATGATTACTGTAACAAATAGTTTTATTACTAAATTACTAATTTTTAATAAATAATTTTAATATTGTATTACTTTTACAGATAAACTTTCATAAAGCTCATTTGGAAACTGAAAGCTGAAATTTGCTCACTAATTTCAACTGCTACCATTTTACGATGATGTCTAAGTAAGGAAATGTGTAGAAAACCTGACTTATGCAAAAACAACGAACCAATATTAGTTTGTCTGTCTCTCCAGAAAAAGATGATCGTAAGACGATAAAATTAATAACGAGGCGGAAGATGAGACAGTGATTCACCAAACTTAACTACACATCAAAAACCAAACATTTATTGCTTTATCCACCCGCAAAACCACAATGCCACAGCCTTAATACGTCTATTTCTGCAAAGTAAATCAATGCAGTAGAACGGCCCTATCACAAGGCGGTCATCGAAATCCACCTCCCCCTTATCCGCGGGGGGTAAGAGGGGGTGCAAATGAAAAATGGCGCAATTAGCCGTTCAGACAGTGAAAAACAAGTGCACTCCATCTAGCGGCCGGTCGTAGAACCATTCTGTCCATGTTATTGCAATACTCAATTTTGTTCGAGGAAATCTGAGATTCCTTTTCCGAGAGGAAAATTTATTGTTGGAATTTGGTCATTGTTGTTTTATTAATGCTGTGTTAGCAATAGCTTTATTATTGACGAATACTTAAAGTCAACAAATAAGTAGTTAACGTAATTTAGTTTTCTGAGATGAAACATGCAGTATCGTTGTAAAGAGTATCGTTTGGGGGTGGTATTAAGATATTCTTAAAATAATCAACTTTACATTACACTTTTGAATCTAACAAGGAACTTTGAGATTTCAGGATTGTTAAATTTGATTTGTTGCAAATAAACCTTTCCTCAAAATGCGGATGCAATTATAGCAAATGTTAGTAAGTTCATAAATAAAGCTCAAGAAACATCAATTCATAAGCCACTTTACTACAATCACTGTACCCTAAAAATGGGGTTCAAATGGTAGTACAAAATTGTATTCGTAATGGTAGCAGTAAAGGTAGTAGATGGTGGTGATAACTTGATCACATTATTGCTCAAACACGACTCAAATTACCTATATATTCTACAAATAGCCTGCACTACTACACTTAATGCGAATGATAATATTTAAAATAATATTTTCTTTGCTTATCGTTAAAAGATAGAAATAAATCACAAATTTAAGAATAAACTACAAATCATCACGAAAATAATTTAATTTGAAATAAGTTTAAGTTGGTGAGAAGAAGCATTGTAAAGAGTCACTAGTTAAGAGTCCTCATTATCCTTACAGGGGACGGCGTAGTGATATCTTAACCCGATAATACAAGGCAATTTCATCATTCCAGCCCCAACCTTTAAGTGTTATTTATCATAATTTTCTTTGGTACTAAAATAAGTGAATAATGCATTTAGCCCCATGTATCTGCCATTAAATCAATAAAAACCAAATTAATTCACAGTCTTAACTGCACAGTGGTGTTCACCAACTGATGAACGAATAATCAGCTATTATTAGAGCTACAGGGGGCGCCACCGTGCAACCGGGGCAAACCGAACCGATCAATAAAAGCCGACCTAATGCAACCTTTCACGAGAAAACACGAAAGTCCACGAGCTTTCCCGAACACTGGCTACAGATGACAAGTGACAGTTCGGAACCGCTGAAAAACCTGACTGTCTCGAGATTTTTCAGGAAAATCGTGGTTAAGTGATATTTGCTGTGCTTTGTGTCTTAATTGTGAATGATTAGTGATCTTGTGACCGTTTAAGTTAAGTTTCAGAAAGGTTTGGATGTTATAACAGTGTTAAATGTGAGTATAGATGGGTGGTCCATCTTTGATACTACTTTACACGATTTCTATGTCATATCTTTAATATATACTTTGACACTAATGGAGAGGGATAACTGTGTTGTACGCTTACATCATTTGATTACATTCAGTAATTTTTCCAATCGGTTTTCTTAACGCAACAACCGAACAGGTTGTTCAAGATTTTCCTGTTAAACA
Organism: Bedellia somnulentella; assembly: GCA_963576735.1. Taxonomy (NCBI): domain Eukaryota; kingdom Metazoa; phylum Arthropoda; class Insecta; order Lepidoptera; family Bedelliidae; genus Bedellia; species Bedellia somnulentella. The sequence continues at coordinate 1,137,499 of OY755175.1, read as the reverse complement.
TACTTTTATTGCGTACATAAAAATATCAATTACAAAATGTTGTTGTCTTCATACATATTTTCAATTGCAATTGATAAATATCTTCAATGATAAGCCAACTTAAGAATTAGAATAATTTTCTTGAAATTCACTAGGCTATTTCTTTTGCGCATGCGTAAAGGATAACTGCCCTGCGTCATTTTTGTTTGGTTACAATGTTTATTATTTATTTTCTTAGATTAGAACTTAAGTTGATGACAAGTAATTACGATTAAATATTATTATATACAACCTTTATTAACTGAGTAACATTACAGAGAACCCGTTCATTATTAAATGGAAATAGAAGCAAAGCTTGCCGACGATTACTACTACTATTGCATAGTATGCAATAGAGCTAGCTTAGGTGTCATTAAGTTATTAAATATGGAGTAATAGAAAGTGGGTCAACTTTTACAGAGAAACACTCATATTTGTTACTGGATGAGTTCCAGGCTACCTAAGTCGTTTCAAAAATAGCCTTGAATATAGTTCTTACATCCTTAAATTAAGGTTGAAAATGGACCGAACATTATCTGACCTTGCCCTGTTTATGTCAAAGCCTGGGAATTGCAGTGCGACCTGACCCAGCCAGCTTAAAATGACCTCTCCTTTGTTAAGAAAATGACATGTTAAACATTGCAGCACTTTGAATATGATTGCAAGAACTCGAGCGGGCTTTTTAATATGTTTCTTTTACCTTGTAGTGGCCTGATAGCCTGATACCGTTCTTTCCGTAGGTTTTATGTACGAAATTAAAGGATCTGGGCATTGATCAGTGAACAAGTGCACACATGCTCATACATGCATATACTCACGCTGTTAGCTCTCATTGGAATAGGCAGAGACTATCGATAAACACTTTGTACGATCCTAGAAAACCTCTCCAGCTTCGTTCACACCCATCAATCTTTTTTTGAGCACTCTATTTGGTCCAGATAAGTCCTCCGAGGTCGTCCTCTACTAACATTATCTTCCACATTGGCCTCATAAATCTCTTTCACCAATTTACAATATACTCTGCTCTCACGCTTTTTCTGCCACACCCAATTCATTCACCCAGGTCATTAAGCAATGAATTGCTCAATTTACCGCATTACCCTTTTTTACTCTTCTTTCGATGTCTCATCACATTTTCCATCCCTAGTTAGTGAATATGTATGTGCGTGTCGTTTAAAACTTTTAATGTTATAGTGAGAACTTCATAAACTTTGAATTGTATGTTACGGTGATGGGATTAGATTAAATTTTCGCAGAAAATATCAATGAAAAACAACACCAGTACAATACCAGTACCAGACTGTTTTGGATTTCCGTGTTACGAATAAAAACATTAAGATGAAAAACTTAAATCGACAGTACACACTTAACTTACATTTATTCTTATTTTAATTTGTATTTTTTATAATTGGTTATAATTTGTAATTTAATTTTAATTTGAAATTCATAGGATATAAATAATATTGTCCAAAATAAAACAAATTAAACTAAACTTCAGACGTCATCAAATAGCAAAATATAGTAATGACTGAAATTATGTAACCAAAAACTTCTATGTACCTGTATTTTCTGAAGACATAAATCCATCTAAGCACCGTTAAACCATAGCTTAATTAATACCTACTAATTTTCACGTCAACAATATGAATTTTTAAACTAATTTCTATAAAAGATAATATAATAATAATACTGAATAATAAATTCCCATTAAAAGTTGTGACAGAAAAGGGAAATTAATTTACGATTTACCAATAAGAAAATCATCGAATTCCCCGGAGATTTCGGTTTCACTCCCAGTACCAACACCGTGAAATAAGTAAATCTCCCGGAAATTATACAAAAGTGAGTTAGTAATACCATTTTCAGGTAAAATAAACTGAATAATATACTCAGAAACTTTTTACCAATATTACTGACAATTCATATGCAATACCCGTTTTTTGTATACTTCATAGAAATACCTTTACGTTACTTAAAAATGTCGTAAGCTCTTTGTACCGTTACGATATTTATTAAAAGATCAATGTAAGTAAACAACTTTCTTATGCGTTTATGCATTAATATCACCATCAGTGGGCTTACTACGAATTTCGAAATACAAACATACAGATATTGTGTTATTAAATTTATATGCTTTCTTCAAAAATTTGACCAAGTTTATTGGTATTAGTTTATGATAACTAGTTTTTGAAGTAAAGTTGATTGTACAAATTATCACTAAAAATATTATATTACTCCAAACTAGTATTTATGCGTGTTCACATTTACAAAATATTGGATCTCAGTTTCCGATTGAGAAAGGTACTATTATTTACAACTTTGCTTATTCTAGATAAATCTCTCTTGCAAACATTCTTCATTTTCTATCTATATAAATTATATGCAAAACATTTGGAACCCTTTTCGTGTCAATTTCGTGTTTCTATCGAGTTAATATCCCATACCACTGGTCAACAAGTTGTACTTACTTTGTTATTCACTGATATATTTCCAAACATACATACATATACTCACGGCTATAAATCCCTAGAAGGGGTAGCCAGATCTAAAGAATTAGAAAATCCTCAGTCTCTTTTGGAAAGTTAAGTGGAGAAAATATGGTGAAATAAAGATTGTTGGTGATGGGTCTCCAACCGCATCGCCTGAAAATTCCTTAAAAGCCACTATACCGTTAGTCGCCTCTTACGTACACCTACCGGATGAAATGGGGTAGTGCTATTCTAAGCCGATAATACACAGCGATAATGATATATTTGTTAAATTGATGTCAATATATCATAAATTGTTAATTCTGAGCGTTTGTGGTAGTCTCTCTGACCCCGTAGCCGTGCGTACAAGTGACAACATTTCTATACATTCGCTTTTTACTTGCGCATACCTAAATATTTGTCATTAACTTTTGACCCCGCACTTGATACTTTGTACAGCTCAGATTTTTTTGCCTTAATGCTTACTTGACACTATCTATACACTGTTTGTCATCTTAGTTTTATCAAACTTAGTTTTAGTCGGTACCAGTTTACCAGTATTATTTGTGAATAGCTAGAATAGGATAATTTCACTAAGCTTTTAACTAGCTTTTCTTTTGGTATCACTTTTTTTTATATAGCAACCGTGATAGACCAGTGGGTAGAACACTCGGTCATCGTGCAAACGACTAGTGTTCAAATCCTGGGTCGGGCCTACACTAATTTGTCTTTTCTAAAGACATATGTGTGGTTAATTTATCGTGGTTGTTAACGGTGAAGGAAAACATCGTGAGGAAACCCACATGGCTGAGTTGTACTTAGTCATGTGACAGTGTATTCGTACAAAACGGCGATAGGCCTGCCCCCTATCACGTGAGTACACTGTCCATGCAAAACGTGGGTACTCTGAACACCAGGTGACAGAGTCACGTGATGTTCAGAAGTATTAGTACCTCTGCCAACCCTTTCGGGGATATTCGGCGTGAACGTTTATGTATGTTTATGTTTATGTTTTTTTTATATAAACCAGGACATTGTTATTGGAATATCCGGGATCGTCCACTGGGTCACCCCGAAAAAATAGTAAACATGCCTATTATATCTCAAGAAAACAAGACGACTGGCACTTTCCTTATCTTTGTTTACTATTATCCGACATATTGGCTTAGAATAACACTAATCCATTGCTTACCGCGGGTGTCGTAAGATGCAAAAAAAAACACAAGAACCTTTATTCAGCATTTCTTTCTCATGTCAACTTCCAAAAGTAGCTGAAAATTTCTAAATCTGAAACTCCAGTTACCCGTTTCTAGATTTATAGCCGTGGGTATATAACATGATTTCGGCTCATAATAAATCATCAGTAAAAACTATCAATTTCATTTGATAAGCTAGTCAACGTATTTAATGTATACAACATAACATAATAACATAAACATAAACGTTCACGCCGAATATCCCCGAAGGGGTTGGCAGAGGTACTAATACTTCTGAACATCACGTGACTTTGTCACCTGGTATTCAGAGTACCCCCGTTTTGCATGGACAGTGTACTCACGTGATAGGGGGCAGGCCTATCGCCGTTTTGTGCGAATACACTGTCACATGACTAAGTACAACTCAGCCATGTGGGTTTCCTCACGATGTTTTCCCTCACCGTTAACAACCATGATAAATTAACCACACATATGTCAATGTATACAAATAGGCTTTTAAAGTAAAACTCGCGCATCGAAAGTTGAGGGAATATTTTTTTGTGACATATGTATGACGTGATTAACGGTTTGTAGAATACTTAGGGCGACCGTGATAGCTCAATGGGTAGAACATCGGTTATCGTGCAAACGACTAGTGTTCAAATCCCGGGTGGGGCCTACACCAATTTGGCTTTTCTAAAGACATATGTACGGTTAATTTATCATGGTTGTTAACGGTGAGGGAAAACATCGTGAGGAAACCCGCATGGCTGAGTTATACTTAGTAATGTGATATGTATTCGCACAAAACGGCGATAGGCCTGCCTCCTATCACGTGAGTACACTGTCCATGCCGAACGTGGGTACTCTGAATACCAGGTGAACAAGTCACGTGATATTTAGAAGTATTAGTAATTCTGCCAACCCCTTCGGGGATATTCGGCGTGAACGTTTATGTTATGTTATAGAATTTTAACTTTTCATTTGAGCTAAGGTCTCAATGTGTAAAGTCGGCTAATTATATCATTAAGCCGTTTTTTTCTCGTGAGTATCGTAACAATTCAACCTTCAAGGAGTATCTTTGATTAACATTTTTATAACTATCCATAAATAGTGATCACATGACTTATTCAAGAATTTATAAACATGACACATCGCTGTCCTTTGACCCACAAATAACGTATCTAGCAATATTCACTTTTATTATCCCAAAATTATTATTATTGTGAAATAAAGGATAATTGGTGATGGGTTTACTACCACATCCTTCAAAAACCGTTCACTTATCAAAGTCACTAAAGTCAAAGTTTGTAACTAATACCAGCACGTGCACATAGTTTTGTTTGTGTTATATGTGGTGAAGCTGGAAAGCGATTGAATTGCTTGCTCAGCTCCAATTTTTTGGCATCACGAAGCCTTCATGCCTCCCTAGTACTTTTACATTAGCGTTGTATATTTCGCACGCTTGATACTACAGTGACCTATGTCAAAATTGTCGAATTGAGTTACAATACTACACAGACCTTTTAAGCTAATATCAAGTGAAATTGAACCTTTTTGTGTTGAACCGGGTGTTTCCTCGTGCCTATATTGTAGAGCATGCTTTTTAAGGTCTGTATAGTATTGTAACTCAGTTCATCAAAATTTTGACAAAGGTCACTGTAGTATTAGGCGTGCGATTTGATGGATTTGCATTTATAAGTTACCGAACTAATTAAAGTATGATGTTTGTTCCAGATAAGTTGACTCTGTCAGCCGCTATGCGGCGCCGGCGCTGAGTGATGAGCGCGGCGCGCGCACATGACTCGCACCCGCGCCAGCCCCACCGCCCGCATCGCCATCAGGTATCACCACCTACCACTACCACTTATACATGAACTATGCATATACTTTACTTTATAGGAAAACTCGAGTTAAATTAATATAAATTCCTCTTAAATATAAAGTAGATAATACTAGGCCCAAAGAAAAAAATGAAATATATTACCTAAAGAAATTAGACTTGTAAGATTCATCGTAACAAAAGAGAACTACATGGTTTTTTTTATAATAGTAATTTTGATGAGGAATGAACAGGATGTTAATATGATGAATATGGTTCCTTATAAAAAAAAATATGATGTTAATATATAAGACTTAGATAGATTTTAGGTAATAACATGGTTATACCTTTACCATAGAGTAAGTTATCCTAGTAATTATTTTGGCTATTCAGCCTTTTCTTTGGTATAATAGGTAGGTAATATAAGCGCCGTGTAGCTCCGGCTTAGAATGTCACTACCCCTTTGTGATGTCGTAAGAGGCGACTAAGGGTATCGGGTTGTTTAAGTGATTTTTGGGAAATGTGGTTAGTGATGATACTTTATTTCTATCAACTTCCAAACGTGGCTGAGGAGTTTCTAGCTCTGAAGTTCTGGCTACCTCATTTATGGATTTATGGCCGTGAGTATATGTATGTTTGTATGTAATATTAGAGCTCAAAGTAGATGTCTGAATTTATTTTCACCCCTACTTTCATCAAAAACCAAAAAGGATTCTAATAAAATCCGTTTCATATCTGAAATCATAAACCTATATTTTCCATAAACACACTCGAAGCAAAAGCAAACAACCAAAAAAATATATATCTAATTCGCTGGGTGCAAAGTAGGGGGTGGGAGAACTCGAATCGATCACAGCGCGCACTGTGGCAAGAAAAGGAACATTCGGCGGCTAATCAAGTGTAATTGAAATGATGGAAAATATTCATAGTACTAAAATTTACAAATAATTCCAAGTTAATATATTTTCGCGTGTCGGAAATGAAGGAAAAACATTCATCTGCAATATTTATGCAGACAGTGGCAAAGATATATGTGATTCTGAAGTTCAAACTGAAATATCAAACAATTTGAAGATTATCAAGTTTGGTAAAAAAAAACCAAGCACCAAGACTTAGAGTAAAGACTTTCGCTCATCGAGCAACCTTGCTTGCAAATGCCGGCTTTCTTTCATCCAAATTACAGTAACACAGAGCCATTATTGATGGTACAGAGTTTGAAGTAGAAATACCATCTACAGTTGATTATCGTGTGTGGTGCTACAAGAAAGGATTTACTGCAAAGGTGCTCATAGGTATTACACCCGTAGGCTTCATTTCCTTTATATCAAAAGTGGCCGGTGAAGGAAAAGCTATGCTCAAATAACAGTTGAATCAGGATTAGTTGATTAGGTATTTAGAAAATGGAGACATTGTTTTGGCTGACAAAGGACTTCCACAAATAAAGAAAATTTAAATGAAAGTGGAAAAGAAATAGGAATTGTTATGCCACCTTTTCGAAGTGCTAAAAGGGAATTTTCAAGAGATGAGGCAGATGCTACTTACATCGGTATCACTTGGGTTAGGATTTATGTCGATAATGCAACGGCTGAGACTTTATTAAAACTTGTTTGCCATACAGATGATATTTTGCATATTTGTTGTGTATTAGTAAATTTGCAGAACTCAATAAAACAAAATATATAAAACAATTTACTTTTATTTAAGAACACAATAATAGAACAGAACAATATACTTTAACAGATAATCAACAACAGTATTCACCTAACTTCATATTTTTCAAGATTTATTATGTTTTTACGTTTTGTTACGCTTTGGCAGAATCTGTTTATTATTATTGTCAGATTTAATTTCTTTCATATCTTGCACATGTTGAGCTAAAACTAATTTTCTTCCTTTCATTGTCGTTTGTAGGTGGAAAGTGATGTCGTGTGTTATTGCTTGGAATCCAGTTATTATAATTAATTTGGCCATATTTAACTGAAAATACATAAAGAGAGTTCATTACTTACAACAATACAGTCATAAATTATCATCTGCAATATTTATAAAATGTATTATTCGATTACATTTATTTATTTCTGTACTTACTTCTCGTGAAGTCAGCGATGAGAAAGTCCGTGTATACTATCTGTAATTTATTTATTGTCACTCTAGAAGGGTAATACAAAACATCAGAGTTATTATCGACGCCATAGATTTACATGATCAAATAGAATATATATCAATTACGATACTTTCTTGAAATTATTTGTTTGTTTACAGCCGCCCATTTGACATTTCAATGTCCGCCATAATTGTGAAAGCTAGTTGGCGCTGCCGTCGCGCACCCAGCGAATACGTTGTACCGTTAGAGCACAATCTTAGCCAGAATCGTTTTGGCATAAAAATAAAAAACAAACTCACCAAAAAGGTGCTTACCAGACAGCCTTGTAGGATTCATGGAAACGTGCAAACTCCTTCGTTCAGTTTGCATTTTAGGCGGGAAGTTAAATTTTAATACCTGAATGTTCGGTAAAAAATATTGGTGTCCTGGTTTACTTGGTATAATATTACAAGTTGGAATTGCATTTGTATTTTATCTCGAGGATTAGAAAATTCGATGGTTTGTAGAAATAAATTATTTAGACATATTTTGAATTGAATACTAATAAGATGAATCTAAGGGATCTAATTAACATAACAATTTCTATACAAATGACTAGTCCGCTAGCAACCCAAAGTATAAGATATTCCTCTTAAATATTAGGATAAGTGCATTAAAACGTAGTGTACAACATAAAAAACAATTCTATCGTCAAAAGAATGTAAAACAAAAGGTTTTTAAAAATATACCGTCTATGCGCTTCTTTTGATATCGTTACATATTATGATATAAATATTAGGCATAAACATACAAACATCTATATACTCAGCGCTTTAAATCCCTAGACAGGATAGCCAGAGCTTTAAAAAAAGAAATTCTTGAAGAAGCCACTTTTGGAAGTTGATGGGGGAAAAGATGGTAATAATAAATGTGTGGGTAGAACACTCGGTTGTCGTGCAAACGACTAGTGTTCAAATCTTGGGTCGGGCCTACACCAATTTGTCTTTTCTAAAGACATATGTGTGGTTAATTTATCATGGTTGTTAACGGTGAGGGAAAACATCGTGAGGAAACCCACATGGCTGAGTTGTACTTAGTCATGTGACAGTGTATTCGTACAAAACGGCGATAGGCCTGCCCCCTATCACGTGAGTACACTGTCCATGCAAAACGTGGGTACTCTGAACACCAGGTGACAAAGTCACGTGATGTTCAGAAGTATTAGTACCTCTGCCTACCCCTTCGGGGATATTCGGCGTGAACGTGTATGTATGTATGTTATGTATGTAATAAATGTTTTTGGTGACGGGTCTCCAACTACATCGCCCAAAAATCACTTAAGAAGCCCCTAAACCCTTAGTCGCCTCTTACGATCACCCACGGGTAGAAATGGGGTAGTGTTATTCTAAGCCGACACTACACGGCGTTTAGTTTGTGTGTGTTTAATTTTAAAAAACATAATTAATTTTAGATTTGTATGTCAAGTGTCTTGACGGAACATGTACTATAATTACCTTTAAGATCTAATTCCATGTGCCATGCAAACGAATATTATTTCATATTTCATAGATTTTTATGTATTTCTTAGTTTGGAATCATTACATTCGAAGTTTTATTTGTGCATAGGCACGCAAACATTTTTCAAACTCTATCACGAATAAGAAAAATTATGGCACTAGCTTAAGAATTGTTTAAATGCTGCGTGGGTGAACATGATCATAAATTAAATAAATTACATGTACTGAACTTTCTAGAATTATCTTTTCATCGAGTTTAATTTACTATTCGTGTGGTTGTGTACTTACACAACCACACGATATATACTAATATAGTCGTGTAATTAATTCTGTCCCTCATATGAACATACCTGGTAATGAACAAAAGTGATGCAAAATTTTAAACTATGTGTAAATATACGTTTTGTTTTATTAAAATATTGTTTTAAGAATATTTTTGTCTTTTTTATAATTTTATTTTAAAATAGGAATACTTATTAGCCATCACATTGAGTGTTAAGAAAAAAAGTCTAATATAGTTAATTTAAGTTGGAATTACTGTCGTTTCATTTGGTGTTTTGTAAAAGGAAAGATTTATTAATTGAAAAAATCAATTTTTTTTACTCTTAGATAATTAAATAGGCAGACCTAAGGAATTAGAACTACCTAAGCCACTTTTGGAAGTTTAGTAAGGGCAAAATATGGTAGAATAAAAGTTGTTGATGATGGGTCTCCAACCGTATCTCTCATAAATCTATTAAAAGCCCCAACACCCTTAGTCCCCTCTTCCGTACAAGTAGAAAGAAACGGGGCATTTCTATTCTAATGCGACATTACTCAGCTACTTACCATAACCATACTGTTTATATATAAAAAAACAAATACATAGGGTGGGTGCAATCATTCTCACTAAGGCCCGTGTCAAGTATGCATAGTCGCTTTATCGTTCAAAAATGCTTGAACACTGTAATAAGACATAACTTTAATAAAGTTTTAGAAAAATCCCACTGGTAATGCCAAATTCTTAAAACATAGTGTCTGATTCATAGAGCCAATAGTTATATCAAATTTATAAACACTTATTTCCCGTTTTGGTGAAAACCACAATAGTTTTGGAGACGATGCTAAAACTGACTTTTATTGTTTGATTTATATTGTAATTGGCTAGGATTTTATTGCAGTTTATTATTTTATGGATACAAATTTGTTGGTATTTTATAGTTTACAATTACAAGTGTTTTTTTCGTTTTAGCTAGAAATTTTCTGTCTTACTTAATCTAAGGCTATCTTGTGCAACAAAATGTTTTCTTCTAGTCATTGTTTCCTATTTTTTTCTCGCCTTTTCTTAAACCAAGTAAATAAATTATTTATGATAATTTACATCCCAAGTCCAAATTGCATATATTTGCCACCAATTCTTAGGTTTGTAAAGTTTTCATTGCAATTTTCGACTACTGGTTACTTAGAAAATGACCTAGGTTTTTTTAGGGATCACAAAATGAATTTAATTATGGCATGCAACATTCATTCACATTAAGTTAACCGTTTCCAAACTAACAGTAAGACAGAAACGAAAGAACAAAACAAAACTCACAAGCATACTTCATATAATTATTTAAAATGCGAACCCTAGATTCAAGAACGGTTTTAAAAATAATTTACCGAGAAAAAGAGGTTCGCTACCTTTTTATTGGCATCGATTATCTCACAGACCTAAATGAGTAGCTTTGTTTTTGAATCCCGAATATCTGAGCCGTACAGACGGTTACGCAAGCAACATAACTGTGTTTGTGCGCGGGAACAAAGCCTGCATACCGCTAAAGGATAATTTTGAATTTCGTGACTACTGTGTTGCCAGACTTGCCAGTTACAGACTAAAAGTCACGACTTACACCCTTGATATTTGTTTTGAGAAGACTGCATCGATTTTGGCCTGGTTTTCCTTGTTTTCAGGTAATTTATTTGAGTTTATTCTCATGGTTGATTAATTGGACTTTTGTAATTAAGGTTTCAACTTTTACATTTATTTGCACATTCATGTTACAACTATTAATATTGTTTAGGTCTTTCTGTATATGTGGACATAATTAGAATGGCACTGCCGATGCAAAATGTAGAAGATAACAAAAAATTCAAGGGTCTATGATCGGCAATCAATCACCAAGGGTCAGGTGTTCCCTATATCTTATTTACTCGTATTGCGTCTGTAATTTAATGCCCCTACTGGAGCTAACCTAGCCTTCACAAGTATGCTTGTAACGATGTCAATATATATCAAATAGTCAATTAGCTGCAAGAACAATAATCTAATCTAATTCTAACCAGTGATTTATATTTTACACTGAAAACTGAAAAGAAAGAAACCATTTAATAAAAATCTATAACAACTTAAAGCTTGTAAAAAATTATAACCTTAAAGTGTTTCTGCATCCATAGCACAGCAACCCTAAAGTTCCGAGAATCGTGGCTGAACCGGTGATAAATCCAAAGGCTCATTATACTGTAAGGCCTACATTCTTTCTGCAAACGACCCGTGGCAAAAAGTCACAGCCTAACTATTGTCCGAACTCAGTTTGGTTCAAGTGGCGGACATAAAATGCTTAGTTATTTTGCTTCTATTTTATTAATTTTTCTTTGTACTCTGACCGCAACCGCTGGTTTTATTTAAAAAGAGTTGGAGTTTTGAATTTGGAATAAAAGTATTTCAAACGCGTTGTTTTTTTTGCTTTGTCTATCGTATTTATGGTCGGGCTATCTTATAATGAGATACCCTCAGATACATTTTATAATCTTGAAACATAGAGAAATTAACTAAATAAAGCGGAAACCAAACTTAGGTCAGTAATAAAAATGGCTAAAAAAACCCTAAAATCTAATTGTCATAATAATAAATAAAGAATAAATAAAGGAAAAAAAAATTTCGACACAGGCGGGAAACGAACCCGCGACCTCGGGTATACGACGCTCTGCCAATTGAGCCACCACCGTGTCAATGGCTGCCAGCGCGAAATTCTTCTATCCTTTATTTGCGTTTCCTACCTCCGAATTTTTACTAATTCGGAAGGCCACTTGTCCATCTTTTCAGATAGAATGCAAATGTTGAGAACGCCTAACTATCACATAATTTAAATCTTTTTGTTCATGAAAACCTCATGTGGGTATTATTGCTAATAAATAAATAAATAAATAAAGGAAAGATTTTTTGTTTCCCGCCTGTGTCGAAATTTTTCTTTCCTTTATTTATTAGTAATAATCCCCACATGAGGTTTTCATGAACAAAACTATTTAAATTGTCAAAATAAGTTGTCCCTACACCCTTATTGGTGGATTCAATGTTCTGAGTTTAATTATTCATTAATTTGCTTCGCTTAAGTCAGTAGAAATGCACTGAATAATTTTCAAATTTTGACATTCTTCGTATTTCCTCTATTTACTTAAGTTCTCTATGTGCTGTTACTACACTTGTTAAATTTATATAGTGTAGTATCAAACTATCGTGTGAAGTATACTAATTAATTTAATTAAATATTTTATTAACCAGTTTTCTAATACCTCGTATTTTTGAACGAAAATTAGAAAATTCTTATCATGTTACGCATCATTTATATTTTTTACTTAACAGTATCTTCTAAACATTCTCTTTTGTGAACTACGTAGTGTCAGCTTAGAATAGCAACAATCCATTTCTTCTAGGTTTCGTAGGTTTTGGGGCAACTTAGTGTATGGAGGCTTTTAAGTGATTGTAGGGCAATGTGGCTTGCAATCGTTTTACCACCCAACGTTCAAAAGTGGCTACATACATACATATACTCACGGCTATTATTCCCTAGAAGGGGTTGCCAGAGCTAAGGAATTAGAAATTCCCCAGCCACTTTTGGAGAGTTGAGTGGGGAAAAGATGGTAAAATAAAGGTTGTTGGTGATGGGTCTCCAACCGCATCGCCCAATGTTCCCTTAAAAGCCCCAATACCGTTAGTCGCCTCTTACGTACACCCACCGGTAGAAATGGGGTAGCGTTATTCTAAGCCGGCGCTACACAGCTATAGTTCAAAAGTGGTTAAGAAATTTCAAATGCTCTGTACTATGTGACTGATAGATTTCCATACATAATACTCATGCCATCAGTTCCCATTGAGATAGGCGTTTCTATTGAGGTTTGTGTGAGACTTGTACTATCCTGGAAAACCTCTCCAGCTTCACTCATGGATTATCACAAACGTATTAAGTAGCGATTAAGTGGTAAAATTATCACTAAAACCTAGCGTCTAATGACCTTTGATAAAAGATAGAAAGAAGTAAAAAAAATAATACAATTTATTGCCTATGTAAAAATAATAAAAATAGCAAGTAATTCACAAGAATCGGATAATATCTAGTTTCGGACCGTATGAACTGTATCGGAGCCAGTTTATACTAAAACTAATTAGGAATATATTATAATAATACGAATATTAGCTGGCTAGTCGCGGTCGATGAACTGGAAGTAATGTTTAGTAGTTGGTTTGAAGATTTTGAATATTTGTGTTTTAATGACTGACGATTTTAGAATATAATTTTACGAAAATTTAATGTTTTTTGCCGTCTAGTGCCGGCTTAGAATGTCAGTATCTCTTTCTACCTACGGGTGTCGTAAGAGGCGACTAAGGGTATGGGGCTTTTTATGCGATGCGGTTGGTGACCCATCACCAAGGATACTTTATTTCTACTATCTTGTAACGGCGATAGGCCTGCCCCCTATCACGCGAGTACACTGTCCATGCAAAACGTGGGTACTCTGAACACCAGGTGACAAAGTCACGTGATGTTCAGAAGTATTAGTACCTCTGCCAACCCCTTCGGGGATATTCGGCGTGAATGTTTATGTTATGTTATGTTGTACTTGTACCCTATCAACTTCCAAGTGAGGCTAAGGTGCTTCGAGCTTTAAAACTCTGGCTACCCATTTTTGGGATTTATGGCCGTGAGTGTATGTATGTACGAGTATGTATGTTGATGTTTTAGATTACAAATTATTATCGATACTACTTCATTATGAATTACTGTGTACGTGTATAAATGTAGTAGAAATAAATGTGCCATTTCTAACCGTGGGTGATCGTAAGAGGCGACTAAGGGTATAGGAGCTTTTTAAGTGATTTTTGGGCGATGTGGTTGGAGACCCGTCACCAAAAACATTTATTGGTGCCATCTTTACCCCAATCAACTTCCAAAAGTGGCTGAGGAATTTCTCATTCCAAAGGTCTGGCTACCCCGTTAAGGGGTTTATAGCTGTGAGTATGTGTGTGTGTGTGTGTGTGTGTGTGTGTGTAGTGTAGTAAGTAATAAAATATGATATGTTTATGTCGATGTTCTAATTGGTAAACAAATTGCCGCAGTAAAAGTAGTTATGCTATTTAAAATATCAAAGTGATGGAAGATATCGGATGACGAGATCTCAATTTGATGTAAAGCGATACTTTATGTCAATTATCTACAAAAACTACTTTCCAGTTAAATTTTGTGTTGGCATTTTATTTTTGATGTAACTATATTTTTATACTTTATATTTAATTCTTACATATGAAAATTGAGCGAAAAAGTTTGAAGATAAACATTGTTATAGGAGACCTATTAATTACATTTTTTTCAGAAACTCCATTGCTCAAAAACCTAAATCCATTAAAACCATACAAAAAAAATATCACTGTAACTCTAACTGTCTCCAACGCTTAAGATAGGAATGACAGCGAATTAGTAAAAAACAAGTATTTTGCCGTTTAGTGCCTTAGAATGTCACAACCCTTTTCCACCTACGGGTGCGGTCAGAGGTGACTAAAGGTATAGGGCTTTTTTAAGTGGTTTTTGGACGATGCGGTTGGAGTCCCATCACCATCGATACTTTATTTCTACCATCTTCTCCCCTATCAACTTCCAAATGTGGCTGAGGAGTTTTTAGCTCTGAAGCTCGCTTTTTAGGATTTATGGCCGTGAGTATAAGTATGTATGTATTAGTAATCTTTCGGAACCATTTTTACTAGTTCACTAACTAACTAAGGATCCCAGCAAAGTTAATTCACAAAACCCAAATTCCGTCATTGTAACATTCATTAGCTTAAATAATTGTAATATTATCTATCCACAAAGTTAAAGAAGTATCTACCTGCATTAAAAAGGTAGCATAACGAAACGAGTGAAACCATATTGTGTACCAAAGACTGGCTGGCTGTTGCTAAATAAAAAGAAAAATCTAATTTCGAGTTCTAAATTCGAACGTAGTCGTTCGATTGCAAGACTGTTTATCTGTTTATCAAGCTACATACTTACAAAATGTTTTGATTATTTAAGAAATTCAAAGACTTTGAAAATTGTTCAATGGAATTAGGAAATTTTCGCGGTAAAAGGTCTCCGGATTTAAAAAGAACGAAATTTTTATGAGTTTTCTGAATGTTACAAAAATGTGACAAAACTTAATTTTTTTACATAAAATTCGGCTTTGGAATTATCAGTTTCTGAGCCACTTTTGGAAGTTTTGTAAGGAAAGGATTTACTTAAAAATGTCGTTCGTTGTGTAGTCCCTAAAAAATCGCCCGACAATTAAAAGGCCCCGATACCCTAAGTCACCTCGTAAAATATCCAAGATAAGAAATGGTTAAGTGTTATTTTAAGCCGACACTACGCAGCTTTAATATTTGCAGTTAGTCTTAAATACGTTGAACCGACAACCCTAAATACCTCTCTAATAGTTACACATTAGCTATAAAACGCTTTTGTGGATGAACAAAATCCATCTATATCGACAGCAAACTCAATTTAGTTATTTTTGCCGTTACGAATACTTTAATTTGTGTTCCTTACACTCGCAATTCGCGGAGAAACTCATCTCGCCATATTTTTTACTTTGATTGCATGTTGAGGTAGGGCAGGCCGCGAGCATTTTGTGCGATCACGGTCAAACACTTATTCGGAGTCGCTGAGATTCATTCGATTAAGTTGTCGAATGTGTACATATCATAAACCGATGTTACAATGAAAAGCTTTTTTTTTAATTTAAAAATTAAGGTAAGAACACTGTGATCATGATACTGAAAAAAATAAGTTGTTTATAAATACCAATATTATTTGTACAGACAATCAATCTTAAAAATAAAGGCAAGAACACTGTGATCATGACACTGAAAAAATAAGTTGTTTATAAATACCAATATTTTATGTACAGACAATCAATCAATTTATTTAGAGACATCGGAAGCATTGTTCTACTACGTTTAATTAAAATAAATGCGCTCTTATTTAGGAGTCATATGGTACCTTGAAACGCGAAAGT
The DNA here is from genome assembly GCA_963576735.1 of Bedellia somnulentella. NCBI lineage: Eukaryota > Metazoa > Arthropoda > Insecta > Lepidoptera > Bedelliidae > Bedellia > Bedellia somnulentella. The sequence continues at coordinate 1,121,114 of OY755175.1, read as the reverse complement.
AAGTAAGACTTATTAATATTCATTTAAATTGATAGATATAAACAACCAAATTATATATTTTATTAAAATAAAATGCGATACTTTTAAGAGCAAATTTAACTTCTCGGTCTAATGCAAAATGTGAAATGAGAAAAAAGTACAGCAAAAACACAGAGAAGCCATTTATATAATCAACGATATGAAATAAACCTGTTAAAACGTTAGAAAAAAATAATCGAGTTTGAATAGAGTTCTGGCCTTGCGTTACAAATTAACAATATGCAATATTCGTACGGCTGTCCGTCTGTGCATTTTAAACGTAATTAAGTCTAGAGCATTTGAAGTTAGGTCTTTGAAGATAATTAATGGATTTGGACGGTCTAATTGTAGTCGTCTTGCTGTATGGCCTTAGATGAATTATAAGGGTTTATTGCTTGATTTATTTCACCAGTTATTCTACAACGGAAATCAACACATTCTCGGAAATACTTACTTAGTTTACGAGATGGAAATATTTTTTCAACCCATTTGTTCTTTACGCGAATTGAATCGAATTTGGGCATGTAAAGCTGTTTGTTACCAAACTGTGTTTTTTTCTTAATCATTCATTACGCACTGGGGCAAAAAAAAATTTTTTTTATTTGCCTTTAAACAAGACGTCTTATACAAAAAAAAACATGACAATTATTTCAATGAAATATATAAATATATAAATATTGATGAGTAACCTTTATCGTACTGTAACATAATCTAGTTAGCGGTGGCAGCCATTGCACAGCCGCGTGCAGAAGAAACCTAAAGTGATTTTGCCATCATTTTTCGTGGCTTAAATTATTCCTGTACAACAAGACGTGTGGTATTATAATACTACTATGACACACGTGACTAATTAATAATTACAGCTCTCGGTTCCTTAGAATAAACCTCAACTATAATATAAATTTTCGCGCATTTGTATTATAATTAAGTTACTATCCCATAATACAAGTTTAACTTAGTTTGGTGTTAACTTGATCTGTGTATAATATGTACATACAGTTGTTATACTTTATAATCTACTATTTCGAGCTAGTTGCATCTCAGTTCTTGCAAAGTCGCAATCGATCGCATTTCTAAGATAAACAGAAGCACTTCAAATATAACCACAACGCCTTTACCACAATATTAAAAATATAACGTTTACTGACGCGATCAAAGTTATATCATAATTTGATCAGTATGCCTTTGTTTGACCACAAATCGTCAGGAAGTGTGGCTGCCCTTGACTTAGGATGCGCTCGCGCCGCCGCCGCCAACCAGCCCGCAACCGGTTGCCGCGACCTTGGGACTCTAGGTTACTGGGATGAACCGTTAGCCTGGGTTCCGTATGTGGGCGGTTACCCTTCTTGCGGAGAAAGATGGGTGCATTTCCACTGGCTTAGGAATAACAGTTTTCGGGGAAATTGGGGCTTTGAGGTGAACGAAAAGTAACAGGTTGTACGATTTATTGAAGAGGTATGAAATGAAAAGATTTTTAGTCATGTAATGAAATGCCATAATTTATTAACTTTTTATTACATTTCTGTTTACTTGGGTAATAAATACCAATGAAGTAACATGTAATGTTTGCTAGAAATGCCCTCATCAGCCTATTAGTTAAGTATTAGTAACCATTATGATATTAGACGCAAACTATTATTCTAAGTTTACTCATTGCCGCTCAAAGTAAGCCTATAAGCCTTGCTTATAGCTTCTTATTATGAAAAATGAACACCCAAGAAGTAGCAATAATAGGCAGTGTACCTAAAGTCTGAATGAATCAGGACTTCATTAACTTATCTATACTTTAGGTAAATTCGATGTGTGTTTATATTCTTCTATGCGATTGTATTTACGTCGAATTATTGTATTTATATCCAGACAATCTCAATAAAGTATCCATCTCTTATTTAAGCGCACACCGATAAATAAAATGCCTGCATCAAGCAACATAACAAAAAGAGGACTAACTCAATGTGCGTTCGCTTTCATAACGTGCCATTTTCTTTTTATTATGTTGGCTGCGGTCACCTTCAGCTTCAGCGGCATGTGCGCCTGCGCACGCGATAATTGCTATTATTAGCTGGGCAGGGCAGGTGGGTTTAGGACCACCTGATTTGGTAAAGCCTTTTATTGCCGAATTTGATACTGCGGCAGATGGCACATAGTTACTTTAAACTTGTTCTAATTGGCATTAGAAGGTCATGCTCAAGAAACATTGACAATCTCGAAACCAGAAATTTAATTTCGGTCTTAATTTTACATTAGTTTAATTTTCACTTAATCAAATGAGGAGCGAAGTTGCGAATGATTTAAAATGTTATATAACTTAATTGAGATGGACACATAGCATAGCCTTTATGTACGAACCGGGAAAATCCTATAAAAGAAGAAAGGATAACCCGGAAACACTTTTTCATTGGATATCCAACACGGCCTATCCTGTTTTCTCAAGAAATTGATGCATAGCTTTTTCATTCATCTTCACGCCTAATCTTTCATAAGTAAAAATATGCTATTATTGCAGTGTGTGGCAAGATAATATTATAATGTGAGGGATATCATTACGATCGATATCTTACCTAATTTATAAAATCCTATGTGTGTCAAATAGAAGCGTTAATATGCGTATATCTTGCAGTGTATTAATATTAAAATACTGATAAGTGACAAAACATTATAATTCCATATATAAAATGCGTAAACAAACGGATCTCAACCGCCAACAAAAATACCAGGATTCCATAACGTCCAAAGGAATAACAATCCATTTTTTCCACTTGAATAAACTTTTTTTTCAAACGTGACTCCGATCGCGTTTTTTGGCCAGTATCACTGGCACCCTTTATTTTTTATCCGTCTATTTACGCCAGGTACAATGCAACGAATCATGACTTAAAGATAAATGGAATACAACCTTTTTTTACGAAAAAAGTATGTTGAAAAAATATGCCGTGTGACGTTCAATTTAATGTGGCTGTAGCGACGGAATAGTAACTGAAGTGCATTATGTTTCGTCTTGAATAGTGTGAAGTTTTAAATTTGGATGTGGTATAAAATACTCAAAGCCAAAATTGAAACCTTCGTGGCATTTATCCCGAAAGCACTAATACTACTGAATATCATGTGACATTAATGTGACCTGGTTTTTACTTGGATAGAGTACTCACGAGATAGGTGTTTAAGTTTAATAGGTATAAAATACATAGATATGATTTATTGATGTTTTCTCAAGTGACAGAGACTCAAATGACTTAAAGTGATCGAAAGTTTAATTGCAGTTGTTATGACATAAATATCGCCATTATTTTTTGCCAGAATACATTTCTGAACAATAAAAGAATGTACCAAATCAATCGAGATATCGTGTTTGGTAACCCCCTTCTACTTTATTCCAATATTTATTTTGTTAACTTTACAAATATGTTTTATGCAATATAATTTAATTTGATCTTTTTTGTAATATTATTAACTTAAACTTTTTATTTGGCTCACATATACACGATAATTAAGTCACAGCAAATGTTATATACTGAGTAAATGTCCTAATGCCGAGGTAAATCAAATAGAAGTTTTAATTAAAATTTCAAGTTAAATTTCGATTGTCAAAGACGTTTGACTAATATGAGCTGAAGGGTATAAGAAACTGCGTTTTGAAATTAGCTGGTAGTCAATTTTCGATGACTTGTATAACTAAAATATATGTATGCTGTGTAGTGTCGGCTTAGAATAACACTTCCCCATTTCTTCCGGTGGGTGTACGTAAGAGGCGACTAACGGTATTGGGGCTATAAGGGATTTTTGGACGATGAGGTTGGAGACCCATCACCAACAACCTTTATTTTACCATCTTTTCCCCACTAAACTTTCCAAAAGTGGCTGAGGAATATCGAATTTCCTTAGCTCTGGATACCCCATAGGGATTTATAGCCGTGAGTATATGTATATGTATGTATGATGTGTAACTAAAAGTATTTAACATTGACATATTATGTTAAATGCCATATCCACTATTCGTTGGTGTCAGTTGGCTTTTACTCGTAACAAAAGCTAGATGCGGTAAAACGATATCAAACCTTTTTTTGCGTTGGCGGGACGCGGCTATTCTCCGCGGGTGGAGGGGGGACACGTCAGGTGGAATCGAACCGCCATACATTGAAAAAGGAACATTATCGCAGTCTATCTTTGTCACCTGCATACAGAAGAAAAGAGTAAGAAAAGATTTCATAAAAAGCGATTATGGGCTTAAATCTTAGCGATTTGTTGACGACAAAAAGGACTTTATGACTTTATGCTGCGCACATACCTAATTTATCATTATAACAGAACTGTGTGAGAATTCACAAGGATTCAAAGGTAGTTTTTGTTGAGAAATACAAACATATAATATTATTTTTACTTTGTCGAGGGTTACAGTAGTTTTCGCGGTATTTTGGACTGTGACTTGAATAATATATTTGAAGGAAGTAATTTCTTAATTTTATGGAAGTTTATAGTTTGAAATTCTTTTAAATGTTTTGCGGCCTTATTAGCTTTTTTTTATTTTATTGTAAATAAGAAAAGATGATTTTTACCGTAAGTAACTTGCAAGTACTCAAAAATCGCCGAGAAATACTTGTCCATCCTATTTTGAAATACTAATAAAAACACATTTTGCAATAAAACTTTTTGGTAAAACCAGTCTCAAGTAAAAAGCAAATTAAGCAAAATAATAATTCCATACGAACCACATTATGTGATGTTCCATGAATCCAGATTGCGCGACTATCGTCACAAATTTATTGTCATTAGGAGCTATCATTATGCAAATTTCTCATATCAATCGCCGCATTAAATTATTACGCGTATTTCATTTTGTAGCATTGGGTTCCGTCGCTCGTAACTTAAAATGTTCTGAAATATTGATACATTCAATAGATGTGTATTTTGCTCATAAAGAATTACAAAAAATCCTTTGCTGTATAGAACCGGCTTAGAATGCCACTACCCCATATACGGGTGACGTAATAGGCGACTAAGAGTATGGAGCTGTTTTAAATGGTTTTTGGCCGACGTTGTTGGAGACCCATCACCAGAGATACTTTGTTTACATACATACATAATATACTCACGGCTATATTTCCCTAGAAGGGGTAGCCAGAGCTAAGGAATTATAAATTCCTCAGCCACTTTTGGAAGTTGAGTGGGGAAAAGATGGTAAAAATAAAGGTTTTTAGTGATGGGTCTCCAACCGCATCGCCCAAAAATCCCTAAAAGCCCCAATATCGTTAGTTGCCTCCTACGTACACCCACCGAAAGAAATGGGGTAGTGCTATTCTAAGACGGCACTGCACAGCAAATACTTTGTTTCTACCTATCAATTTCCAAATGTGGCTGAGGAGTTTCAAGCTCTGAAGCTCTGGCCACCCCTTTTTGGGATTTATGTCCGCGAGTATGTGTATATATGTAAGTATGACTGTCCATATGTCCGTATATTTATGATTATGTAAAGAATGCTCTCTGTAAATTTAATTTGTAGCATACCTTCAGATAATACAATTGTTGTGTGAGCGGCCTCTAATCTTGTTTCTATTAGTTTTTTGACTATTTCTAGCTTTCTCTCGGAAAATTGCACTTTTTATGCGTGCATCTGCCTTATTTCAATATATAAGAAAGTCAAAAAATAGTTTTGCCTTCTTTCTCTCGTTCCTCAGAGAATATACATTCGCGACAATCTGACTGAATTCTTCCTGATCCTTTTTACTGTATCAAACATTTCATGGTGTATTTAGTGATATAAGTCTGTAACATAGAGTATTTAAGGGCGTCCCCGGAAAAATAGGTTGATATTGATAGTTTGGAAATTCTATAAAGTCTGATTTGATGATATTGATATGACATGAATAAAATATATGTTGGTGATTAGTTCATGGTGTTAAAATTTGATGTTTAATATTTTAATAATTTGTTGAAAAATATGATGAAAAAAATTGAATTGGAACATGCTTTAGTTTTCATAAAAACCGTATAGGCTCCACTGGCATAACATACATGTGAACTCATTATGTGTTTATATACGCGTAGCTTTAACATCTGTAACTTTGATGTTTAACTTTTCATTTAAACATTATAGTTATTCAATAAAACTAAATAAACTACATTTAGCCTGCGCGCGCGTTTTTTCCGTCCCTGTCACTCTTAGTAAATTTGACGTAAGAGTGAGCGCAATATCTGCAAAATGCGGGGAGGCCCTTAATCCAAAGCGTAATTTTACGCTTTACATACTAACACTGAATCACAACCTACATAAAAAAGTCATAGTTCGATGAATTGATCACAATAGCTTGGCCAATAGGATACGCTATTACAAAATTGAACCCTAGAAAAAGCACATTAAGTGATAAAAGTATTTTTTTAGTCTGTTTTTGAATTCTCGACTCTTTGATCTAGTTCAGCGTAAGTCTATATGGTGATTTTATTTAAATTTATTTAGTCAATCTTACTGTTAGAAAGTTAATGTTTTATATTAAATGGAAAATGTAAGATTTAGAGGTTGTTGTACTGTTTATGTTCAGCATACAAATTGTCTGACCTCACGCCATTATGAAGAAATAGCATTTGAATATTGTAGTTTAAAATTGGTAAGTATGTTTAATACATACATACATACATATACTCACGGCTATAAATCCCTTAACGGGGTAGCCAGAGCTTTGGAATTAGAAATTCCGCAGCCACTTTTGGAAGTTGATTGGGGAAAAGGTGGTAATAATAAATAAATGTTTTTGGTGACGGGTCTCCAACCACATCGCCCAAAAATCACTTAAGAAGCCCCTATACTCCTAGTCGCCTCTAATGATCGTCCACGGGTAGAAATGGGGTAGTGTTATTCTAAGCCGACACTACACGGCAAAATTTATTTAATATCCTGTGATCTATGCCTATGAGAGGAAATAGATCTTCGTAATAGAACTACAGAGACTATATTAACTCAGTCTTTCTATTACATGTATAACTGAACTTATTTTTAAAAGAACTTCAAATAATATAGCTGTGTAGTGTCGGCTTAGAATAGCACTACCCCTTTTCTTCCGGTGGGTGTACGTAAGAGGCAACTAACGGTATTGGGCCTTTTAAGGGATTTTTGGGCGATGCGGTTGGAGACCCATCACCAACAACCTTTATTTTACCATCTTTTCCCCACGCAACTTCCAAAAGTGGCTGAGGAATTTCTAATTCTTTAGCTCTGGCTACCTCTTCTAGGGATTTATAGCCGTGAGTATATGTATGTATGTATGTATGTACACATATAAATAACATCCGAGACTATGGAACAAACATTTATGCTCATCATATAAATTTTGTATCAGTGGGGATCGAACCCACAACCTTCAGACCGAGAAGCTATCACCTATCTACTCGACCGCGGACGTCGTCCAGTATCACCAAAACCCGCGTAAACCATAGCCTAGCATAGTATAGCTACGGTAAAACACTTAAATCTGCAATAAAACCCAGAACATCGTGGAATGTACATAAAAAAGCAATGTCGAAATACAAATATAACAAAGTGAAGACGATATTGGGCCCAAGTATGTCTCCGTCATAAATAACGCGGATTCAAATGATCTTGCTACGGATTTGGTACAGCAATTAACGCGAGGACCGGTTTAACTAGTGATGGGGACACGTTGAGTTTTAGATATCGATGAAATAGATAGAACGATAATGCAAGGAGTATGTACGGATTAACATACATACATACATATACTCACGGCATTAGTTCCCATTGGGGTAGGCAGAGACTATTGATCGCCACTTCGCACGATCCTGACAAACCTCTCTAGTACGGATTAAGTAATTATTCTTACTCAGTCGTTTAGTTGAAGTCATTTGTAATAATATAAAGTATATATATATATATATATATATATATATATATATATATATATATATGTCCGAGCCGATTTCGGCTACAGCGACTGCTGGACAGGCGCTCAGCAGCTGGCGCCTCGTTGGTCCGATATAAAGTAGATAATAGAAAATATGACGAAAACTTTTGCACTCTGATGGGATACCGACTATGGGAAATTTTAAAAACGAACAACAGGTTATCGATAAAAATTTATTCCATCGACATCACTAAGTAATATCAAAAATGGTTTTATTCGTTTAGATGAATCTAATAAGTTCGTAATGAATATTTCGACGGTATGAGGTAACAACAATTCCGATGAAGTGTGGGCTTGGTCAGACTTTGTTATTTCTAATAAATATATGATAACTGCCGGCAGCCATTTTTGAATTTGTCTTTTTTTTCGTTGTTGACAATGAAACATTGTCTAGCTTGCCCGTAGAGTAATTAGCGTTTTGTTTTGAAGCCTTTTTAATACATACATACATACATACATATACTCACGGCTTTAAATCCCTAGATGGGGTAGCCAGAGCTAAGGAATGAGAAATTCCTCAGCCACCTTTGGAAAGTTGAGTGAGGAAAATATGGTAAAATAAAGGTTGTTGGTGATGGGTCTCCAACCGCATCGCCCAATAATCCCTTTAAAGCCCCAATAGCGTTAGTCGCCTCTTACGTACACCCACCGGAAGAAATGGGGTAGTGCTATTCTAACCCTACACTACACACACTCCTTTTTAATAGTGGGATGCAAATTACAATGAAATAATTTACATTAAATTTTTGAACCACACCCGCACCCAACTTTTGAACATATCGATGGTCGTTCATACAAGCCTACCAGGAGAGATTGTCGAAGGCTCAAATATTGTGCCTATTTGTTACAATCAAAACCCCTTTCGCAAAACTTTTAGAGAAAGGCCTTTAAGGTTTGATAAGTAAAAATTATTTTATATGCATTTCTAGTTAAGAATGTCATTTTTCAATGTATAACAATATTACAGTATCAATAAAAGGCTAAGTAGATGAAAAAGTCTTATTTTCACCTGTCTTAGTTGTGTGAAAACTACGCACCTTTTTAAAATCTGATTATTTTATTTGGAACTTGATTCATGGGAGCGTCTTAACTGTAATACACTTTTTTGGCTTTACCGCATCTATTTTCTATACTGCAAAACACGCTTTAATATCTCACCATTACATGATAAAATTTCATACATTGTTTGTACTATTGCTGGCTTAAATAGTTTAGTTTTAAACTCACCAAATATTTATCTAAAGTTACTGGCCGTTTTGTTTTTCTTTTTATAAATTAGTTTTTTCTCTCTGCGAACTCTTCAGACTGAGTATGCAATATTAACTTATGTGATCGGTAAATATGATTACCTTTCATGAAATCTGGATGCATTTTTATTCTAATATTTTACTCAATGAATATATGTTTAATCTAACGAATAATGGTGTTAATTAAAATAAAAGAAAACAAAGAGGCCAGTAATTTAAGCTTATGTAAAACTAGTAATAGGGGTGTGACGTATTGGCGACTAACAGGGGGTGGAGAGGCGCGGGCGAGGCAAGCGGCCTTCGGGATGCTCTTCAGCGTCAGGAACCTTCGGCCGCGGATCCATGTCTGAGCCGGACCTTCAGAGCCGACTGCAGCCGAATCTAACAGGATACTGGGTTCGTATACGTCACACCCCTAAATGTTGTGAGTCCATACGTAGGGTAGGTAGTGAATTGTTGTGTGTAAAAGTGTAATTGGTAATTTTGATCAGTCACATTAGTATTAGCATGATCGGTCGCAAAACTGATAGATAACTATTCAATAACCAATAATTTGCCATTTTTGTGTAAATTAATATCCGTTTCAGGACCCTCGTTTGTTGATATTTACTTATATGTTAGTTTTACATTTCAATGTTTAGTTTGTAGAAAAGTATGTATTTATACAATGCATGTTTGTTAATAAGTGTCTTAATTAGTTATAGATTTTTGATCGTTTAAAATATAACTGTGTATTTAAAATCTTTTTGCTCGTGAAAACCTCATGTGGGGATTATTACTAATAAATAGAGAATAAATAAAGGAAAGAAAAATATCGACACATTCTATCTGAAATCGAATTAGTAAAAAATCGGAGGTAGGAAACGCAAACACTACTTAAACGTGTTAAAGAGTCAAAATTTTTCTTTCCTTTATTTATTCTTTATATAACTGTGTATATTTGTATTTATTGATAAAATACTTGTAAATGTGCAAGAAGCAGTACAGTTTGATTTGATATACAAAACTCATAAAGCCTATGAACACACCTTAAAAATGTTAAGATTAAAGCTCTTAATTCACCGAATCGAGAAAGTAAGTCAGCACAATGCATCAGTTGTGAAATGAATCTACTTAAACGTTTAAACTAGTAAAGAAGCGTACAAGGCGGCTATTCGTATGCTTATTTATTATTTATTGCTTAACTGCGTTCGATTCTCAGGCATTTCGTATATCGAATGGGTTTAATAGAAATCGCTGACATTGTTTATAGTTTGAGTACTGGCCGGCCTCTGGTTCTCAATATTTTAACAATTAATAATATTGTAGTAGTTTTAATTAATTATGAGGGATTGATGTAGTGAAAGGATATTTAACATAATATGAAATTATTATTTATACCTTTCTAGAACAGATAGATAATGCTGTGTAGTGTCGGCTTAGAATAGCACTACCCCAATTCTTCCGGCGGGTGTACGTAAGAGGCGACTAACGGTATTGGGGCTTTAAAGGGATTTTTGGGCGATGCGGTTGGAGACTCATCACCAACAACCTTTATTTTACCATCTTTTCCCCACTTAACTTTCCAAAAGTGGCTGAGGAATTTCTGATTCCTTAGCTCTGGCTACCCCATCTAGGGATTTATAGCCGTGAGTATATGTATGTATAGATAACGTTCTTATAAAGGCGGGGGTCCGAAGTTAGAAGAATAAAAGATCATGTATGAGAAGAATAATGAATGTAAGGGAAGCAAGAGAGGTTTGTCAAGATCGTACTAAGGGCCAGTTTTTTGATCCGTAGTTAAATATAACCATTTGTTACATTTTGACTATAGTTAAATGTCTAACCAGTAGTCAAATCGTAAATCCATTTTGGTTCGATATTTGACATTAGTTACTCTAACCACGGGTCAAAAAATGTATTTTGCTGATATCTAACTAATAGTTACGATATTTAACAAATTGTTGAGTTAACCACGGATCAAAAAACTGGCCCTTAGTAGCGATCGATAGTCTATGCCTACCCCAATAGGAATAATGGGCGTGAGTATAAGTAAGTAAGTATAATATTTTATTAGGTATTTTGTTAGGTAAAAGTGAAATTGATAATTTTGATCAGTCTCATGAGTTTTAGCATGGTCGGTCGCAAAAGTAATAGATAACCATTAGAAGAAGAAGAAGAAATACAATTATACGTCGTAAATATGGCACAACAGACATGCAACACAAAAATAATAATAACCAAACCAAAAAAAACAAAAGATAAACAAAATATTCACAACTAAAAAAAACAGTGAAAAAAAAAAAACAATAACAAAAATACCTTTAATGTTTACAAAGAAACATAAAATCAAAAAAGAGGAAATTATTAACAAATTAAAATTATAAACTAAAAAAAAAAAAAACATTGTGCCATTGAACAGCGAAATGGCGCTGATTCAGCAAAAACTGTGAGGAGTTACCTCACAGAGCACTAATTTTCTGTCAGCGCTCTCCAGTGACAGCACGAGAGTCATACAAGCGGAATATAATATATAATACATTACTTATGTAAAAACAAACCAATAATTCGCATTTTTGTGTATTTTAATATCCGTTTCAGGACCCTCGTTTGTTGGTTTTTACTTATATGTTAGTTTTACATTTCAATGTTTAGTTAGGGTTTGGTAGCAACGTTAAAACATATTTCAAAAATATATAAATGCATAAGGCAACGACGACTCTCTTGTTTGTCGAATTTCGTATGATTCTATCAACATTCTTTTTTTATTGAAAAGGTATGTATCGATCAGTTCGTATTATGTTACGAATAGAACTTGCGTGCACTTTCAATATTTTTGTATGTATGTCTATAAGCTCTGTGATGTGAACCATGAGGGAAGTATTTTAATACATTGCTAATATTTAAGAAATCTATTTTCAACTGTAAAAAAGTCAGATGACTTAAGCTAAAGTTTCGTAGCGTTTTCTAAGTGCAGGCCTACGACCTACGACTCTGCTACGCCGTAGACGTTGTCTATCACAGCTGCATGATATTATGTCAAACTAATGATGAATGTTCGTGTAGGAAATTCGGTATGCGAAGTTTTTTTTTATATATTTTTTATTCGATAGCAAATATTAAAATAAAAATCAAAATCAATAGTTTTGATTTTAAATAACAAAGTTAAGATTTCTTGAATATTGTTTATCTTTTACTGTCAATGACGTCATTAATTGCAAATCAATCAAAATCAAGTAGCTTAATGAAAATGAACCGAAATGTTTAATGAAGATGCTGCTGATTGCAACACAATTCCCGAATTTGTAATCTTAATTGATAGGTAACAAAATAAACCTATGATTTTCTATAGTTTATTAATTAACTGCATAACCGAATGTCTTTTAAAAAAGACTGAAGGTCAAACAGTTATATAGTATTTTGGTAAAATAAAGGTCATCATAGCTTTATTTGATTTAACATAACATAAACATAACATAAACGTTCACGCCGAATATCCCCGAAGGGGTTGGCAGAGGTACTAATACTTCTGAACATCACGTGACTTTGTCACCTGGTGTTCAGAGTACCCACGTTTTGCATGGACAATGTACTCACGTGATAGGGGGCAGGCCTATCGCCGTTTTGTACGAATACACTGTCACATGACTAAGTACAACTCAGCCATGTGGGTTTCCTCACGATGTTTTCCCTCACCGTTAACAACCATTATATTATTTGATTTACTTTCAAAAAAATATTGTTTGCAACCATAATATCTCGAAATGGTTTTTTTATCAGTATCGCTTATATAAAACTTTGCTTACCGAATTGTATTTGCGTGCGTTTTATTCTAGCTAATTCTGCTCTAGCTCTAGCTAAGCATGAGCTAAAACTAAATGATAGAACTAATGTTAGAGGTGGTAGTCGCTCCACAGTTTTGTTGATAAGTTTGTGGGAACAGCAAAGATATACTGGCCAGTATACCCTGCTGTGTACCAACTTAGAATTTGTATTTATGTTTAGCTAGAGAAACATTTCGATACCGCGACGTACGATTTTTCATGACACTGCTAGTGTGCGAGTGAGTTCGCCGTCTAGCGGTCGCCACAGTACTCCCCTCCTAGTCGATAGACGATATCGAAGAGCTAGGAGGTACCTGTTACCAATAGTAGAGAGGGACTAGTGTGCGAGCGAGTTCGCCGTCTAGTAGTAGAGTGCAGTGTGAGGAGTGAGGCAGAGTAGCGTGTCAGTAGATGCTCGGTAGGATGAGTAGAGTAGTTTGGTAAGGTAAGCGAGGAGTAGAAGTTGTGGGTAGATTGAGAAATGTAGTAGAAAGATTCGTCATTTTGTTGTCGGAGGTCACCAATGTGGGAACAGCAAAGATATACTGGCCAGTACACCCTGCTGTGTGCCAACTTAGAATTTGTATTTATGTTTAGCTAGAGAAACATTTCGATACCGCGACGTACGATTTTTCATGACACTGCTAGTATGCGAGTGAGTTCGCCGTCTAGCGGTCGCCACAAGTTGTATTGTTTATGCAAGCAAAATAACAAACAAACAAGGGAGCAAATGGAAGGGAATAACAGAGTGATGAAAGAAAGTTATTTTTTTAATAAAATGTGCATTAAAAAACAGGTAACACCAATTGACTAACTTATAGTATTTGCCACAGTGTACAAACCATGTCGAACAAGTAAACTAATAAAAATTATCCTTTAAAAGTATAGTAGTGTAAAAGTATGGTAGCGTGTTAAATAATAAGTGGAATTGCACTATGTGTCCACTCTATAAAAAAAAACTAAACTTGTTAGAATAGCACAAAACCTTTTTCTTGCCGTTAGAGTCACGAACCCAGTGGTTGAGGGCAGTCGCAATATTATCTCTATACAACTTCCAAACGTGGCTAAGACTGGTGACGTCTTGGCCCGAAGGTTGCGGGTTCGATCCCCGCTGAGAGCAACATTTTTGTGTGGTGAGCATAAATGATTGTTTCTTAGTCGTGGATGTTATCTATATGTTTATTCTATATTATAAAATAAATCATTGAGTTAGTATTCCATAAAACAAGATTTATTTAGTTTGGTGCTAACTTAATCTGTGTTTAGTATGTCCGTATACTTATTTATTTATTTATTTCTAATGCCGAAGCTCTGGCTACCTCATTTTAAAACTTATAGTCGTGAGTATATGCATGTTAACGTTTTCCTGTTAAAGTCAATAAAAATCGATAGATAAATACTCAAACTTTGAGAAGCTCAGCCTTGCGGTGTTTTATGGCACACATAATACGATAATAATATTTTTTACTTAGCACATACCGGCGTGCGCGCGTGTGTGTGTGTGCGCACACTTCCAACTGCGCGGGCGCAAGACGGGCCGACACAAGAATAATAAAAATGTCGTTTTTAGTCAGATATGTTAGAATCTAATAGTCTCCTATATTTTTATGTCGCTTCTCGGTAAAATATATTTGGTAACGTCTATACAACAGTTACGTATCTTTGTTCTCGTAAATTGAGTTTGTTCCATAACTTTTGACTCTTTTATTACCACATGTATTATAATATTTAAATTGGTTTTGAACGAAATTGTTTTGTAATTAAAGTGGGGATCCATTTTGTTGGTATTTAAATTTCAACTTTAATAAGTAAATGATGTCTGTAACTTTTAAATTAAAGCACTCAATTGGTTACTACAATGCTTCTGGAAATTTCGTTTTCTTTCACAAATACACAACTTCACTTTGTAAACCCCCATCTATGATTCAGATATTTCAATAAAATTATTTATTGAAAACAACCTTATAGCTAAGTAGGGAGATCATCCGCCTACCATGCAGAAAGGCGCAGGTTCATATCCTGAGTGGGTACTCTGAAAACCGGGTGACAATGTCACGTGACGTTCAGAGCTACTAATACCTCTGCCAACTCCTTTTGGGCTATACGGCGAGAACGTTTGAGTTTCATTTGATCAATATCGTTCATCTAGTTACCTAACCATCAAAAATACTGTCTAAAGATAAGATGTTCTTAAGTAAATATAAAAAAGGAAGAAATACATGCTCTTACTTTTATTTAACATCACTCTACCTATACCAATGGAAAAATATGTGCTCGGTCCTAGACATCGTTTAAATTCTATTACATTTTAATCACAAAGATATCCGCACGTTTTCTATAAATCAGTAACCAGTAACCTGCGTGTGGTCTAAACAGTAAAGTTATCATATATTTTATGTTCTTATTTGTAAATTCCTTGTAATATTCCTCTATCGGGCTGATTCATCTATCTGTGTGAGTTATTGGCTATTGATTTAATAGATGTAGTTAATTCGATTGAAATACACTGGTACAATACAGTAAGAAAATGGGCAAACTAAAGCTAACGTCCCATTGGGGTAGGCAGATACTACTTATTTTACATCCATCAATCTTTTCACACCTTAAGTCACATGTGTGTTAATTTATAAGGGTTGTAAAAAGTCCGTGTAGTGTCGGCTTAGAATAGTACTACCCCGTTGCTACCGATGGGTGTACGTAAGAGGCGACTAACGGTATTGGGGCTTTTAAGGGATTTTTGGGCGATGCTGTTGGAGACCCATAACCAACAACCTTTACTTTACTATCTTTTCCCCACTCAATTTTCCATAAGTAGCTGAGGAATTTCTTATTCTATCTAGTGATTTATACCCGTGAGTATTGTATGTATGTATGTATGTTGTAAAAATTACGGAAATCATAGTAAAAAAACTTAAACGTTTAAGTTTTATTTTTTCTTGTGATTATGTGCCAATATCACGTGGTTACACTATCAAGACTTTAGTGGCTGGCTACTCTAGACAACAGGTTACTAAACGTAGCCTAAAATTCACACTCGTAACTCTGCCTGCCCTTGGATGATAAACGGCAGCGTTGCACAGTTTCTGCGTTTACGGTTACATACATACATATTCTCACGGCTATAAATCTCTAGAAGGGGTAGCCAGAGCTAAGGAATTACAAATTCCTCACCCACTTTTGGAAGTTGCATGGGTTTACGGTTACTACTAGTAAAATTTTAGTTATTTACTCACCACAATAAACTATTAGGTAAATTAGGCACACCATTACCTATTTTATATTTTTGACCTATGTGCGTATTACTCACTAATTTATATTAACCTTATATTTTGATTCACTAAAAAAAAAAACACGACACGTGGCCAGTCTATTACAACAAGGATATCTAATGTTTGCTACGCTATATATTGCAAAAACAACTATAAATTGAATAATTCAAAATCTCTGTTTAGTCCTTGGTAACGTGCAAGAAGAATGGAGTAAAGCAATTCTATTCTTAGCCAATACCATAGCTCTATCTTAAGATATAATTAATGAATAAACTTGTTTTCGGAACAATTTTAATGCTATCGCTTATCGTAATGATCAAATCAAGAAGGTATTTAATGAGGATTATAAAAACGGAATGATCCCGAATCCCGATATATAATTGTATCGTAAACTCTTCATTGTACCGAACATAAAGTCCAGAGAATTCCTATTGCTAGATAAACATGGCCGGTGATCAAACATCGAATGAAGCCCACTTTATTATTGGTTATTATTCTCGAATAAACATAGTTGAAATATTACTGTTTACTGCCTTACACGAGACTATGGAGAAACATCTGATAAGTAACAGTGGAATTGAGTTAGGAACGAATATTGTATGATACATACATACATACATATACTCACGGCTATAAATCCCTAGAAGGGGTAGCCAGAGCTAAGGAATTAGAAATTCTTCAGCCACTTTTGGAAATGTGAGTGGGGAAAAGATGGTAAAAATAAAGGTTGTTGGTGAGGAGTCTCGCTAACCGCATCGCCCAAAAATCCCTTAAAAGCCCCAATACCGTTAGTCGCCTCTTACGTACACCCACCGGGAGAAATGGGGTAGTACTATTCTAAGCCGACACTACACAGCATAAGTATGATAGATTGGTAAAAAACAATATATATCACAATGCGATCTATTTACTTATATACCCTACGTACCCAATCACCGATTTAAATATTAAAAAGAGTACTGATATTTTAAAGCGTACATATATATTTCAACACGCACTCGCACATAAATCAGTTCAATCAGTTGCATATAAATTTAACTGACTTACCCATACTCAAGGCATTATTTCTGATTGAGATAGGCAAGGACTGCTCACCCTTTTGTATCACCCTGATACACTAACTTACTTTCCTCACATTTTATACATACATATATACTCACGGCTTTAAATTCCTAGAAGGGGTAGCCAGAGCTAAGTAATTAGAAATTACTCAGCCACTTTTGGAAATATGAGTGGGGAAACGTGGTAAAAATAAAGGTTGTTGGTGATGGGTCTCCAACCTCATCGCCCAAAAATCCCTTTAAAGCCCCAATACCGTTGGACGCCTCTTACGTACACCCACCGGAAGAAATGGGGTAGTGTAACTCACATAGTAACTCACATTTAAAAAACTTCTTTAACATAATTCATTTATTCTCTCACTTATTTGAACTTTGTAAGGTTAATTCTTCAATTGATCGTTTATGGTGTATTTTAATCGGAGTTGTATCCATTGAAATAATGTCAAAAATCAATATAATAATATATTTTTTCCATACAATTCAGCACCCACAATAAAGTACTATGTTATAACACAATCTATATCATATATTCACATATAAAACTTTAGAATATGATTCTAAATGTGTGTATTCGTGCCTCCATGTACGTTCAGTAAGAAAATGTGGTATCGTCCACATAAAAAGTGTTTACTGGTGGACTCGAATAAAACAGAGTGCTCGGCCACCGGCTAACTAACAGATATACACATTAATTGTATTACTAATAAAATATTCCTCTTTCATTATTTGTATCGAGATTAAAGAGCTTGAGCGGTAACTGCTTTCCAATGTGATCCATTTTTAATTGATTGAACTTCGTACGAATTTTAGATGAAGAATAGACGGTTAGATATAGCCATCGTAGAAGTATTATATCTCTATGGATATAGCATTGTGTTCTGTTTGTTAATGATGAGATACATACAAAAATACAATTCAAGGCTTTAAACCCCAAAAAGGGGTAGGAGCTTCAGGATTTACAATACATAACATAAACGTACACGCCGAATATCCCCGAAGGGGTGGGCAGAGGTACTAATACTTCTGAACATCACGTGACTTAGTCACCCGGTGTTCAGAGTAACCACGTTTTGCATGGACAGTGTACTCACGTGATAGGGGGCAGGCCTATCGCCGTTTTGTACGAATACACTGTCACATGACTAAGTACAACTCAGCCATGTGGGTTTCCTCACGATGTTTTCCCTCACCGTTAACAACCATGATAAATTGACCACACATATGTCTTTAGAAAAGACAAATTGGTGTAGGCCCGACCCGGGATTTGCACACTAGTCGCTTACACGTTAACCGGTGTTCTACCCATTGAGCTATCACGTCGTTAAAATACCTCAGCCACTTTTGAGGTTGTAAGGGAAGATCACAAACATGGAAAACTTTTGCGCTTACTCAATTATAATGACTTAATGATTCCCTTGCCAGTACCAATTTCGATCGATGCAATAAAAATATGGCTAAAAGAATAATAAATCGTTACATACATATACTCACATCTATAAATCCCTAGAAGGGGTAGCTAAGGAAAAAAATAATCCCAGCCAATGTTGGAAGATATGTGGGAAAGGATGGTGAAATAAAAAATCATTTAAAAGCCCAAATACCCTTAGTCGCCTCTTATGCAATAAGCTGAGGCAGGACCTATTCACATTTGTTTAATTTATTTTATTTTATTTTGTATCACTTTTTATGTCTCTTTTATAATTTTAATATTCAAGTAAACTGTGTAGTAGTTATGTAACGTTCGTTCAAATGTGAATAAATGTCTCTTCTTTCTTTCTTTCTTATGTACACCCTCGGGAAGAAACGGGGTAGCGCTATTCTAAACCGGCACGACACAGCTAGTATATATTTATACTGACACCCGTTGTCCCTAATGGGTAAGGCAGAGACTAACGATCAGTACTTTGTAAGATCCGGACAAATCTCTCTTGCTTCTATCATATTCATTATCCTCCTCATGTATGCTCTTTCATTCATTTTACTGCGGACTTTCGCCTTCGTAAGAACCATTTTCATTTGGTTTTCAAACGTTTTACGCGGCCGTTTTCTACTAACTACACCACCCACATTACTTACTTACTTACTTATACTCACGCCCATTATTCCCATTGGGGTAGGCAGAGACTATCGATCGCCACTTAGTACGATCTTGACAAACCTCTGTTGCTTCCCTTACATTCATTATTCTTCTCATACATGCTCTTTTATTCTTCTCACTTAGGACCCCCGCCTTGGACATCCACATTAGCTCTATATATTTCTTTTGCCACTTTACGTTCATCCATTCTCTCTATGTGCCGAAACCACCTTTACTTTCCTTTCTCTATCTTGCACACTACGTCAACCCTGTACAATTTTATGCGCTATCATCACCAACTCTTTTATGAACGTTCAATAAAAAGTATTCTTCATTCCCCGTAGTTATTTTAACGAGCGAATCACAGAGATGTCCCTAAATATTGTTTTATTAGTAGCATGTTAGTTTTAATGACTTTCTCGTTTTCTTTATAACCAATTTAACGAGATGTTTGTTATTATAATTCACGTTTTTTATTATTAGTTATATGATTTGTTGATTGATTTGAGATCTTCATTACTGATGTTCGGTTTGTTGATTATGGCGTACTCGTTCGGATGTTTATTCATCGTCTTTGGCTTAGCCGTGTAGTGTCGGCTTAGAATAACACTACCCCATTTCTACCCGTGGGTGATCGTAAGAGGCGACTAAGGATATAGGGGATGGATATAGGATTTTTGGGCGATGCGGTTAGAGACCCGTCACCAAAAACATTTATTATTACCATCTTTTCCCCAATCAACTTCCAAAAGTAGCTGAGGAATTTCTCATTCAAAAGCTCTGGCTACCCCGTAGGGATTTATGGCCGTGAGTATATGCATGTATGTATGTAATTTTATGAATGGGTTTACTAACTTCGTGGTATGTCGAAAGAGCGTTCGCTTTACAATCCGGAGTACTGGCAACTTTCTTTGTTTTGTAGGATATTGTAGGCTGAATCACCTGATCATTGAAAAATAAGAAAATTTTGATCTTCTAATAGCATAGAAAGCCGTCGGTCCCGGTTACAGGGTGGTTAGTTGTTAGTTTGCCAACACCAACTTGGCAAAAACTTACACTATTCATGTTAGTCTTGTGGTCCTAAGTGGGAAAACACGTATGGCTTATAATGTTAGTTGATATTTTTGCGGAATCAAAGTCAAAGAAATTCTTAGAACAGTACGCTTAACGCTTTTAATTTTTGAGGAACTGTAAATAAATAATATAAAATAAAATTTAATGACTGTTTATTAAAACAACACAATGAATATATAAATCAGTAGAACCCGTTTAATACGATCACACTTAATACGATTTCTCGCATAACACGCCTTTTTACGCCAGTCCCTGCAACTTGGAACATATTTTCATACATTTCGGAATGCTTAATACGATTCGTCTTCCCGTTTAATACGCCTGCGCGATCTTCATTTCTTGACTTGTCGCGCGTACGCTTTGATAGGTTTGTAATAGTGCATC
The DNA here is from genome assembly GCA_963576735.1 of Bedellia somnulentella. Classification (NCBI taxonomy): domain Eukaryota; kingdom Metazoa; phylum Arthropoda; class Insecta; order Lepidoptera; family Bedelliidae; genus Bedellia; species Bedellia somnulentella. The sequence goes on along the minus strand of OY755175.1, from coordinate 1,100,271 downwards.
ATTCGTTTGTTACAATGTGACTACAATTACGTGAAAGGCAGTTTATTATTGTATATTAGTAAGCATTTACGTGAAAAACTAATAAAACTCAGCTGCTGAGCTTCACTTACCAATTCCTACGTTACCTACCATTTTAAAGAATAGAGAAGAAATTAAAGAAAGATACAGATTGGGAGGTGTGCAGAGTAAAAAGCAAACGGAAGGAAAGTTTGAAATAGTTTTGGTGGAATGACTTCATCGAGCACGAGCTTTAAAACTGTCCATAAGTCCATCCAACTGTCCATAATATGCGAGAAGGCGCCTAAGGCAATATCAGCTAGATTTAAGACACTATGTGCGTCTACCATTTGGATGAAAGTTTAATAAAGTTGAAATTCTTTAATTGCCAATGCATCAAAATCTATCTGAAAAACCGAAATAAGTGATTATTTTAAATAACGTTTTGTATGTCCATCATTTCAAATATTATGTTATGAGCAAAATGCATAATATGTAGTTCGTTCGTTTTATTTTCCCTTTCCCGCATAATACGATTTCTCGCGCGCGTTTTTGGTGGGGTCCCTGAGAAATCGTCTTAAGCGGGTTTTACTGTATAAGCAACCATATAAAATTCGATTCTAAAGGAAAAAAACCAACCATTAAATTTCTACAAACATTAAAAACTTATTGAATAACATTCTATTTCAATACTGCCAATTTAAATGGCCGAAAACGTAGGTGAATTTAAAATTCAAGTATCGGAGCAATATTGTACTGCCATTAACATTTCATTATTTTGAATCACGACCATTTTTATTACTGCTTAAAATTATCGGTATATTGGATTCCGAACGAAAACTTGTTTTATCATTCGATATTGTCCAATTTACGTTCCTACCTCTGAGTACGTTTTCGTCATTGCTCCAAAGTGAAACACGTTCAAAATGTATTAGAATTTATTTAGAAGCATCGCTTTCGGTCACTTGAAGCGGTCAACAGCCGCGGGCCAGGAACTTGGTGGGTGTAGCGGGTTAACTAGCGGTCGACGTATGAATAACTGAAGAATAGAAATAGTTATTGTGTTAGAAATTGTAATTTCAGACTCTCTCAAAATATATACACATTCATAGCAGGATTAAGCTACATCTTTAACACATATTGCCCGCAATTGATACTCGTAGTTAGAGCATGGCAGATTCTACACAAGATAATTAGTAGTCGAACATAACATAACTTAGTAACATAAACGTTCACGCCGAATATCCCCGAAGGAGTTGGCAGAGGTCCTAATACTTTGTCACCTGTTGTTCAGAGTACCCACGTTTTTGCATTGACAGTGTACTCACATGATAGGGGCAGGCCTATCGCCGTTTTGTACGAATACACTGTCACATGACTAAGTACAACTCAGCCATGTGGGTTTCCTCGCGATGTTTTCCCTCACCGTTAACAACAATGATAAATTAACCACACATATGTCTTTAGAAAAGACAAATTGGTGTAGGCTCGACCCAGGATTTGAACACTAGTCGTTTGCACGATAGCCGAGTGTTTTACCCATTAGGCTATCACGGTTGGTAATTAGTAGTCGACTTATTAGTCCGGTCAATTTAGGCCTAAAATAAGGAGGAAGGTTACATAAATTCATAAGAAGCTGAAAATTGGCACAATTGTTCAAAACATGATTATAAACGAAACCTCAAAAGTCCCCATCGTTCCGAGGTGTGCTAAAATTTTTACACGAGGTCAAAGGTCAAAAAAATGAGTTTCTTGTGATTTTAAGCGAAACGGTGAGTTTTTTCGCAAAACACCCCAGTACAAAATTGTAGATCAAAAAATTCTCTACAAAAAAGATGCCAATTTTTTTTTTCTAAAAGCCACCATTTTGAAGATATAACGCGTTAAAAAGTTCGATCATTGGTAATATTCATACTTTGCACATGTACGCCACGTATGAACATCACTTATAAGGTGTTATAACTTAAACCTCAGTAGCTGCTCACCAACATTTATTTCGGGTATATTACCAAGTTCAAGTGTGGCTTGGTAATCAGCTGGACCCTTCCCGTTCCCTTCTAACTTTACTTCCACCAGCACCTGAGAAACTTCTCAACTCAATATTTTGCAACTGTAAAAAAGGTTTTAATGCTAAATGTGGATGCAGAAAAGTTGGACTGTTTTGTTCCCTGGCATGCACAAACTGCCAAGGCCGATCGTGCTCTAATGTTGAGTCAGCTAATCTAGAAGACTAAATGAGGAATCGCTAGTGGGACAGTGGATCTGTGAAATAGAAGAAAAAGAAGAAGAAGAAGAACAGGAAGAAGAACAAGAAGAAGACGAAGGACAAGAAACAGTAATCCTGGAAAATTACGAATCAGACGAGGAATATAAATCATTTCGTTTTCAATTACACAGCCATTATTTTAACCAACCGATATGTACAATAATATTTTACAATAGTTTTAAAACAAATAAAATCACTGCAGACCCGTGGAATAGGCCTACAGGAGATGTCACGTTAAAATAAAACTACCTCATAGGTGGCGTGGAAACGTGTGCAAAGTATGAAGATTACCAATGATCGAACTTTTCAACGCGTTATATCTTCAAAATGGTGGCTTTTAGGAAAAAAATAATTGATATCTTTTTTGTAGAGAATTTTTTGATCTACAATTTTGTGCTGGGGTGTTTTGCAAAAAAACTCACCGTTTCGCTTAAAATCGCAAAAAACTCATTTTTTTGACCTTTGACCTCGTGTAAAATTTTTAGCACACCTCGGAACGATGGGGACTTTTGAGGTTTCATTTATAATCATGTTTTGAACAATTGTACCAATTTTCAGCTTCTTATGAATTTATGTAACCTTGAATGTATAAATTGACCGGATTATATGTATAATCCGCACTTTTTCTTTAAAATTTCAAATATTTCTGCACGTAAGTACTTGAAGCAAATAAGCTTTATTTTAATAAATTCAATCAGAACTGACTTCCAGGCATTTATAAGATTAAATTATTTACTATCATTACTTTTTTGTGATACAGACTAGGATTTGGGTGGCAAAATATCTTAAGCTAAATAATAAAAGTAGTTACTTATCCAATTGCCGTGTAGTGTCGGCTTAGAAAAGCACTACCCCGTTTCTACCGATGGGTGTACGTAAGAGGCGACTAACGGTATTGGGGCTTTTAAGGGATTTTTGGGCGATGCGGCTGGAGACCCATCACCAACAACCTTTACTTTACCATCCTTTCCCCACTCAATTTTCCAAATGTGGCTGAGGAATTTCTAATTCCTTAGCTCTGACTACTCCTTCTAGGTATTTTTAGCCGTGAGTATATGTATGTTTGTATGTTACTTATCTAAGGAATAAACAACAGACACCATTTAAGATTATAGTCTCAAAAAAAGCTGACTTAACAATCTTATTGAAATAAAATTACTTTTAAAATCAGTAATAACTAGTACATAACAATGTTTGTGTGGGACGAGCAACAAAATTTTTTTTTTTTCACTTTATGTATTGTTTTTCATATTGTATGTGGTGTTATGTTAACATTAATAAACGAGTTATCTATCTATCTATCTATCTAAATGGATAAATCTATTTATGATTTTTTCCAATTCATTCGCTAGTCTCATGGCCATTATCTAACTAAGATACATATATACATTTTTTTATTTTATTACTCGAATACGTAATGAATCGGCGGAGTCACTCGCTGTTGCGACAACACATCAATTGCCATTCTCGTGTTCTACGGTAAAACCGGCACAGAGCAAGTTAATGCAGAACGACTACTTCTTAAAAAAAACTTCTATATGCTAGGTACCTGTATCTACGACTTGTAGTAAGAGTACAGAGATCGTACAAAGCGGCGATCGATAGTTTTTGCCTACCCCAATGGGATCTGATGGCATGTATGTATGTTGTAGTCAGAGAGGTGTGGAATCAAGAATTCTTCAGACAGTTATAAGTGAGAAATGGAGAGGGGAAAAGATGGTGAAATTAGGGGCCTTAGGTTTGCTGTACGGCCCTGTGCGGTGTTCGGTACGCTTGCAATCGTATCTTTTAATATTCACTTGAAAACCCTCGAGTTGCTTCGTATGATATCTGCGATAGGATAACGTATTGTATTATTCCAAACCAACACTTAATGTGTATTACCAAAAACCAGACATCTTTTAAAAAATAATAATTCCATTAAAGAGAAAGCAGAATAATTTGTTTTCTTTCTCTTTTGGTGGAAGAGATCGAAGGTGGAAAGGTAGAAAGATATGAAATTAGGAATTATAGTTATACTTTTATTATCCATTTATATTCCAATTGCTTAAAAAGACCCCCGACCCTTATTTCTTTCTTCTTGTCATACTTTAGAAGTCGTTACCCTGCGATTGTAGGAAAGGCTTAGTCCAGCAGAAAACGTGGTTTGGTTTATAATGATATAAATATATACAAGTATAGCCATGTGAGTCTTCTGAAAAATATTCTTTGTTGTAAGTCAGTAGTTAGTTGTTAGTATTACCGACTAATCCAAAGACATTGTATCCTAAGTAAGTGTTCTAAAACTGTTTGACTGCTTAGTCTATGACACAAAAACTAGTATTAGTGAAGTAAATATGTGGCGTATGGTCGCCGAATCGAGTTTCTACATTTTTTTATTATTCAAATCACTTGCTTAAGATGGAGATTAAATTTAATTGTGCGTGGGTACATCGAGCTATTGGCGACAGCCTGTAATAATTTAGGAGTATTTGTCGACGCGTAGACTCGAAATATTATAATTAACCTTCTTAACTTCGTATCTCATTAGAGATTGCTACAAAAGTTGATAGTTCACTTGATTCATTTGAGGTTTGATGGCTTTTTAATGTTACGTAGTTGAAACTTAAATTTAATTAAATATTTGGATATAGATCTTTCTTATTCCATTTTTTATACTTTATGTACGATTACGGAGCTAAGTGGAAATATATAAAGGGTGAGAAGAGACTATTATTGGATACATTACGATCCATTTTAATTGTCATTGAGGTTGCTATAGTACACCGATTGCTTGTTTTTATGATCTTATGCTTCATGTATACCCTACTTTCGTTTTCTTGAGACTCCCAACCATTTATATTTTATCTTAACACTTTAGCTGTCGTAAACTAATATTCTCGTTATCTTCGTCATTCAATCGAAATATCTAAGAGTAAGTACCCGTCCCAGTAGTAATGCTAATATTTTATTAAGATTATATTTACTCTTGCTTTTTATGCAGCTCTATGAGCTGTTTTTCATCCCTGTGTTTGTTAATTAATTTGTCGCGAAATTAATGGAGTAAGGACATACGCAGTGTCGGCTCAGAATAATGTTAACTCTTATTTTCCCCTGGGAGTCTTACAGAGCGACTAGGGATCTATAACTTTTGAAGAGATTGGCAGTAAATTCGTCGTCAGCGATCCTTTACATCACCATTCTATCCCCTCTTACCTTTACAAGTATCTAAAGAATTCATCATCTTGAAGCTCGGACCACCCTTTTAAAAAAATTACATTTATTTGATTCATCATTACAAAAACATTATACATTTCGACCTATCCTAGTAAGCCCCGTAGGGCCTGTAACAGGACAGCGTCGGACCTCCGTTTCGGGGCATAGTGTGGTAACATATTTATTTCATAATCATTAGTATTACAAATTTACATTATTAACAATTTTAATTTCATTTCATTTTAAGGATCTTAACCATAATAAGAGGTAAATGGTTGGTATGCATACAGAACATAGCTAAAATTATACAATTGAAGAGTTGTAGAATTTAATAAACATTAAATACATGTGACGTCGGATAGCCGCAAGTCGGTAAAGATGAAGGGAGATTAAAATATATCACAATTTCGACACTTTCCAATTTGACCTGCTCCTACTGAGATATGCACTTTGTGCTCGTTTACTGTTACTTAAATTAAAACATACATAAATACATACCTATACTCACGGCTATAAATCCCTTAACGGGGTAGCCAGAGCTTTGGAATTAGAAATTTCTCAGCCACTTTTGGAAGTTGATTGGGGAAAAGGTGGTAAAAAAAAGATAAAAAAAAAGATAAAAAATATTTATTTCAAAATAAAAAGAATTGTTCTCTATTTTTTGAACGTCACAAACTTACGTATAAGTTAAATCTTACTCTACTGACTCTACTTCGGATTCGGAAGGTGTATTGTTGCGAGAAGAACCCGTAAGAAACTCAGCAACACACATCTTTTCTTAGTCAAATTACAATATTGGTGTATGTCTGGAAATATCCTGAATAGAGCCCTGGTGACACCAAGCAGTTTCATCTATCATATACTCATTTAAACTGTAATAAGCTTTTAAATGAAGACTGCGTTTTATAATTACTTTGAATTTCTTTTCTGTTAGATTCAAAATGTCATCAGGTATTTTATTATAAAATTTTACACATAACCCCATAAAAGATGTATTTATTTTTGACAATCTGTACTTTTGAATTGAAATTTTATTATTATCTCTAAGACTTCTAGTATGTCTGTCACAGTTTTTGGAAAATGCTTTCAAATTTTTTCTCACATACATGATGTTTTCATAAATATATTGACATGGCAGTGTCATTATATTTATGGTTTTAAACAATTCTCTAAGGGAATCTCGTGAACCTAAATTATAAATAGCTCTTATTGCTCTTTTCTGTAAAATGAATATTGACCCAACATCAGCAGCTCTGCCCCAGAGTAAAATGCCATAAGACATGATGCTATGAAAATAACTATAGTAAACTAAACGAGCGGTCTGTACATCAGTTAAATGTCTTATCTTTCTAACGGCATAGGCAGCACTGCTTAGCCTGCCAGCTAGCGCGCTAATGTGGGGTCCCCATTGGAGCTTTGAGTCCAGATGTATCCCTAAGAAAACTGCGCTATCCGTAAATGGTAATTTTTCATTATTTAATGTAATTTCATTATCAACACTTTTAACATTTGGTAATGCAAATTTAATACATTTGGTTTTTTTGGCATTTAGTACAAGATTATTTGAAGCAAACCATGTTTGAATTTGGGAAACTGCATTATTTACATCGTCAATATTTTCCGAATTCCTTTTAACGTCAAAAATTAAAGAAGTATCATCAGCAAATAATACTATTTCAGACCTTTTCTCGACCATGAACGGCAAATCATTAATATATACTAGAAACAAAAATGGGCCTAATATAGATCCCTGTGGAACACCCATTTTTACATGAGTTCCAGATGATTTTATTTTATCGATTTGCACTTTTTGTATTCGATCTGAGAAGTAGGACTTTATTAATTTAAGTGCGTCACCTTCGATGCCATAATGTCCCAATTTTATGAATAAAATATTATGATCTGCACAATCAAAAGCTTTTGTAAGATCGCAGAACAAACCGATTGCATCATTCTTAAGTTCCCACGAACCAAAAATATGTTTAATTAGGGCAACGCCTGCGTCAGTGGTAGAGCGGCCTTTCGTGAAACCAAATTGTTTAGGGTGAAACAAATTGTTGGAACTAAAATGCAAGAGCAGTTGATTAAGCATAAGTTTTTCAAATATTTTACTCATAACTGGTAGTATAGATATAGGCCTATAACCTTCAGGATTATTTTTATCACCTCCAGATTTTAGTAAAGGTACAATTTTACTATGTTTCATGAGATCTGGGAAGATACCATTACTTATACATTCATTAAATATTTTCGCTAAATAAGGAGCTATTATTACAATAAAATTATGGCATACTTTTACTGACATACCCCAGATATCCTCAGAATTTTTCAATTTCAGTGATTTAAACACTTTAATGATATCTTCGGGACTGACAACTTTAAAATTAAATATAGATTTACAAATTGCAACGTTTTGTTGCAACAGCTCTTGAGCTAACGTAGCAGATGAATTTAAGTGTTCAGTGGTCTTAAAAGGTATATCAGCAAAATATTTTTCAAAAATACAAGCAATTACATCATTTGAAGTAGTCAAACCTCGATCAGACCGAATACAAAAGTCCTGATCACATGATTTGCTTTTGCCAGTTTGAGTGTTGATAATGTTCCAAACGGTTTTTACTTTATTATCAGATGTTTTAATACGTTGGCTCAAGTATCTTGCTTTAGCCTCCTTACAAACTTTATTAAACATTTTTGAGTATTTTTTTACATATTCTATAAATTCATCATTATGTGAGAACGCTTTTTGATCGTATAAATCAAATAGTATTTCTCTAGATTTATATATGCCTGGTGTTGCCCACTCACTAAATTTAAATTTATTACATATAGTTACATCTTTAATAGTAAATATTTTATTAAATTCGTCTATCAGTACTTTAAAGAAAGTATTATAACTATTATTTGGATTTTTATTTATTGAAGAAGTGGGCAGCTTATAACTGATTAAGTTTATATATTTTTCAACTTTGAAAGCAGTGATACTCCTTTTTTTAACTATAATTTTTCGGTCTGGTGCCTTATGTGGAAAGTTTACAAAAAGACCACTGTGATCAGATTTTAGTTTATTTATTACAGATTTACTTATGAATTCAGCATTTGTAAATACATTATCTAAACATGTTTTGGTTCTAGTAGGTTCCAAGAATAAATTTTCTAAATTAAACGATTGGAATAAACTCATCAACCGTGTTTTCTGAGTACTATCTTTTAAGAGATCTATATTGAAGTCTCCACAAATAATTAATTGTTTTTTACTCTTGAAAATTTTAGTTAATACATCTTCCATTACACTTTCAAATCTTTCATAATTTTGACTATAGGGGGCTCGATATACGCTTACTATAAAGTAGTTTAGTAACTCTATGCAGGATATCTCCACGACTTGCTCAACGCTCAGTTTTACAATATCCTCACGATTTTTACATTTAATACTATTTTTTATAAATATAGCGGAGCCACCACAGGCTTTAGAATTGCGGCAGTAGCTACTAGCTAAGTTGTAATTTTGAAAACCAAATATGAGCTCGCAATTCTTAAGCCAGTGTTCTGAGACACAGAAACAATCAATTTGATATCTTTCTAAAAACAATTCAATTTCTAATTCTTTACAAGAAAACCCCTGAGTATTTTGAAATACTAATTTAAATTGTGGGTCTCCTTGTAAAGCACGGTTTTTAAATATTTTGCCAGAAGAACCTCCTTCCTTGTTTACAATGTTAATATTAATTGAAGGTGACGGCTTAAGGATGACAGGAGGCTCTTCTATTGTCTCACTTAAAAGTTTAAATTATGGTTTCCACCATCACATATTGTAAGTAAGTTTTCCCTTATATTAAATAAGGGAGGGTTCGATATATGATATGCTAATAATTTAGCAATGGTACGTTTTTTATTTAAGGGTATGTATATAGTACCCGATCGTTGTCTTGAATAAGGTATGAACTTATTCACGTCCAGAGTAAAGAAAACGTCGCTTTGACGGCTGGTCATATTAAATATAAAATTATTCAACATATGAATATCATTATTATGCTTACTCATATAATTATATATATATGGTAAGGTACAAAACATATGAATATCATTATCATTATTATGCTTACTCATATAATTATATATATATGGTAAGGTACAAAATATAAACTTACATTTATATTTCTTTTGTATCTCTAAAAGCTGGCTAATGCCTTTCTTCAATATTTTTTTATTTAATCCTATACTACTACCGAATAATATAACAATTGTAGTATACTCGTCATATTCACCCAAAGTAACTTTATCTATATATACTATATTTATATGGTAATAATAAATAAATGTTTTTGGTGACGGGTCTCCAACCACATCGCCCAAAAATTACTTAAGAAGCCCCTATACCCTTAGTCGCCTCTTACCATCACCCACGGGTAGAAATGAAGTAGTGTTATTCTAAGCCGACACTACACGGCAATTAAAACTTGTATGGATATTGGAAGAGGGGTCTTGGGTTTCATCTAAGTTACATGTATCGAAACATTCATACACCGACTTCTAGTCCAAGAAATTTTATTGAGCAGAGTATATTCTGAAAAAACGTAATGTTCGAGTGCAACACCTTGAACAACCAACGCCACACCAACTAGCAACTTGGAAAAGACAGGTAGTATGACAAATCACTTAAAACATTTGACACAACTTGTCGACTTCTGGGTAGAGCTCGGGTGGATAGAATGACGGCCGGGGCCCACGTGAAATGGCCCTATAGTGACCAATTGCGGAAACCATTTTTCTAATGTATATTCAGAAAACCATGGTTTTCTATATCCACTATATCGTCTGCGCGATAAGCGGTGATCTACCACTGAGCTATCATGATAGCTCAGTGGTAGAACACCGCTTATCGCGCAGACGATGAAGGTTTAAATCCCGAATCGGGCCTACACCAATTTGTCATTTCTAACGTCACATGTGTGGTTCATTTATCATGGTTGTTAACGGGAGGAAAACCATCGGGAGGAAACACACATGGTGAAGTTGTACTTAGTCATGTGACAGTGTATTCGTACAAAACGGAGATATACCTGCCCCCTTTCACGAGAGCACATTATCCACCAGGTGACAATGTCACGTAATGTTCAGCAGTATTAGTACCTCTTCCAACCCTTTTGGGAATGTACGGCGTGAACGTTTGAGTTGAGTTGATATTCGGAAAACTATAAAATGTTTGCTGTGTAGTGTCGGCTTAGAATAGCACTACCCCATTTCTTCCGGTGGGTGTACGTAAGAGACGACTAACGGTATTAGGGCTTTTAAGGGATTTTTGGACGATGCGGTTGGAGACCCATCACCAGCAACCTTTATTTTACCATCTTTTCCCCACTCAACTTCCAAAAGTGGCTAAGGAATTTCCAATTCCTTAGCTCTGGCTACCCCTTTTAGGGATTTATGACCGTGAGTATATGTATGTATGTATGTATAAAATGTTAATAATTTTAATATGCGTTCTTAGATTTTTCTACAAATATTAGTCAAAACGTAATCACCATAATCAGTGAACTAATAACATCACCAACCACATGTATTCACATATTTATAACCGAAGCGATACTAGCATTTAGCAATTAGCATAAACTTAGCCAGATTTCCTCACATCTACGAAATCTAAGTTTTTGATTGATAGTTGTTTTAGCGGGATCCATTGATGAGAAGTATCAATATTTATAAAGCATTAATAAATATTATGTAATGTTGGAATAGTAGACGCCAGTTGGTCTAGGCGGTCATTTTTTATATTATTTATCATGCCCCATCTTTGAGGAAATAAGTTTCGGCAATTTGGCATCAGGTGTCAAAGAAAACTTTCGAATGTCTTTTTGAAAAATATTGTGTATGAATATGTTAAGTATGTATTTAAAATTAATTAAATCAAGGTTTAAGAAACATATTGTCAAAACACGGGTGTGTTTTTGAGAAACTAATCTGAGTACCGGTAAATAATTTTGGTTCCTCCCCTTTTTGTCTCGTACAGCGTTTACTAATTAGGTGAATGTATTTGTTTTGTGTGTGTGTGTGTGTGGTGTGTGTGTGTGTGTGTGAGAGAGAGAGAGAGAGAATGAACGTTATTATTTCTTCTATAGAATTTAGTTTTATTGTAAAATAACTTAGATATAAGAAGTTGCTGTGCCCCGCCGGGTCTTCATTTCATTGTAGAACCATGAATTTATTTATAAATAAGAACTGTTAAACACATTGTTCAATGCAATAAATGATTGAGTATTTAGTATTGAATGATTTGGGAGCCTATTAATGAGAAGTAAATATACAATTTTCTCTCTTTTTGATGTGCAATAAAGAGTTTTCAATTCTATTCTAAATGTAAATGCAGCTTACCTAACTGCCAATGACATAGACCACGGTTGCAATAAAATAGACAGACGCGGTGATCACACACCGTATCAAAGACTGCCGCGGCTATGGACTGGTTTTAATTAAGAGGAAATAATGCGAAATTTATTGTAATTCCAACACAAATATTGCGGCTCAAATGAGGAAGATCAGTGATTTTTAATATTAATAATATGTTTATTTGTTTACGGTCGATTACCTATATTTTATGCACCAAAGAAAAGAGGCGGGGTTGATTGGTAGGTGGTCTATGAACCAATAGATCTTTCATAACTGTGTTAAAAACCTTATTTCCTCAAAATTACTGGTAAAAAAACATTCAATGCTAGACATGCACCTAAGTAATTTTTTTATACCGACAACGCAATCCCCATCGCGGAAGATTTAAACTTCTAAAACAGAATGAAATGTCATTTGCTTGGTTTTCTGTAAAAATATAATTTCTCTTCAGAATAACAAGTAGTTAATAACAAGTAAATAACGTCCAGTACAGGACATCCCTTTTATGTCCATTCACAAATATTATTGGGACTTTGGAAGTGCAGTGTAAAAACAAAAACTGTAATACTAAACTTTACAGTAATATATCACAATTAAAAGGTAACTTTTGTTGTGAATTTAAAAGGTCTCTATTAACCTAATTAAATAATAAATTAAACGCAGTATTCTAGTATAGCTACTATCAAGTCAGTGAACTAAATATTATTTTCACTATAAAAACTATGTGTGTGATAATAATTTTTATATGTCTACGAAATCCTTCTAAATTGCGGAATATATTATTAATTAATACATTTATTGGTGACGGTCCAACAAATAATGAATATTAACAGAGCTACATAGTCGTATTTTATGCATAGATGTAGGCGTATTAATATTCACCTCCTCATTTTGTCTTAAAGTCTACTAATTAAACAATGTTTAAGCCTCTTCTAGAGGCTTCATGAATGATATCTCTCCTCACTGCAACACTCGCAGTCGTAGCTTCATTTCTCATGCGGGAACCCCGTCGCAGATATGGAGTTACATAGGGCACACATATTCCACATTTTTCAAATACCAAAGCAGTTTTTACCCAATTTCGCTGTGTATGCTGAATATCACTACCCGATTCTACCCACGGGTGTCGTAAGAGGCGACTAACGGTGTAGGGCTTTTTAAGTGGTTTTTGGGCCAAGCGGTAGGAGACCCATCATCAACGCTACTTTATTTCTATCATCTGTCCCCTATCAACTTCCAAATGTGGCTGAGGAGTTTCTTGCCCTGAAGCTTTGGCTACCCCTTTGTGTATATGTATGTATGTATATTTTTACCCAATCACAGTCGGGGCGTATCGCTAATAGAGAATAAATCTGACGTGTCATTAACATGTAATTAAATTAAATTTCTCTTTCTCAAACAATTCTACTATCACGGAAGTTTGGTCATATTCACTAGAACCGGTCACACGCCTCGGTCAAGATAAAGGGCCATAAATTAACGAAACATTATTACTAGTGTGAATTAATAAGTGAAATCTTCCTAAAGTATGTGAAGTAATAAAAATGTTAGGAATGACCCCTCATTTACCAGTTGGCTACGTACGTTACGATATATAGTTCTTTTGACGTATAGTTTAGAGTGTAGAATGATTTATAGATATTATAGAGTTCGCACCTCGGAATGAGCTTTGCATCATTCGCTGTGTATTGTAGAATTTAGTATATGGAATATAGTTGTTATTAAGTATATAGAATTTGCCGTGTAGTGTCGGCTTAGAATAACACTACCCCTTTCTACCCGTGGGTGATCTTAAGAGGCGACTAAGGGCATAGGCGCTTTTTAAGTGGTTTTAGGCGATGTGGTTGGAGACCCGTCACCAAAACTTTTATTTTACCATCTTTTCCCCATACAACTTCCAAAAGTGGCTGAGGAATTTATAATTCCTTGGCTCTGGCTACCCCTTCTAGGGAATTACAGCCGTGAGTATATGTATGTAGTATATGGAATATTTTAAGGCTAATATATAGATTAATAACGAACTTTGATACAAATGAAATATACATATCGTGGCTGATGCATGTTCTATTTTGGTACTCTGGTTACCACTTTTCGCTGTTAAAATAAAGATCCGCTTTTTAAAGGTAAGGTAGGTAACTATAAGGTTTAATCCATGGTTATCGTCAACATATAATCCAAATGCATGTAAGAAAATACGTCATAAATAAGATGGAAGCACATGATGTACTTGCAAAGAAATTCATCTCCCCGTCTTTTTCACTAGAACCAGTTGTTTTTACTGTTAGTGAACTCCTATGAAGGAAATGGAAAATCCTAGAAGGGGTTAGCCAGAGCTTCAATTTTGTAAATTCCTTAGTGTACTTTTGGAAGTTCAGTAATTGTGAAATAAAGTATAAATAAATAATTAATTTATCGATCTCACCTTCCAAAGGTTGTCAGGAAGAGATCGCTTTTAGCGATAAGACCGCCAATTGTACCTCACTGTAAACTGTTTGATCATATTATTATTTATGTAAATTTTTTGATGTGCAATAAATAGTTATTCTATTCTATTCTAAAGTAGGTTCGGTCTCCAGCCATATCGCTTGACAATAACTTGAAAAGTCACAATAAACTTATTTCACTCGTATGACCCCACTGAAATAAATGGGTTATTGCTTAGCTAGTTAATATTACAATTAAAATAACAACATACATACATACACTCACGGCTATAAATCCCTAAAAGGGGTAGCCAGAGCTGAGAAATTAGAAATTTGTCAGCCACTTTTGGAAGTTGAGTAGGGAAAAGATGGTAGAATAAAGTAAAGTAAATAAAATAACAACTAAGTGTTAAGGATACACACAGAAGTTTGATTCAGAGTTGAAGACTGTTCGTTCTGAATTTAAAGGTCAAATTTCTAACTAAACAACCAAAGCCGTTATTTTCATATTTATAATGATTCTTATAAAAAAAATATGAAAAAAATATGCGAGGAAATGTTTATTTTTCAGAATTTGGGGTAAACGAGTAATTAAAAAATATGAGATCCATTCTGCGATGTGTCTGCCCACCCCCCTGTTCAGACTGCTCCGCTTGCTTTCAGGACTTCGGACTCTGTCTGGTGATTCATACAATTGATAAGAATGATTTTGCATTTTATTTACTGCTGCAGCATATGTGTTACAGATATGTCCGTTTGTATTTTTTTCAATGCAATCTTAAGTTTTTATGGTCCTTTATTGTCGTCTTAAAAATTCCTTCTACAATATCTCTATACACATATATTATTACTTTACTGTCATCCTCTCTCTGTACCCAAAAAATCCTTCTTTTTCAGTCAATTTTACAAAATCATTTTCCACTCCGATTCGTTAATGAATCACTATTTGTAACTCTACTTTTAGCTTTATATCCGTATTTATTTATATTTATATACGTCAGCGATGTATAGCTTTATATATGTGCTGAATGTGATTATTCGTGTAAGCATTTTTGTGTTGTTTTTTATTTTGATGGCTGAACTGTCATTTTTAATGGTACTTAATGACTTCTGGACTTTGTTGTAATGCACTAATCAGAAAAATGTAAGATGGGGTGACTATGTACTTTTCTAGGTAACTACTAGAAGCAAAACAAAAGATAACAATGTGACATAATTTATAAATATAAATTTGTTAATTTTATTTATAATACGGTCTCTGTTGCATAGAAAAGAATGCGAAGTTAATGGGTTCGATTCTTTCTTGTTTCGGTTGTTTTGTTTGTAATTTTTTTGACATTCATAAAGAGATTGGCGAAATCAGCCTATTCAGGGTACGCATTATATAAGCTGCGGGGAAAAATGCATTTTAGTAACTAGTTTATGATTTAAGGTTACATACATACATAAACTCGCGGTAGCCAGAGCTTCAGACCACGGAGATCCTCAGCCACTATTGGAAGTTGAGTGGGGAATAGATAGTAAAATAAATGTTCTTGGTGATGGGTCTCCGACTTAAAAAGCCCCGACTTGTGAATGTCTCAGTATTTTTGAAACGACACGAAAGACGTGTATTTTTGTGCTTGATATGTTTAGATAGTTTCATTTTCATTTATTAGTTATAAGGATTTTTAAGTACGACATAGGCATTTTTGTTATTATATTCGTTTTTGATGTGAATTATTTGATAATAACTGTCTAATAAATGTTTATTATTTTGAATGTTAGTGGTAGATTTACTTATAAAACTTAGATCTAGTACAAATGGTCAAAATGAAATGTCCAGTCCGTATAAGGTACGAAGAATTAAATCTTAAAACAATTCTGTTTGATTATTATGGTATCAATAAGGATTATTCGCACAGTTCAATATCAGGTTCATAAAAACATCTTAAATCAAGCGTGTGCCAAACGGCTGTTGGAACTAAAAGGTTCTGGAGTGACTGCCACGTACTGAACAGTGCAGTATGGTCTACACAATTGGGTTGAAAGTAGGTAGATATGATGATATGAAAGGAAAGGTCTTAGTCCAGCAGTGGACATATGGTGGACAGTGGTGATGATGATAAAAATCGTAAGCTGTGTTCGTTCCAAATTTAAAAATTCTGTTCGTAAGAATTCTCTTTACTATATATGAGTGTGTGTGTGTGATATATTTATTCGATATATTTATTATTTAGTTTGATATTCATTATTGACGCTTAAGATTTTCCTAACACTTCGTTTGAATTTGATTTCAGGTAATGTCTTCACTTCATCTCTTGACATGAACAGGTATTTGTTGAAACCATTTTGGGCCGGTTCAGATTAGCACTAGTCCATCTTTCCCTAGGGTTTCAAGCTTACCTGTCATTGGTCGACGTATAAGAATATTAACCTACAATATAATTTCCGTACACGTTAAGCCGTGTCGTTAATCTGTCAGTTCCTAACTTCTCATGTGACATACAGGCTCTCACACGCCTCATGCTACGGGGGCTGGGTACTACCTACTTCTTGTCTGGAAAGTGCGTGTGAAAGGAAACGTAACATATCGCCTCTTTGTAGTATGTATATACACACTAACATATCTAAGTAAGTCATCTTTGTTTATTCTTCAGCGCATAATTGTATGCCACACTCAGGATTTGATTGAACCCACTTGTTTATTTATTAAAAGTATTTTTATTCACTGAGATATAAAGTTTGTTATAGAACTTAAACAAGTACTTAAAATTAAATATTAGCGGGGATCGAACCTGTAATATTTGAGCCTCAGTACCAATACTGAATCGTGCTTAAATTAAATATACTGTAAGACTGTTGTCGCAGGAAAATCGTCAAACTCGTTAACTTATAAGTTTCCTAGGAAACTTGTAAGTTGACGGAAATCCGTCAAACAGCATGCGAATTTACATCTTACCTAATAGGTTTTAGGAAACTTGTAAAATAACGAGCTCACCTCAGGAAAATTGTAAGTGGGGATCATTTTTGACAAGTTTCCTAGTTTTGAATTCATAATTTAGGAAATTTGTAAGCCTCCTAATGGCTGCTAGTGAAATTGTCAATAGAACCATTTACTTATGATGATTGGTTAAGAAGTGAGTTGAGTAAAGAAAAAAGCATGAATTTAAAGTAATGACAATGTTTTGATATTTTCAAATATAAATGAGGAACTGGACTAAGAAGGGTTTCCTGGCTGTTAGTCTTACGTAATAATAAACGAAAACTACAAATAATTTATTACGATGACGGATTTTTACACTAGTTTCCATTCGTTAATCAACCAACCTTCTGACTTGCTTTTCATACACTCACATTACAGTAGCGAATTACTACTAAAATCAGAAGGTGGCGCTGGGTATGCAGCCACTTCACCTAACATACATACATACATAAATATACTCACGCCGTTAATTCCCATTGGGGTATGCAGAGACTATCGATAGCCACTTCGTACGATCCTGGCAAACCTCTCTTGCTTCGTCTACATCCATCAATCTTTTCATACATGCTCTTTTATTCTTCATACTTCGGACGCATGCCTTTTAGAGCACACTTTCAATTTGGTCCAAGTGTGTCTTTCGAGGCCGTCCTCTACTAACATTACCTTCCACATTAGCTCTATAGATACCTTTTACCACTTAAAAAGCCTTTGATTTCCTCTATAGGACAACCGCGGGATAAAATATTATGAATGCAGTAAATTTGTTAGAATTTAAAATCTTACAAGCATCGGTTAAGAATAGTACTAACATATTTCTGGCGGTAACCTATAACAATGGATGTCATTGGAGGCGATGCGGTTGGAGACCCATCGCCAATAATGTTTACATTACAATACAATCTTTTCCCCTTTAACTTCCAAAACTAGTTAAGCAATTTCTGATTTCGACGGTCAGGTTACCCACCCGATCTAGGGATTTATTGCCGCAAGTATAGGTATGTATGTATCGGTATTAAAACGCTCTTTAAAAAAAAGATCTAGAAGGTATTCGTACTATATAACAATAAAGTATCACGATATATACTCAAACAATTTATATTTAATAAATACTCTTAAACTTTTTTAATTTTATGTCAGTAACGGCAAATAATAGCAAATTAATAGATTAGCAGTAGTAAAGCAAGGAAAATATTAGTTTCAATTGTCGAGTTGACAAGACGCGCGAATGCGTCACGTCACGTGACCGCCGCCAGCCAATCCGCATTCACTAACATCCCTCTCTCCGCGCCGTCAGCGCTGCATTGACAACTTTCCTAGCGGGATTCAGGAAACTTGTAAAGTTCCTAAAATACAGAATTTTAAACTCGGAAACTTGTCAAAAATGATCCCCACTTACAATTTTCCTGAGGTGAGTTCGTTATTTTACAAGTTTCCTAAAAACTATTAGGTAAGATGTAAATTCGCATGCTGTTTGACGGATTTCCGTCGACTTACAAGTTTCCTAGGAAACTTATAAGTTAACGAGTTTGACGATTTTCCTGCGACACTGTCTATTCTATGCATTCGTTTACTACTTAGTTTGTTTCGTTATTTCACCGTTTTTGCGACTACGGATACGACCCATACAGCCAAGTGGCCGGCACATGCATGCAACTGTCACTTATTATTGTGTTTAACTACTTATTTTTAGAGATAGTTAGCATCATGTATAATTTATTATTTTTGGGTGATATAATGTCAGAAACATTTTATTGAATAAGTAGCAAAATTTTTAAAAACGTCGTAAAAAAAAGTGTTATATTTTGCCGTCTACGTTAATTTTAGCATATGCCAATTCTTTCCATGTTTCGTACGAGGCGACTAAGGAATCTAAGGTTGATCAACCCATTGTTGAGCGATATGATTGGAGATTTATAACAAATAGTTACTCATTTCAACATATTTTCTAATTGATTTTACTGAACTATCTGAACAATGAGGAATATTTCAGCACTATGGCTTTGGCATATCGTGGTTTGAAAACAACGTTTTATTTTGTTCGTAGTCATAGCGTAATTAATGGTAGGGGTTTACTAATTCACCTAAATATATAATTTACCTTAATATCGTTAATAATTTACCCATTGAAAACACTACAAGAAGTCCCGAAATGCAACATTCAAAATCAAATGAATATTTTGCAATTAGTTAAAATTACGGAACCATATTAGAAAAATAAAGCACATACACGGAAGAGGTCACATATAGTGCCATTTGCAAACGAACTTTTTGCTCTACAACCATATTGGATTTGAGATAGTTTTTTTCTTAATTTTCGGAAGTGCGTGCGTAGGGTACACGCCATATGTCCGTGTCATGTTTCTTAAAGACATTTGCGCCCGATATTCTTATGTTCTATGGATTGAATCTAATTAATAATAGGAATAAAAGGTAATACGAGCAGATTTTGGTTACGAATATTATTCTGCTCTGATGTTTTTACTGTATTTGTTAGTCGGGATAATATATTTATTTGCTGCTTTTGGATATTGGAGGAGACGTGTTGAAAACATGCTCATACTATCATCCATACACACATAAACTCACGCCATTAGTTCCCTTTGGGGTAGGCAGAGACTATCAACTATTATCGACTTTCATTCAATTATCCTTTAATCGGCAAAGGGAAGTAAACCGAGCGTTGGATTAAAACATGATTAAACAAGATGAAGAAGAGATGAAACAAGACTGCGGACAGTAAGGCTTTGTAAATGATTAGTAGGCAATGCAAAGTAAAACTTATCAAAAAAAATACTTTTCAACACTCCAATTTCCAACAATGGCTAAAAAATTGTTGATTCCTAAGCTCTTGTTACCCCTTTCTCGGTTTATAGTTAAATTTTATAAGAGAACTAGAACAAAACTCAACCAAACTTCCTTAAACCAATTTAATGCAGGATAAAAATCAAGTTTAAAAAAACAACTTGCATTTTGGTTTCAATAAGTAATCTCATCCATAAGTTGCGCTTGACCACCTTTTGACTATGATTTACACATACAGGTAAGCAGGTAGATATTTTTTACACATATTTACGGATCAAATGGTGGAGTTATGACACGATAGTTATTATTTCACGTCCTCATACGATTTTAACAATGCAGGTAAGAATGTATGCGATCGAGCACGGAGGATCATGGATATTTACAAACTTTTTTGTGAGACGTTCGATTTTTAAATTTGTACAATGTTATAGTTTTTGAAGTTTTTTTTGTATTTAGAATAGCATGGACTTGCTATAGTTGCTTTGGGATTTCGAACGATTTGGACTGTGTGGATTTTATCTCAATACATAAAATTGTAGCTATATTTTTGCTAAAGAAGCAGAACGTAAAGTTTATAGATTTATTGATGATGTTATGTATAATATAAATATAAATTCATCCAAATTGACCTGTTATTAGTAAATATGCGGTGATTTGCAGAAGAATAACGGAATGGAATAATTAATGTTAATGACGTCATTAACATTAATTATTCCATTCCGTTATTCTTCTGCGAAAATACGAAAATTTAGCGATTCAGCATTGAAAAGCTGAATAGGGATCGCAAAAACTCAATAAGTTTTCTTACTAAAGTCATCGCTGCATTTTGATTCTAGAAAGTGTCGCTAGAAGCTGAGTAGCGTCAGCTAAGAATAGTACTTCCATTTTTTCCGATGGGTGTACGTAAGAGGCGATTATTTTCTCCACGCAACTTCCATATATAAGATTTATAGTCGTGAGTGTATGTATGTATGTGTGATGCTAGAAAACCAATAAGCATTATATATTTTATGTAATTTCTATACCTATGTCTGTACTTAAATATTTTATTTCTAATTCAAAATTAAAACACGCTACGTTGGTATTTCTATGAAATGAACAATCAGGTATCGTTATTTTTTCGTACCAGCCAGCTTTAAGGCTCGCAAGGTAACAATTACGTGTAAAGCAGGTTGACGTGTACACACAAATTGCGTTGCCAGTTCTTTACGGCCGGCGTACAATTAAAATGAGCATGGTCAAATGATATTTTCGACACGATACTAAATTTGGATAAGTACTATCGAGTTTCGGGTGTTGGGTTCCGTTGTTAATCCATCTATGAAATGTAATTTATTTCATAGTAGAGATATATTTTATGAGCATAGGTTAGTCATTTTAAGTCATATTAATTGTGGTAAACGTTTTTATCGCATATATAGATATATATTATTTATACTTCGTGCCGTGTAGTGTCGGCTTAGAATAACACTACCCCATTTCTACCCGTGGGTGATCGTAAGAGGCGACTAAGGGTATAGGGTCTTTTTAAGTGATTTTTGGGCGATGTGGTTGGAGACCCGTCACTGAAAACATTTATTATTACCATCTTTTCCCAAATCAACTTTCAAAAGTGGCTGAGGAATTTCTCATTCCAAAGCTCTGGCTACCCCGTTAAGGGATTTATATCCGTGAGTATATATATATGTATGTATGTATGTACGTTTTTGTCGTATACTTTACTTCGTGTAATGTGTTACCGTAAAATTAAAAACTGTATAAAGTACAGAGCCTTTCAAATCTTACAGTTTACATATTTCTATTGATTCTGATTATCGGAGTATTATTCACCTGAAACAACATCTTCCAATATTAATTTGTTAGACTGAACATAGTAAAAGTTGAAACTTTACATATACTCACGGCTATAATTCCCTAGAAGGGGTAGTCAGAGCCAAGGAATTATAAATTTCTCAGCCACTTTTGGAAGTTGAGTGGGGAAAAGGCGGTAAAATAAAGGTTTTTGGTAATGGGTCTCCAACCGCATCGCCCAAAAATCCAATAAATAGCCCTAATACCCTTAGTCGCCTCTTACGACACCCGTGGGTAGAAAGGGGTAGTGATATTCTAAGCCGGCACTACACTGCAACTTGAAACTTTAATCTTTAAAATATGTTTTATCGTTTGTACCTGGTACCATTTCCATCACATTTCATGGTTGAGTTTGTAACGTTAATAAAGTGACCGTTTGACCGCATCGTAACTGATCCCTAAGTAATAATAAACGAATTCAATGCCTTTAAGCAATAGACAATACAAAAAGTACATGTATAATTGTTCACGTATACATATCGAAATACCGGGAACTTGAATTTGGAATTGATCGTAAAATCATTGCTTCGATTATCTTTTTAATATTTTAGAGTCGTTTAATATTAATGTTTCGGGTTTTTTTTATGGTAACATAGTCTTGGGCAAGGTACTGAGAGCTCTTGTGAATGGAAAATGTATTAACATACCTCTCATAGAAACGTTTTATTTTAGAATAATCACGGACTTGTACTTTAACTGAATTTATGTATAGTGGTGGTGCTAGGAAAAACTGTGCTTTAGTTTGCTAACTTTTCTCCACACAAGTTCTAAAAGTGGCTGCCTGATTCCAAAGCTCTGAATACCTTGATTAGGAATTATATCACATTGAAGCCCGCGTCATCAGACAGTATCTAGATAAGATGCGAGTATGGATAGACGGAGAGAGGAAATTATGCGGAATAGAAGACTGAAATTAAAGTACGTTTTCAGCAACGTTAAGTTATAAAATGATGTAGTGCGCACATGACTATTACTAGAGTGTTTGTCCGTGAACACAGTGGAAGAATTCCTTAATTACTAAATATACCTATAGATCACAGCAAAAACTGGTTACTAACGTAAAAAAAATGACCCAAGCAACATTTCTGTAAGGGCTAAATCCAAAATTAATGCACATGTATTGTAGTTGTTTTTTCAAAAATCCAATATGCTCTTAACATACTTTTACATCTCGGCCATTGTTTTGTTTTTTCGACTCATAAGTGATAATGTTGGGGTGACTCGAATGTTTGAAAAAAACGTTGAAAGCAATGCGCAGACGCAATGCAAGCAGGTACCTGTAGGAAAAAAAATATGATTAATGAGGGACAGATTTTAATAAATTCAGGTACAGAGTTTCGATGTTTTAAAGCATTGTTCTAATGCAATACTTTTAGAGTTATTTCTTTTGCTTGTGTTGTTTAGTATTGCACTCACTTGAATTACGAGTTTGTTGTTTTTTGAGATGAGAATATGAATTGATTAATTAATTTAAGTGGTTTTTGGGAGATGCGGTTGGAGACCCATAACCAATGATACATTATTTCTACTATCTTGTCCCTATCAACTTCCAAATGTGGCTGACGCGTTTCTAGCTCTGAAGCTCTGGCTACCCCTTTTTTGGATATATGGCCTCATGGCCTATATGTATTTATGTATATTTTATTTAGTTCAAAATTGTGCATAGCTTCGTCTCCTTTTAATAGTGCGTCACAGTGGCAGTATATAACTGCGTTTTTAACAGTTCTACCTACATCATTAATAGCTCCTACTCCATACACCAGTGTTCTTCCACCAGTAAAAATAAGCGAGCGCATAAATTATTGTGATGTGATGTATGGAAATGGCTATCAGGCCCAGCGGGGGCCGAGTAATAGGGAAATAACGCCATCTATCAGAAAACCGCGGTAATTAAATATGGCATCTTGGTCATATGTGGACTATTAGAAAGTACCTCCATAATTTGTCTTTTGGTGTGAACTGTGAACAGAAACGCCTCAGTTAAATAAGCAACCGTGATAGCTCAGTGGGCAAAACACCGCTTATCGCGCAGACGATGAGAGTTCAAATCCCGGGTCGGACATACACCAAGTTTGTCTTTTCTAAAGACATTTGTGTGGTTAATTTATCATGGTTGTTAACGGTGAGCGACTACATCGAGAGGAAACTTACATGGCAAAGTTGTACCTTGAGATCTGACAGTGTATTGTATTGGCGATAGGCCTGCCTCCCATAACGTGAGAATACTGTCCAAGCAAATTGTGGATACTTTGAACTCCAAGTGACAATGTCACGTGATTTTCAAGAATATTAGTACCTCTGCCAACCCCATCGGGAATTAAAGCGTCTAATACTTCTGAACATCACGTCACATTGTCACCTGGTGTACCAAGTAGCCACGATATGCTGTTTTTCTTCTTAGATTAAATATATGTTGAATTATTACCGATCCTAAAATTCAAGTTTTCAGACCTAGTGTTTCCATCTTAATTAGTCGTAAACCAATTTATATAATAAATAATGAAGGTTGTCTATCAGTATTTTTAAGTATCGTATACTATACATTACATACATACATGCATTTGATCATGTGATGATCTTTTGTAATATTGTTCAGCATGAGCTCACACAGGTTTCTGAATAGATAATACCAATTTTCGACAGATTATTTTGGCCTAGCAAAGCACGCGAGGTACAACTAGTACTATAATTATATGCCATCCAAAATTATAAAGGCTATGCATACAACCTTATCACCTTAATCTATAAGATTACGCTCGCTGAATACAAAATATCGTTCCATTAACTTTTCTACGAGCAAAAAAATTATTTATACATTATTGCTATCTCCATCAAGTTACTACGATTTCGACCCAAGATCGCTTTGCAAAACTTCTATCATTTTATTTGTGACTTTTTCATACAAATAGTTCTATTCTGTGTTGTTTTGATATCGAACAAATGCTTTTGGTGTCGATTTGCGACGGTCATAGTGATAAATCACGTTTCCACACAGATTTTTTGTCACTTAAATGTATTGTATACTCGACCTTATTGCCTTCGACATAAAGAAGTTACGTTATGAATTGCATTTGTGCAACGTGAGAACTTAAAGCACATGTTGCATGTATTTTTTTGTATTATAAAGCTATTATTGTCCTCTTTAATTTTAGTATTATTATAGAACTTTTGTTTCTATCAGAGATGCTTTATCCTCCTGATGCCCAGCCGTTCTTATTATTTTTATGACTATCTGCCCACGGTCCTCACACGTTTACCTAGCTTACTGCCCAGAAACTTAAACTTGAATAAATGTCGCAAAAAATATTATTTAGTGTTCCTAGTACTATGTACGGGTAATGTATTAAAAAAGTAACCAGTCTCAAAATAGTTTTAAAGCGGAAATAATTAGTCCTCATGTGAGGACCGTGGGCAGATAAAATCAAAGTAAAAAAAAACTAATTTAAATGTTGTTCAAACGCAAAGTATTCGTCCTCGGAGAAGGACCGTGGGCATTTAGTCCAGAAAATGTTTTTTATTGCTTGGGCAGTAACAACTTTATTTGTTAAGTACTCACATAAGGACCGTGGGCATCAGGAGGTTAAGAGAATGAAGTCTAACTTTAGTTGATTTAAATAAAATAAAATTTTGTTATATAATATTTAATGTTAATAATTTTGGGTGTCGTAAGAGGCGACTAAGGGTATTGGGGCTTTTTATTGGATTTTTGGGCGATGCAGTTGGAGACCCTTCACCAAAAACCTTTATTTATACCATCTTTGCCCCACTCAACTTCCAAAAGTGGCTGAGGAATTTATAATTCCTAGCTCTGGCTACCCGTTCTAGGGAAATATAGCCGTGAATATATGTATGTAAAATTTTGTTCATAACATACATTAAATTGTAGTACTTCTTACGGCTGTAATACCAAAAAGAGGTAGCCAGAGCATCAGCTTTTAAAATTCCTAAGCCTTTCGGAAATTGAGTGGGGAAATGATTGCCAAATAGAGGAAGGTGGGTGTCCAGTCGTACCGTCCAAAATCACTTAATAAGACCCTATACTCTGACTCGCCTCGAACGACAAATTCAAATTCAAATTCATTTATTTGCTATGTAGAACATGGTACATTTGATCCTATGGGATTCAGGTACATCCACAGGAAGAAATGTGTTAGCAGTATTCTTAGCCGACACTACACTTGTATAACTTATATCAGCTTTAAAGTTTTCGTCAATTACTATTCAATAGATACAATAGAATTTGTCCACACAGAATATTCCGAGCGAATGGCCAGCGCTGACCTGGCCTGTATAATGATATTTTCCCATTTCAGATTTTTAAAACCGAAATAAAAGTATTCGTTTCCAACATTTGCGCGCCATTTCACAAAACAACGGCTATTTGAAATCAAATAATGTATTCGGAATTTAAAAAGCTGAATTCGATAGCATTCGAATTGTAAATTGTCGGTTAACGCACTCGGATTTGAAATTACTATCAGAATGGCGCATTTAGGTACAGGAAGCAACAGAACTTTCAGAAAAGTTGCTTCAAATAGTTATTATCTCGGGTGATTAAGATCGAAGTATCTGTACCAAGTATTCTACGTAATGTTTGAGCCGATGTTACTCTTCAGCCATAAGCCAATAGCTTATAAGCATTTCAAATCGTGTAAAAACGTATTGTTAGAAATGTGACAGAATTCGTTTGAAATTTAAGTGGATGTGATTTTTTTCT
Source organism: Bedellia somnulentella (assembly GCA_963576735.1). NCBI lineage: Eukaryota > Metazoa > Arthropoda > Insecta > Lepidoptera > Bedelliidae > Bedellia > Bedellia somnulentella. The sequence goes on along the minus strand of OY755175.1, from coordinate 1,073,668 downwards.
CCTATAATTTCCCGCAGAGAGGTCATTTCGACGGTCAAGGATAGAACGACATTGTTTTATTTATCACGAAAAAGGTTAAAGAAATTTAGCGTTTTTTTCGAAGTTCAGGACTTGTTTTTTGCTTAATGCACTCATATAACATATACTTACGCCATTCGTTCCCATTAGGGTAGGCAGAGCCTATCGATCGTCACTTTGTACGATTCTGGCAAACCTCTCTAGCTTCGTTTACATCCATCAATCTTTTCATACATGCTCTTTTATTCTTCATACTTTGGACGCCTGTGTTCCTACTGCGTTCTTCGTGGTCGCCCTCTACTAACATTACCTTCCACATTAGCTCTATAGATCACTCACTCTGGTTAATATTCAGGCATGTTTCTTATAATCTTTTTCACCATTTTAGAATGTAGGCATAGAAAGGCTTGTGATTTTCCAAAATTAATTGGAAGTCTTATAACATAATAACTATTTCAAATATTTATTTCGTTATTAAAATCGTGAGTATAATTTAGTAAGTATTAGTATTAAGTAAGTATTTAGTTATTCTTTTACTTAACAAACATAAATATTTACTTTTAGTTACGGCATTTCTTTCCATAGTACGTTTGGGTACTTCTCGAGCTTAATTAACGTTCATATTATTTTTCATGCTTTAATTTTTACTATAGTGTTTATAAAATTTTTGAGGCAAAATATCTGATCTAATTTAAATCACATCTGCATTGGAATGTAGCGAAACACGAATATTTGCTATCAGTAGATAATATTATATATAAAATTAACGCGTCACAGTGTTTTGTCACTAAACTCCTGCGAAACAGCCGTACCGATATCAATGCACATTTGCATACACATTTGGTAGGTCTGAGAATAGGTTTATAACAATTTTTTATACTCCCAACTGATAAGGGTTATACACCCCTCACATTTAATTTTTATTTTACATACATACATACATACATATTCTCACGCCGTTAGTTCCCATTGGGGTAGGCAGAGACTATCGATCGCCACTTTGTACGATCCTGGCAAACCTCTCTGGCTTCGTTTACATCCATCAATCTTTTCATACATGCTCTTTTATTCTTCATACTGCGGACACCTGCCTTTTTGAGCACATTTTCTATTTGATCCAAATGTGTCCTCCGAGGTCGTCCTCTACTAACATTACCTTCCACATTGGCTCTATATATCTCTTTCACCAATTTACTGTCATCCATCCTCTCTATGTGCCCAAACCATCTCAACATTCCTTTTTCTATCTTTCTTACAATATCATCTTTTACACCACACCTTTCACGAATCACATCATTCCTCACACGATCACATAACCTTACATTACACACTTTTCTGAGGGATCTCATTTCTACTGCATTCACTCTACTTTCATGCTTCTTCTGCCACACCCAACATTCACTGCCATACATAAGCGTAGGAACGAGGACAGCATCATGCACAGCCATTCGGGCCTTTTCAGACACCGACTGACTAGACATTAGACTATCCAGTGCTCCATTTACCGCATTACCCTTTTTCACTCTTCTCTCGATATCTTCATCACACTTTCCATCCCTAGTAAACAAACTTCCCAAATATACAAACTCTTTCACTTGTTCCACTTTCTTACCATTAATCTCAATCACGCATTCGGTCATATTCACCTTTCTCTCAAAAACCATAGTTTTTGTTTTATCCACATTCACCCTCATTCCCTTTTTTTCAAAAGACGCACATGCAATATTCATCATCTCTTGCAGCTCTTCCACCGATGATGCAAGTAGCACTTGATCGTCGGCATATAAGAGGCATTTAATGATGAATCCACCCATTCTCAATCCATAATCACTTTCACGCAACTCTGTTAAACAGTCATCCATGAACAAATTGAAGAGCCACGGGGAAGCTACACAACCCTGTCGGACACCCCGAGAGATCCCGAACCAGTCAGTATTTTCCCCGTTAACTCTCACACATGCACTGGAATCCTCATAGAGAGATATTGACCAGAAATTCTCTAGAAATAATTTATATGGTATTAGAACATTTCCGGGTCTGCTAGTATATTAATATACCTGCATGTTATACATACATACATACATACATATACTCACGGCTGTAAATCCCTAGAAGGGGTGGCCGGACCTAAGGAATTAAAAAATCCTCAGCCACTTTTGGAAATGTCAGTGGGGGAAAAGATGGTAAAAATAATGGATGTTGGTGATGGGTCTCCAACCACACCGCCCAAAAATCCCTTAAAAGCCCCAATACCGTTAGTGGCCTCTTACGTACACCCACCGGAAGAAATGGGGTAGTGCATGTTATATGTATAATTATAAGTGTTATGTATGTATGTGAAGTGAGAAGAATAAAAGAGCATGTATGAGAAGGATAATTAATGTAAGGGAAGCAAGAGAGGTTTGTCAAGATCGTACTAAGTGGCGATCGATAGGGAATAACGGGCGTGAGTATAAGTAAGTAAGTAAGTAAATATAAGTGTTATGTTATAATTATAAGAAAACACACACACACACTAAAGACGCGAATCGTTTGTAGATCTATTGAAACCGTTCAGAGGATCGTTTCATGTAATCCGGTGAATACAACAAATCGCATTAAGGCTGCACATGCACAAAGATGAATGCATTTCTCAAAGACCTAACCCGCTTTGATCCTCTATGATGTCTAGTTTCTGCTTAACTAACTTAGTTTTCTATGTTGCTCTATGCTTCGTTGAATCTGGTACACCGATAAAGTTTTAAAAATAATATAATGAAACAGCTTGATTTTAAATATAGAAATAGAATATTTCTAGCAATTTTATTGCATTAGTAAGGTTGGTTTTGATAAAAATGGGTTATAAAAAAACAACATCGGTGTTAAAATACATACATACGTACATGTACTCACGGCGATAAATGTCAAAAAGGGGTAGAAAGCTTTAGAGCAAGAAATTCTTCAGGTCTTCAGTGTTAAAATTACAATTACACACACAAATTTACAGTAAATGAATCATCATACATGAATGAGTAAATGAGTACATGAATAATTATTTGCCGAATAGTGTCGGCTTAGAATAGCACTACCCCGTTTCTACCGATGGGTATACGTAAGAGGCGACTAACGGTATAGGGGCTTTTAAGGGATTTTTGGGCGATGCGGTTGGAGACCCATCACCAACAACTATTACTTTACCATCTTTTCCCCACTAAATTTCAAAAGTGGCTGAGGAATTTCTAATTCCTTAGCTCTGGCTACCCCTTCTAGGGATTTATAGCCGTGATTATATGTATGTATGAATCATCATTTCATTTCCATTATTTTTATATGGAAAAATAAATATGATCGAATGATGAGTATTTTTTAGCCAATCACACAGTTAGCACCTCAATCACTTCAAAAGAACCGGATTTCCTGAGCGCTTTGCACGCCGCATACAGATAGAGTCGTGGTTGTACAAAAATTAATTCACTCAATTCAACTATTAATTTCCATTGGCTTATGAATTATAATCTCCATTGGCTTAGCAGAGACTTCTAATTTCCACTTTGAACAATTTTGACTACATGAGTTAACCATCCAATAGGAACCAATGGCGTGAGTATATGTATGTACGTGTGTATTTTTAAAGAAAAACATGCCGACTCATGCACCCGAAAAATAAGGCCTCCATAATTTATGATGACTCAAAATCAAAATTGTTACCAAAAAATTCGATTACTAGTAATAAGGAATTGCTCAAAGGCTGTGTCATACTTGAAACATTTCAAATGAAGAATTAATGTTATTCCAATTTATACCTTAAACTGTGAAAACAGGTTTCAGATTAAGAATGCGTTTCCGACGAGGAAAACTTTTCGCAAAATTCTACATGAATGAGTCCAGCAAAGAGGTTGATTGCATTCACATACGCCATGGCATACTGGCCGAGTGAATCAGATTTTGGGTGCTTCTTTTTTTAAAGCTGGGTTACTCCGTCATTATCAACAGAGAGTGAAACTACGGAAAGTTTTATTGCGCATCTAGCTATATAGTGAAAATTGTTTGATTAGTTTATAATTTACGTAAATATAATGATAATGATAAATTGCTTCTTATCAATTTGAAAACCCTGTTTCATAAACAAATCAGATAAGTAGAAAACTAAAAACTACAAATCAGTTCGTACGTATTTATAGCACTTCGTACTTTACCACCGACAATTCCATACAACTATTAAACCAATCATTTCTAACCCGGCTCGGCTACAATAAAATAATAGAATACTCGAAGTAAAACACTTTTATTCACACAATTGTAACATAAAAACGAAACTCGAGCGGTTCCTTTTGCCCTTTTCAATCACGATTGCCTCTAATCACGCATGATTTAAGTTTTATTCTCGAAGACGCCATATGTAAATTCGGACCTTCCTAGAATCCGCCATCTTGCACCCTAATTATTTTTAATTATCGCACCGCACAGGCTTGGACATGACTCTTGCGGCCTTCGGTACTTTTTTTAAAAGCATTTGCATGTAATTTGATTGCGTCTTGTTTTATGTTTAGAACATTTAAAAATAATTTGCTTCAATTGACTCGCAAAAAACTGGGCGTTTTATCCAACTGACACGTCTAATGCAGCGAGCTTGTCTGTGTTTGTTACAAGGTGATTATGTTCACATATGTATACATATCTTAAAATAGGTGACTGAGGACTGACTTCTGAACATAGAGTGACATAGTACTAGTGGCACCATATTGGATGAATTTTAGATACTTTTATGGAAAACTAAATAATATAAAACTGAGTCTATTCAAATTGACGCTGAGCTTAATATTTTTACATACATACATATACATACATACATACATATACTCACGGCTATATTTCCCTAGAAGGGGTAGCCAGAGCTAAGGAATTATAAATTCCTCAGCCACCTTTGGAAGTTGAGTGGGAAAGTCTTCAACCGCATCGCCCAAAAATCCAATAATAAGCCCCAATACCCTAAGTCGCCTCCTACGACACCCGTGGGTAGAAAGGGGTAGCGACATTCTAAGCCGGCACTACACGATTAATATTTTTACTTTTTACGTTTTTATTGCTAAGATTTAGGATGTACCTTATTAAATTATACAGGCAACCATAGACATTCTTAACCACATGGTCTTTTCACTAGACTGCCAAGTATAATCTAACCAGCATAGACAATACATTACATATAAATAAAGAATAAAGAACCCACATGAGGTTTTCATGAACAAAAAGATTTAAATACATTACATAGTTCCAAAATCGGTAGCCAAAGCTATGCCCATTTGACGCTTAGAAACCCTTTTATGCCTTAGTCATAATCGACGCCAACTCTACAGGGCAACAAATTTTGATATCATGTTTTATTCAACATTCATCAAAGCTTACTAACAATTGGTATAATTTGAAGATTTGCAAGAGTATAAATGAGTCATAATCACGACGATAGTGCTTACCTGTTTCTAAGAAGCAAAGGATCTCGGTAAATCAACGATGGCGCCCTGTAATTTATATTGCGGTTTAAATTGCCGATAAAAATGGCGTCGGTTACCTACCCGCATTATTCGGGTTCGGAATTAGTGCAGCGGCAGAACATAAGCGAAAATTGTCGACAGAAGTGTTTGCCTTTTTGTTAGATAACTTAACTGCAATGTAACTAAATAGACTATATTTTTGGGTAAAGAAATATGAAAGAATCAAAATAGATTGCATGAACAGTAAAATTTCATATATGCTCTGCCATAAAATCAGAAATTTCATCAGGATCATAGTCTTAAAGCTATGGTAGCGGTGATGACAAATTAAAGGAAATAAAGGTATTGGCAAAAAACTGGTACAAGCGAAACATATTAACACCAATAATAAAAATAATTGCAAAACAGAGGTTTAAATAATAACAAAAAAAGTATTATATTTAAATTCGTCTCCTTTTATTTAAGGAGAATCTTAAGAATATACAATACATTCCACCACAAATTTAATTTAAATTACAAACGAAAATAGTTCCAAAGTACGGGCAATGTCCCCGGGTAAATATAATTGCTACTTCAAAGTGTGCCCAAGAAAACAAAGTGAGTTTTAACTATTTCCGATCCATATGTCATAGCGGCAGAGTTGTCTTTTTTTCACGACACTTCGATTTTTTGTCAGAATTTTGGTCGAACGCCTTCAGTACTGGGGTTTAAGTTACTGCATTTTGTTATTTGAAACAGATAATATTGTGCTATCATTAATGTAAAGCTTGAATTTTTCAAATATAAAGGTGGATGTAGAACATAGAAAACTTAGATATTATATAGATACTGAGATAGATAGAAGATTAAATTTAGATAAGTGTAAGTAGGTCTAAAAGTAAGTCTAAGTCTGGATAGAATATAACTAAGTATCAACTAAGCAATGTGGGTTTACATTTGATGTTATCATGCCTTCTTTTGAAAATTAAAGTTTTAGGAAAGTAATGAGTATTCGTACTAAAGGGATCTTAAATGTTAGTGATACAACATGCTGCATTTTTTGCCACATCACTTTCTTCCGTCTGACATTTGGATCCGAATTTTTTGCTCCAACTTTTATCGCCGGAATCTTTGCCTTTTTTCGATTTCTGGACGAACACCTTACTCGAGTACTCAACAATTACAATACAAAAATAAATGTTCTGTGATGACTTGGAGAGTTTTTTTTTATCACGACCAAATCCTCATATAATATACGCTTATATAAGTCAAGTTTCCTTAAAAAGGAAAAGGTTTCATTTAATATTTAATAACAATAATAATGCTAATCTTATATGCTCAGCTCAGCTTATCTTCTTATCAGACTATTGATGTTATTGCTGGAGATGGTCCTCCAAATATCATCATAAAGACCGTTTTAGTTCTGGCCTCATCTATATTCGACACCAGTTGACCCACGCAACTTCTAATGCCTAAAGAACTTATTATATAAAATTTTTCATTGGCAGTAATGTCAAGTATGAGACAAGAATTATTATTATAGATTTGAGACAAGCTTGTCAATATCTTTCCGTACGCTACACTTTACCACTATCATCAAAGCTCAAATAACATATAAAAAAATCAGCGCCATCAAATACCAACAACCACAGATACCCAAAAAGATACCGCAAAGAATACATAACAAAGTAACGCAGAACCGTCATAAAGCTAGATAATCTAACCCAGCTCCAACCCCGCATACTTAGAATGCATTGCGCAATGGGTCCGCGGTGCGCATCTCCCGCGCAGGTACCAAGCGTTAATTGCTTTCGTATGTCTAATGTTTATAGCACGCGAGATGGTGTGCGTGCGACGTGGATGTGCGACGGTTGGATGCGGTATTATTGATTGGAGGTGGTTTTAGATGCTATCTTTTAGATGGATTTCGATTTCAAATGTCTTTATGCTGGTCTAGTTAGAATGATTCGTTAGCTTTTGTAGCTTAGTTGGTTAAAAAAAGTATTCCATGGCTTTTCAGTCGAGTATTACTTTAATACCACTTTAAATAATAATAGTGTTATTCTAAGCCGACACTACACGGCAAATATACATATATATATTTATAGCCGTGAGTATATGTATGTATGTATGCAATAAAATATTTTCCACTAGCCTTCTGAGATCAATTTATGAACACGATATTATTATTTAGTAGTATTAACGATTTTAATAACCATTTGATTTAATAAATTTGGTAATTAATTCTGTGTATCTATATAAAATAATTGGTACTTAATATTTACTTGTTTCAAAGTACCTCACTTACCCTTAAACCTTGATTTTGTGATGTTGGCAATCAGCTTTGAAAGCTTTGTACTCTAATCAGACAATATAGTTTTAGTCATAAAGAATTGGCCCCATGCTTTATAACACTAATTCAAACATCAAGTAATTTTTTAACACGTATGGCCAAATCCATATCGTCCTTGGTGACAAGACCGCCGATTAGTCTAGATCAGAATTTAATGTATCAATAATTCAAAACTGAAGTATATTTGCTTGCCTATTTATAAGTTAAACTAACATTACCCACTACATGAATATCATTATTTTACAAACCCTAAACAAATAGTATCATGCATGACATATCCATTTAGATACATTAGTAGATGTGTGGGTATTGTCGCGTTACCTGCGCCCGCGCCGGTTCTCCTCGGTAATTTTTAATTGACACAAAAACTGACTCGGCCGCGCCGAATTTATATGGAATTTATCTTATTACTTACAAAAACACCCTGATCCCGTACTGGCTGGTTTGATCCAAAAAGGTTTTATTACGCATAGAGTAGTTTAAATCAGGGATTTTGTATTTTTTAGTGCAGCAAGGTTGGTGAGTTTTTTTGTTATAAATAACTGGGGTTTGGTACAACAACGTTGTCTGGTGAATTAAGAAATCAGTCAGGTTGAAGCTCCAAGACATTTTCAAATTGGGCTGTAGCATCAAAAATAAATGTTGCAATGTTTTTGGGGAAGTTTTGCTCAAAATTCATTTTGGAATAAAACTTCATTAGATAAAAAGAGTCTAGCCACTAGGCAGTTTAATTTTTCAGTTATTTTGTTAACCCGTCGATTCATAATTTCACATTTTTTTTTTTTCTACAGCCGAAGATGGCTGAAAGATTTGTTTATTCTGAAGTTATGATTTTTATGGAGAAAACTATAAAGGCCTTCGTATACTGAAATTGACAATCCTGTGAAATATTAGTAAAAATAATTTTATAATCCTATATTCTACCATTATCTTGGTATTGGATATTATTGTATAGTTCCTTTAACTCACACTTTGATCTATAGTGTCTGTGGTGTTAGGGCTTACAATGGCATTAACCTATTATTATTTGAGGATTTTATATGACGAAGCGACCTAAGAATAGGCTATTTGACTAAGTTTTGAAAACTATCTTACGGTGTAAATTTGTTTATAAGGAGCCCTAAAAAAATATTTTTCTGTCTTTATTTTAGCTATTTAATTAATAAATCGAAAAAGAAAATGCAATATTCAAATGTGCCGCCGTGTAAACACCAATGAGCGAAGCGAAACACAGTCTGTTTATGTGCAATCTACGTCATTATAGAAATAGCCAATCGCGGTCGTTTTTAGTCACGTGACAGTTGCATCAAAAATACTTATTTTAGAAGACGGATTTTAGTGAAATAATGCAATATTTTTAACTCGCATTATTACATATTGCTCCAAAAAAGAAATATTAAGACTAATGAAATAAAAGAAATGTATATTTTTATTACAGTCAAATAGCCTATTCTATTATTTTGAATTTTAGATGATTCAAGTCATGGTTGGGCGTAATTGCTTGAAAACTAATGCGAAACATCATTTCTTTTATTATAGTTTTTTCTCCAGTCGCCGTTTACGACACCCACCCGCGGGATGAAATTCATAATTAAATGCTATTTCAAGCCAGCTACATAGTACTATAAATCGAATTATTTGTTTTAAAACCAACAACAGTTCTTCTACAATATTTTATAACAAAATTGGCACACTTACATAAAAACTGCCTATTCACTATTCAAGTTCAAACTGTAGTTAAAAAATGCTAATTTAAAATGATCATAATCATAACTTATACTCGCCTTATTCGGCCCACGCGTTGTGAATACTCGTAGTAGCGATGTCAATGTGATTTATTTAACTCATAAAAGATAGTTAAAGATAATGTTACTCTTCTACATTTACCAATTTTAGGTGAGTAATGTAACAGAATATATCTATGAGGATTCCAGTGCATGTGTAAGAGTAATAGGTGAAAATACAGTTTGATTCGGAATCTCCAGAAATGTCCGACAGGGATGGTGGATGGAAGGTATGGCTCTTCAATTTGTTTATGGATGACTGACAGGGTTGCGCAAAAGAGTTTATGGACCGAGAATGGGTGGATTCATCATTAAATGCCTCTTACCTCAAGTAAAACTTGCTCGTTGGCGTGGAAGAATGCAAGAGATATTTAGGCAATTGTTTTCTGCGTTTGGAATGATTTTATAATGCATGGATTTACATTTATTTGCGATCATAAAATGCACTTAATTTACTATAAGTTCTCATGTATTTTATACAATAGTTCATTTCTCTACATGACGACGATACTAAATGAATATATGGTCGAAAGAGTTTATGATACTTCATACAAAGTAATCCTAATCAAAAAAAAGTTTTATTAATCAAATTAAAAACTAACAATAACAAGTACCTAGTGTTATAAAAGCAAAAACATTTGATTTTCGAATTCTTATAAGATTAGCAGGCGTCAACCGAGAAGGCCGCACGCAAAAAGGTTTACTTATATTTTTTTCTTTTTTTTTGAGCCCTGCTTCAAAGACAATCAAATTGCAGTTACAACTCTGAAGGATTATATTGTTTGGAAGTTGCTACCTGTGGCTTTAGCTGCACTGCACGTTGATGGTCAGGGATTTTATATGGAACAATAAAGGTTCAATTCACAAAGGATATCTTTAATGCAATTGGTAATAAAACTTTGTGAATTAGTATTGAAAATATAGAAAAAACTCAAACATGTTTATATTTAAATTAACATACATAATATTCACGGGTAGTAATCCTAAAAAGGGGTAGCCAGACCTGCAGAATTAGGAATTACTCTGACATTTTTAGAACTTGAGTGAAAAAAGATCATAAAATAGAGCAGGGTTTGTGATGAGTTTTCAGCCTCAATCTACTAAAAAGCCCCAAAATTTTAAGTCACCCCGTACAACGACGTCGAAAATAAATGGGTCAGTGCTATCCTAAGCCAACACTACCCATTTGAATAAATTTTACTTGCTTTCTTACTTAGATTCACGTTTCATTTATCCCATTGAGATAGGCAGATACTATCGATCGGTATTTTCCACGATCCTCATAAATTTCTCTTGCTCCCCTCGCATTCAATGTTTTTTTTATTGAAGAACATTATCTCATATATGGTCTTTTAATCTAATTAAGTTTTAAAACCTGCCTATTTTTGAGTGTGGCAAATGAAATGAGCAGTGAAAGTCTGAATCTGACGAAGATTATGATGAGCTCAAATGATTTGTTATAAAAAATATTGATGGATATTTACATCTTTTTTTAAAGTTCTTACTGGTATTAAACATCCCTTTGTTAATTAATTGAATTCAATAGGTAATAAAACTGACTTACAAATTCCGGTAGTCACATATGTCTGAAATCCCAAAAACGGGTAGCCATCAAAGTTCCGGAGTCAACAGTACCTTACCGACTTTTCACGCTGAGAGAAGACATATAGTGAAATGAACAATGAATGACCGTTAGTTATAAATTCCCAATAATCAAGCTCTGAAAATCTGATTAAACATATACTCATACATATACTCACGGCTATAAATCCCTTGAAGCGATAGCCAGAGCTAGGGAATGAGACATTCCTCAGCCGCCTCTGGAAGTTGCGTGGGGAAAAGATGGTAAAATAAAGGTTGTTGGTGATGGGTATCCAACCGCATCGCCCGAAAATCCCTTAAAAGCCCCAATACCGTTAGTCGCCTCTTACGTACACCCACCGGAAGAAATGGGGTAGTGCTATTCTAAGCCGATACTACACAGCAAGCAACAAAAATCTACTAAACTACACAGAAAAATCTGATTAAAATCTCTAAGAAATCAAACAATTATAATACAATAGTCAAAAGAAATACCTGCATTGAAACATTTGACATTACCCTAAGGCATTAATTACAGCAACAAAAAGGAATACACTTTTGTAAGTTATAATTATCAGTAGTTACCGCGTCTAAGAACGCCGTAGAAAAAACCCATTTTAGCAAACTGGCAAAACTACAAAACGAAAATCGAAAGTCATTCGTCATTACTACTTAAATGTTCCGTAAATGTAGTTTAGACGAACCGAAAAAGGTTATTATCGTTTAAAATTGACCGAATTGTCGAGACGACCCTTCGCACTTTTGTTGAGAAAAAAAAAACTTTTTTTTTTCTACACCTACTATAGCCTTTATGTGGAGTGTAATAAGTCCGGATTTCGTGATTTTTGTGTTGGTCATTAAAATCGTTGCTCTCAGGGTATGGTATGCAGTCTTGCACTGGATTCGTTTAGGTAACATTATTTTTTGTGCATGTGTAAGAGAGACAAACATACGGCGTACTAATAGGGATTATTTTGATGGGATTGCTGGACCATTCCTTTTTTGTGGCCGCTTTTTGTTGAAGTAAACAGAGTCGAGAAATATGGAAACGATCTTGCTATAATTTATAGTGGTTCGGATTGTTTATTATGCATTATATTTAGGAACACTGTACGTACGGTTTAGAATAGCACTGAACCATTTCTTCCCATAGGTGGTATAATGAGGCGACTTAGGGTATTGAGGTTTCAGGTAACTGTTGGGCAATGTGGATAGAGATACATCAACGACTATCATTTTACTATCTTTTCCCCATTGAACTTCTGAAAGTAGCTGAGGATTTATTGATTCTAAATTACGTGGATAGACCTATCTATTTGTGGAGATTGGTTAATAGCATTGGACTATCTATCTTCCCTCTAGATTGTTTTGTCTGTAAATCTTCCAAAGAAAAAAAAATGTATATATTTTTGTAAAGTTACTATTTTTAATTAGAAATAGTAATGTAGAAGATTGCATTATGCTTATTGTATATTTTACAAGACCAACATATAACCACAGACACCAACAAAAAATACCTTATTGTGACACCTAAATAGCTGTACCTAAAAACTTTTTGCATGTGCCAAATTAGTACATAATTTTCTAATATTACATACTCATTTGGCATATGCTAAAAGTTTTTCCAACGTTCCCAGCCCTTACGCGATGTATAAACTCTTTTCATTTGTTTAACAATAATTTCAAAAGTTTTTAAACAACAATCAATATAATATATCTATAGAGCTAGTGTGGATGGTAATGTTAGTAGAGGACGACCACGGAGAACACACTTGGACCAAATTGAGAGTGTGCTCAAAAAGGCTGGCGTCCGAAGTATGAAGAATAAAAGAGCATGTATGAAAATATTGATGGATGTAAACGAAGCTAGAAAGGTTTGTCAGGATCGTGCGAAGTGGCGATCAATAGTCTCTGCCTGCCCCAATGGGAACTAATGGCGTGAGTATATGTATGTATGTATGTATGTTATCAATATAATTAGATATATTATATCGTAAATAAAATAAAAAATATAATCAACATTATTATTTCAGAAAAATTTCCTTAATATGCTGCTAGCATGCAGACTGCAGAGGCTTCTCATAACTTATTATATTTAACCGCACAACTAATATAATTTTTTTTTAAATAATCATTAAGTAAGTTTTATGAAACTACAAATTAAGATAATGAATAAAAATCAATGACATCGCATTCATACAAGATTCCAACAAAACACAAAATCTAACTAGAATCAAATCTTACAGTAACGCATCAAAGTAATGGTTTCCCAAAAACAGCTCCACTGTTAGATCACTGTAAATTGTGCGTCCTTGATGTCAGATAAAACCTAACTCCGAACTCAGGATCCGCAGCATACCTCGCTCGTACACTTCCAATCGGGATTATAGATTTTTTAGTTCACCATAGATATAGAAAGAAAAATACCTTTAGATGCACTTCTTAACGGAATTAGATTACTGAGTAAAATTTTAACTTTTTTAATCCAAGTAGGCAGTTTTAATGATATCTTTTGTTTGGTATTTCTTGGCGATGAGAAATATTATTCTTCATAAAGAAAATATAATGAGTTTACGGGTAATACACCATTATAACAGGAACTCAACCTGTAAACAATTGGGAGAACCTATTAAATATGAATTGAATAAAAATAGTATTAATAACTTCGAGCCAGTAAGCTTCACTTCCTCACTTATTGATACAAAATCACGTATCGTTTTAATTTAATTCTAGGTTTAGTGTTTCACTTTTTTGATTAAGCCCAAAGTAAAAATAATAAAAATAGAGTCTTCTTGCTGTGTAGTGTCGGCTTAGAATAGCACTACCCCATTTCTTCCGGCGGGTGCACGTACGAGGCGACTAACGGATTTGGAGCTTTTAAGGGATTTTTGGGCGATGTGGTTGGAGACCCATCACCGAAAACCTTTATTTTACTATCTTTTTCCCACTAAAATTTCCAAACGTGGCTGAGGAATTTCCAATTCCTTAGCTCTGGCTACCCCTTCTAGGGATTTATAGCCGTGAGTATATGTATGTTGGTACAGAAATGGGTAGCCTTTGAAACAGTGCTAGCAAAATTGTAGGTTATTCATAAGTTTTTTAACTTTTATATCTTGGTGAAATTGCAGTATCGCTTTTATTATTGATTTAACTATGAAGCACCGTCCTAAGTTTTTAAACAAAAGTTTACATTAAATTTATTATAAGAATAGTGTAAAATACGACTAGCGTTTTCTTGAAGATTATTTACTCTCAAGTATTTTTCAGTTCTGAAGGTTCGTTGGTCTATGTTTAAGTTCGAGGCTATAAACATTTAACAGGGTAAGTTTTACGAGTTTTACGTACCGGTTTAAGAGGGGTGACTTGGAGGGGTGTGAAAACTAAATTGTGTTTTTTAACGCATTACTGGGGTTGTAAGTTTTCAAATTCTATAATTTATGGTTAAAAGAACTTACCTAAGTGAATTTCTACCAAAATTATATGAAATGTTACATCCGAAGAGATTTAGTAAAACCATGTAGTCCGATCCAGGATACACTGCATGGTCACACCGTTCAGAGCGAAAATAACGATTTTTCAACTCATTCCGTTCACCAATCGGTCTCTCGCCCTCCAATCTCGTTCCTATGTTCGGTTCTTCATTTATTTTAGAGGTATCTTAGCTGTGAATTTGCAACTGAAGGGTTAGATAGGTTCACCTTTCTCTGGGTTAGGGTGGGTACTAAATCTCTTCGGATGTAACATTTCATATAATTTTGGTAGAAATTCACTTAGGTAAGTTCTTTTAACCATAAATTATATTTCAATGTTACATCCTCAAGATTTAGTAAAACCATGTAGATGTTTAGAGTTCTGGTTGCAAATGATAACATGTATTTGGTTAAATAAATTATTGCAAACAATAAAATTATTACAATTAAAGGTATTGGTGAAAGTCCATTTCCCATTAAATTTCAAAGTATTTAAAAACTGTCATTTACTACTAAAACTAGTATAATACCAAAAGTCAAAATACATATTTTGTTTATCACATATAGGATGATAAAAAATAAAGCTATACCAAACAGGTCGACTAGCCAGTCTATCTACTTGCTTTCTTGAACTACCAATGGGCATCCCTGATCAGTACGCAGCCAAAAAGTGTTTATGTCATTGTAAATGTAAAATGATTAACGAAAATTTCTTTCAAAATAGAAAGATGAATCTTTGTAGCCAAAGTATTTGAAAGAAGAATTAAAATACATGTAGCAACTATATCTTGAGATCTATACAAGAAGATAAGAATGCTTTCTTAAATTTATTTTTAAGAATAATATTTATAAATTTTTTATACTCCCGAGGTTAAAATACAATTATATTTATATGCTTAGGAATAAGTCCAAACCAAGAGGAAAGGTTTGATTTGAATTTGTCGCCAAACTGTTGTTGGTTGATTAATTTAAGACATTAAACTTATTAATTAGTGCACTCTGTATTTGATACACCATACCTATAGAGGTATAATAGCACTTACTATTGCCAACCATATATACATGTATATATATATGACCATACCATAGTTAACAATATTTTAGACGATTTCAGTAGAAACTGCTTAACTAATTCGACTAGAAAAATAATCAGAACAAGACAGAATTAACAATGCTTTCTTTTTGTTAGACTTTTGGTAATAGACATTATTATAATATCTTTAAAGTTTATAAGATTTTCTTAAAGATATTTTCTTACTTAATAAATAAATAAAAAAGAGAGAGCCTTTGAATTTGTTAAGGCCAAAAAAAAGTCTGTATTTCTACACCTTTATTTTATATATGTCGAATGTGCAAAAAAGGGAACATTGAGAATTGCAGTTTCAAGGTACAAATGGAATGAAAAAATATTATAAGCATGAAGATCATGTTGCAATCAAGAATATTATTGTATTAAAATTAAATATAACATATGTATAAATATTATACAATATGTTTTGCTTGTGATGTAAATAGGTATATTTATGACTCGCCTTGACAGAATATGTGTTTTAGTTATACATAGGTTTACGAAAATATTGTTTGGTTGCTAAAAGCGGCGATCGACAGTCACTGCACACCCAAACGGGAACCAATGGCGTGAGATATGATTGTATGTATACATACAAAACAAAAAACGATAGCATGCTCTCGATTACTATCCAATTAAATAAAAGTAAATTATTGACGTAAGAAATATAAGGGAATTTCATACCTACCCTGCTACATACCTGCGATATGCTTTTGTATAGTAATATTTCTAAAACCAACTAGATTCAAACCCAATAAAAGGGAACTATCTTCAGTTCGTTTTGACCTCATATGACCATGAAAAGACCATAGACATAAAAATGACCGCCCTTGCATGCGGATCCATAAGCAGTTATAAATACGTTCTGCAAAAGGCGATTCAGATAAAATGTAATGATAAAAGTTTAGTGTAAAAACTTCCAAAGACCAACTGCTTTTTATATATAATTTTTATATTAGAAAATTATTTATTTAAATATGTAGAAATATATGAACAAGTAACAAATTCAAATTTGTATGTTGGCAATTGCAAACACGTAAGTGGTTTTGCGATGGAGAGGTTTCAATTGTGTCAGTTATGCTATTGGAGCCCTGTATTTACTAAATACCAACAGAGACATTCGTAAAGATAAACGGTAAAGGTAATGGTCTAGAAGGAAAACGATAAAATTTATCAAGTTTGTGAAAACTACATTTTTTCGTGTTCTTTACTTTTGGTAAAGGCATACGTACAATTGCTAAAAGAAACAAAATGTAAGATTCCTTTGAATCTATTGTGTTATTCGAGATGATTCCCTTATGATCTCTGAATGAATTTCTCGGTTTAAGAACTAATCTACAATCTCAATCACACATATATGAATATTTGTATATAATACATATATTTCGTTTACAACACATGAATAAAACGTTTCTGGTACGTGGCCCTCAAAAATTTCAAAAATTAGTTGTAATAATGAATTTTATGAAAAAAAATTCTTACACCCTTCCACGACGTCATAATTTACAAAGATATGAATGGATCATCAGCATCATCAGCACCTATGTGCATTGTGACGACACTGAGTGTACCTGTGAGCGTCTAGCAGGTGGCGGCCGGCGGCGGTGGCGGCGGCGGCAGTGACGCGACATGTCCATCACGGTCTTCATCACGGCAGGTACCAGCACAACCGTAGCGAGCGGGGACAGTTGCGGCGGCGGTCTTGTAATGCCATGTGGGCATCATAATTAGACAGCAAGATAGTCCGTCGTCTTTTGTATGTGGGTAATAATGAAAACTATTTTAATTTTCGTTTGTGAGTAATAATGAAAAACATTATTACCATGTGATTATTCAAAATAATGATGTTGATTTATCCATAACAAGGTTATTGGATATGTAACTAAGAGCCAAAAGGCAATCAAAGCTGATATTGTGTTTGTGATTTTTCCAAACTATTATTACGGCAAAGTCAGCACCTCAAGTGAAATTCACTGAGTAGATTATCAGGTACCTGTCGATATACTTACCATCATACTGTTTCATGTTAATCCTGCTGGGATATATAACCCCAATGTTCAGAGAACTCGTCAGTGATGGGAACTATGGTCGTCTCGACCTTTAGGTTCTTCTTGCTTGGGTACGTCATTCGTACTGGTTCGTATGACACATTATTTTCCGACAACTCAACGTTTTTATAGTAAAAACTTACGGTCGGTGCACACCGTATTATTTAATATACATGTAGTAACTATTTACTGATTGATGATAATGCTGAAATGAATAAAGCTACTTTCTGGGAAGTATCTCGTACAACCACTTTAGGAAAGCGCATGCCAATTGATCTTCTGGATAATATCTCGTATTACCTCTTTAAGAAGATTAAAAAGTTGTCGATGTATAATATTATTCATTGTGATAACGTACGGTAGGTGCACACCGTATTATTTCATATACATGAAGTAACTATGTACTGATTGATGATAATGCTGAAATGAATAAAGCTACTTTCTGGGAAGTATCTCGTACAACCACTTTAGGAAAGCGCATGCCAATTGATCTTCTGGATAATAACTCGTATTACCTCTTTAAGAAGATTAAAAAGTTGTCGATGTATAATATTATTCATTGTGATAACGTACGGTAGGTGCACACCGTATTATTTCATATACATGAAGTAACTATGTACTGAATGACGATAATGCTGGAATGAATAAAGATACTTTCTGGTAAGTATCTCGTACAACCACTTTAGGAAGGCGCATGCCAATTGATCTTCTGGATAACAACTCGTATTACCTCTTTAAGAAGATTAAAAAGTTGTCGATGTATAATATTATTCATTGTGACAACGTACGGTAGGTGCACATTGTATTATTTAATATACATGTAGTAACTATGTACTGATTGATGATAATGCTGAAATGAATAAAGCTACTTTCTGGGAAGTAGGTATCTCGTACAAAAGAAAAGTATTTTAAAAAAAAACCTTTTGGTATAACGCCTTATCACGTTTTGAAATTTTAGTAGTTGGTTATACATATTAATCATGTCACCTTTTGTGGGATATCTTGTAAAACCAGTTCAAGAAAATACATTATGACAATCAATGTTCCTTATTATCTCTTTAAGAAAATTTTAATATTGAACATCTTTACTGTTTTTATGATTCATGACACTTTCTACGCTGTATCGCGTAGGTAAAACCACATTAGATATACATTACCTCAATCTTCTGGGTAATATTACATTACTTATTATCACTTTAATAAGACTAAAAAGTGGGTCATTGATAAAGTTAATTAGAATTATGTCACTTTCTGCGCAGTATCGCACCATTTCTTAAAAAGGTGGATTGAAGAAAAAACTGTATAAGTATAATAACTCATTAAGGGGCTTAAGAACATAAAATGATTATATTACTCACCGCCATTTTTGCCGCCAACTATCAAAAATGAATTTACATATAGTATTTCGGAGGTAGGTCCTTGTCAATTCATATATTTACTTGAACAGTCATTATACACTGGCATTTTCTAGCTGAAAAGCTGAAACTGTATGATTGTAACAATTTCTATTTTACGGAGACGAGACGTGTTTCCAATGCAGCACACCTAAAAAGAATGAAGAACCGAACATAGGAACGAGATTGGAGGGCGAGAGACCGATTGGTGAACGGAATGAGTTGAAAAATCGTTATTTTCGCTCTGAACGGTGTGACCATGCAGTGTATCCTGGATCGGACTACATGGTTTTACTAAATCTTGAGGATGTAACATTGAAATATAACTCTCCATTCTTCATTCCAATTTGATTCTATTTCTTTCTAGACAGATATTAATCATTGAACTATAGTTAAGGGTA
Organism: Bedellia somnulentella; assembly: GCA_963576735.1. Taxonomy (NCBI): domain Eukaryota; kingdom Metazoa; phylum Arthropoda; class Insecta; order Lepidoptera; family Bedelliidae; genus Bedellia; species Bedellia somnulentella. Next base: position 1,054,103 of record OY755175.1, on the reverse strand, counting down.
GCACAAGACCGATTGATATGGAAATCTTAGGCTGAGACATAGGTCAACTATCATCAGAGATATGTTCTTTAGGTTTCTATCCTATCTATTTGCTGTGTAGTGTCGGCTTAGAATAACACTACCCCATTTCTACCCGTGGGTGATCGTAAGAGGCGACTAAGGGTATAAGGGCTTTTCAAGTGATTTTTGGGTGTTACTAAAAATGGGTTACTAGTAGTTACTAACCAAAAACTAACTACTAGTATTGTTAATTTAGGTTATTTTATTTGCAAACTTACTAAAATCAAAATGAATAAACGGGACTATGAATTTCCTAGAATAAATTCTCTTTTTATAATACAGAATATTTGACCCATCTGACATCATAAAACAAGTGTGTAATTAGATAAACTTGTGAACAGTATAATGTCTAGACGCTGCTATTCAAGGTCTTAACAGTCAGCTTACAGAAACCAATTAAAAATTCCGCGAAAACGTAAAAAGGTATTTATTATTACAATAAACATGTCTATTAACTCGTCTATTTGCGTAAATGTTAATTAATTAACATTTCCCGATTACCTTTGATTTGAATTTAACGGAATTAATAAATCAGTTTTTAAGGACATCCATACCACATATCGATCCATTTCGCACCAAACTTAAAAAATAAATAAGTTATTTGTTTTTTTTTTAAATGACATAAAGTTGACGCTTATTCATAATATAATTACGGGTGCAAAATCAAAAACAAAGTTATAAACTGCATCGTCATAACCGTTTGTTTTCCGTTCGTCATGTTTACTGGCAGCCATGACAGACGCGCCTGCGCGGGAAGCCCGCTGACCTAGATATGGCGGCGATTCCGTTTCCGGTTTTCAATCCACCCTGAAAACTGCTTCCGGGTTTGCCGCTCTTACATTTTACCACTTTAATGATCTGAAATTGTGTCTTAATGAGGACGTTCGTTAATAAAAGTAACGGTTTTTATGACTCTATTACGGATACTTTTGATTCATATTGTTTTACTTATGAGGATAACTTTTCATAATGAGAGAAAACGATATTTATTTTTGTTCGAGTGAGACGATAAAAATTAAGACATAAAATGGTATATTTTTTGTCATAACATAATTACATAGGATACATTTTAAGTATGTATGTATAATGGTAAAAATGTAGGTTAGTTTATATAAATTTAAATACGTCTATTTGTCCTTTGTCTGCCTCAAAATATATTTGAAATAACTTATAAGTAATTACAAAAATAACCTTAAACAAACAATTAGAAGAACAGGAAACAATAATTCTAAATCTAGTCAAAAAACTAAAGCTTTTAAACTACCAAATAAATCAGCATCGGCGCCATTATACATAAATTACATCGAATGATTCACCTCGTAATCGAGAGGTTGTATTTACCGATTACTCATTTACATCAACCTCTTTTATCCATTCGAAAATAACGTTAATACTATTGCAGATAATCACTGAGTTTTTAAATGATTCTTTGTAAATTTATCGATAAAAATTGGGCTAGTCGAGACGGCACCTGTCGCTGCGAGCAAGTGTCAGTTGGACTCGGATTGTGGGATGTCTAACGTAGTAGGGATGGGTAGTGAAGTGAGTCGATTGCCAAAAGTGATTTGATTCGTTAGAAAATTAGCAAACGATTTTATACACGTTGAATGTAGTATATTGTTAAAAAAAGCTGTAACAGGAACATTTTGTGCCTTACAAATTTATGTTTATTGAGAAAAACTCCAGCTGATAAACCACGTGTTTCTTGAGGCCAGTTTTGTTTTGTCCAATTATCTTTGCTTATATCATACAAAAATATCCGGCCCCAAAGTTCTGCATAACCTTTCTTGGGATTTAAGCCGTGAATATACCTTAACTTCAAAAAAGGGTTAGGTTTAATAGATATCTCATTATCAGAGACAGTATGAAAATGAAAAACACAACAAAATACTATGAAGTGCTTATATATTTTACTCATATCAGCTTACGAAAGATATTTTGGATTATTATTACAATAATAATAATATTGCCGTGTAGTGCCGGCTTAGAATGTCGCTACCCCTTTCTTCCCACGGGTGTCGTAAGAGGCGACTAAGGGTATTGGGGCTTTTTATTGGATTTTTGGGCGATGCGGTTGGAGACCCATCACCAAAAACCTTTACTTTTACCATCTTTTCCCCACTCAACTTCCAAAAGTGGCTGAGGAATTTAAAATTCCTTAGCTCTGGCTACCCCTTCTAAGGAAATATAGCCGTGAGTATATGTATGTATGGTTTTTTTTACCACTATGACGTGTTATAGATAAATAATAGTGCAAAATTTCCCATCACTAGCACTGTGGTCATTCCGGTAATGGCGTGTTGAACAATGCATGTGAATGCGCAACCATAGGGAGGGGTATACTGCGCAAGGGCATCACTATGCCCTTCAAAATAGGTCACCTTGCATACAGCCACTCTAACGTGACCCCTAAAATAGAGCAGACAGCCTTGACGCTCGGTACCAAGACCACTGGATTCCACTGCTCCGTACCTGCAGTCGAGCTATTGTCGAAAACTGACACTTTTAAAATTGGTTTTACTTTGTAGAATTTTTTAATGCGGTTTTCGGTACTAAAACACTTTGGTTTTATGACGCTATGTTCCATTCTAATAAGAATTTGTTAGGTAACTCCGAATTGGTTTTTGTTTAGCGGTTTTAGTGCAGTTGTTTGTGGGAAAGAAACATTATACGGCATTTTAGAAGTTTTGTTCTCTTTATTGGAGTTCAGAATGCCGTGAATCGACGCGAATAACCACACCTAGCAACATATGCAGCTACTTTGTATATTTGATTGAATTTCCGTGTAGCGTCGGCTTAGAATAACACTACCCCTTTCTACCCGTGGGTGATCGTAAGAGGCGTCTAAGGGTATAGGGGCTTTTTAAGTGGTTTTTGGGCGATGCGGTTGGAGACCCGTCACCAAAAACATTTATCATTACCAGCTTTTCCCAAATCAACTTTCAAAAGTGGCTAAGGAATTTCTCATTCGAAAGCTCTGGCTATCCCGTTAAGGGATTTATAGCCGTGAATATATTGTATGTATGTGTGTTCTGTATAAAATATTGTAACTCAACTAAAACGTTCACGCCGTATATTCCCGAAAGGGTTGGCAGAGGTACTAATACTTCTGAACATCACTAGCTGCTGTGTAGTGTCGGCTTAAAATAGCACTACCTCATTTCTTCCGGTGGGTGTACGTAAGAGGCAACTAACGGTATTGCGGCTTTTAAGAGATTTTTGGGCGATGCGGTTGGAGACCCATCACCAACCTTTTTTTTACCATCTTCTCTCCACGCAACTTCCAAAAGTGGCTGAGGAACTTCTAATTCCCTAGCTCTGGCTACCCCTTCAAGGGATTTATAGCCGTGAGTATATGTATGTATGTAAAACTAGTAATTGGGACCTGGTATTCAAAATACCAACGATTTGCTTGGACAGGCCACTGCCTGTGTGTGTACTCACGCGACAGGGGCAGGACTATCGCCGTTTTTGTACGAATACACTGTCACATGGCTAAGTATAACTCAGCCATGTGGGTTTCCTCTTGATGTTTTCCCTGACTGTGAACCACAATATGACTTTAGAATATACAAATTGGTGTAGGCCCGACCCGGGATTTGAACCATCATCGTCGGCACTATAAGCGGTGTTCTACCCACTGAGCTATCACGGTTGCTATAAAATATTGTAAGGCTAATGTTTAAAATGCTTATCCTTTATTAATTGGGTTTCCGTCTAGGAAATATTCCGTCTATGGCAGCACCTAGTAATATCTATCTTAAGACAAAAGTCAACACATCTTTGAATACATCTTTTTTTCTTGCTGTTGTTTTATTAATTAGTTAAGTTCCTTTTTTTTAGTTAAGTCTTTTGTTTCTCTGTTGTTTTCGATGTTCTTTATTTTTATGCATATGTGGGAGCTTGTTATTGGCCTATTTCTGCCTATGTTATTATTTTATATTGTAAATTTAGCTGTAAGCCCCCCAAAGATAATAAAATAAAATAAATAAAATATTATCGCTGCTCTGTACGTATACTATAACGAATAGTATGCTCAGCCTCATGGCGGTCTCCTGTTAATGTTTTTCATTACTTAATTGACCCGGAATCAGAATAAGTATTTTTATTTTTTAAACTTGGAATTTTGTACATATTTGCGTCTGTAAATCGCTGTATATTTCCTGCTTAGAATGTCACTACCCCTTTTCTACCCTCGGTGTCGTAAGAGGCGACTAAGGGTATGGGGTTTTTTAAAGAGGTTTTAGGGCGATGTGGTTGGAATCTCGTCCTCAACAATAGTTTATTTCTACCATCTTCTACCCTATAAACTTCCAAATGTGGCTGAGGAGTTTCTAGTTTTGAATCTCTGGCTACCCTTTTTAGGGATTTGTAGCAAGTACATACATACATACATACATATACTCACGGCTATAAATCCCTAGAAGGGGTAGCCAGAGCTAAGGAATTAGAAATTCCTCAGCCACTTTTGGAAAGTTGAGTGGGGAAAAGATGGTAAAGTAGAGGTTGTTGGTGATGGGTCTCCAACCGCATCGCCCAAAAATCCCTTGAAAGCCCCAATACCGTTAGTCGCCTCTTACGTACACCCATCGGTAGAAACTGGGTGGTGCTATTCTAAGCCGACACTACACGGCAAGTATGTGTATGAATATAATTATTTTTATTTGTATTTCTATACAACATATTTTCTTTGGTATTAAACATTTATTGATACAACTATTTTTAATTAGCTTTGTATTATACTTATTTATTATATTACACTCGTCATGATACATCCGTGACGTTTCTTTCAAGTCCTTTAGGTTTTGGCTGAAAATCAATTCTAAAGGTAAGCAGGCCTTTATTATTTACTGAGCCAGAGAACATTTCTTGCCTCAGTTTTGTAAAACCAAGTATATTATTATTTTATTTTATTTTCTTTGCGATTTTTCAATGTTGTTTAAGTGATATTTGTGTGTATTTTCCTTTTTGAATCAGTTTATTTTTTACTCATATTATATTAATTAATATCTTTCGTTCTATCTTTCCATTACATTCTACAATAAGCCAGACGAACACTTCTACAACAAGGAAGCAAAAGACAGCAAAAAGACGTTATTCCCCAAATAACTTTGACTCGATCTTTGAAAAATCGGCCCTTACCCCCTCTTAATGTTTCCTATACACTTTCGAATGAAATAAGTGTCACCAAACTTTCCGCACCTGAAATAGTATCAAGTATTGGAGTGATGTAGAAATAGATGTCGGGGACGATGACCTCGCACCGCGATACATTCTTACGCATTGTGACATAAGTGGAAAGGAAATTTCCTTTGGTACTGTGATTAGACGCCAGATTAGTTCCACTAAGGTTTTTCATTAGGTTTCATACGAGGCGATGGCAGGATAGTCTGCCAACCCGCATATGGCCAGCGTGGTGGACTATAGTCAAATCACCCTATATAAGGTAGGCTCGAACCCCTTCGTGGGGACGTTTATGGGCTGTGAGAAAAAAAAATGGAGGGTCTAGAACGTTTTGTGTGTTTGAGGGAGGCTGATGGCAAATCATTGCTAGTTATCCCTTTGTGTGGTTACCTAAATAATCTAGGGAAACATACATACATACATTTGGAAGTTCCTGATACCAAACAGTTACACTACAATATATACAGTACAATTTAACTTTATTGAATCATTAAATAGTGGCGAAAACTGGAAAGTCTATATATAACTAAGAAAAAGTTTTAATAAAAATACAGATAAAGTTGTTCTAAACACCCATACATATATTCACGGTTCTAAATCCAAAGAAGTGGTACACAGGATTTTTGTACTAAATATTTCTCAGTCACGAAGAGATAGCAAAATAAAGGTTGTTGGTGATGGGTCTCCAACGGCATCGCCAAAAAATCCCTTCATAGCCCCAATACCGTTAGTCGCCTCTTACGTACACCCACCGGAAGAAATGGGGTAGTGCTATTCTAAGCCGACACTACACAGCAGCACAGTGGGAAAATATTGTATGTAAAGTAAGTGCCGTGTAGTGCCGGCTTAGAATGTCGCTACCCCTTTCTACCCACGGGTGTCATAAGAGGCGACTAAGGGTGTTGGGGCTTTTTATTCGATTTTTGGGCGATGCGGTTGGAGACCCATCACCAAAAGCCTTTATTTTTACCATCTTTTCCCCACTCAACTTCCAAAAGTGGCTGAGGAATTTATAATTCCTTAGCTCTGGTTACCCCTTCTAGGGAAATATAGCCGTGAGTATATGTATGTATGAATGTAAAATATATGATGATGGGTCTCCAGCCCCATCGCCCAATAACTCCTAAAGCACATAGGTGCACATATGTGGGTATAGACCCGAAGTCGCTTCTTACGACACCCTCGAAAAGAAATTTATAAGAATTTTATAACTAGACACTACACAATTCAGGATAGTCATATCATTACTGATATAATAATAATGAGTCACGATACAAATGAGTAATACGAAGTAGGATACCAATGGGTATCTGCAAGATCCCACTTTTACTTGTGATTGTGATTCATTCTACCAAGTTAATTAATAATAGCAATCAAAGTTTGTATATATATATATATATATATAACTCATGATACATTTACATATATATACCGAAGGCACTGATTAAATTCATGATAGTTATGGTATTAGCCGGTGGGGAAAAACATCGTATACGTACTAAACAGCGATAGACCGCGCTATCACGTGAGTACACTGGCCAACCAAAACGTGGGTACTCTAAACACCAGAATAACAGTCTCATGTGATTTCTACAAGTATTAGTGGCTCTGGCTACCCTTTTAACTATATACAGGCGTGGACATTTGAGTCCTGAGTCTTGGAGTATATTAAACTCTTTATTGAACTTAATTTATCAAAAACTTCCATCGCCAAAGGGTTGGCAATGTATCAGATATTTCTGCAATATTTTATCGATATTTAATAACAAGTCTTTTTAACAGATATCGGCTCATACAGTGACTAAAAGACTAGTTAACCTAATAACATCTGTATACAGCTCGGGTCAGTAAAAGTTAATTACAAAGTTATCAGTTATTAATTGTACAAGCCGACGAGCGCGTTAACGCCTTAGGTGCTAATAGTTAAAAATGTAATATATGGTTGCGTTTGAGCATAAATTAAAAATGAGAATGTTTTTGTGATTTATTGATGTACTGGTAATGAATCCGTTTATATTGATGAATCTAAATAACTGAAATTATTCCCTGAAACATGAGGTGTCACGTAATGGGTCTCCAGCCGCATCGCCCAAAAACCACTTAAAAATGCCCCATACTCTTTGCTAATCGCTTTTTACGACACCCGTGGGTAGAAAGGAGTAGAGACATTCTAAGTCGGCACTACACAGCTTTGTAAATCAGTAAGGATCAATACATAACATATAACATAACATAACATAAACGTTCACGCCGAATATCCCCGAAGGGGTTGGCAGAGGTACTAATACTTCTGATCATCACGTGACTTTGTCACCTGGTGTTCAAGGATCAATAACTATCATTTTTGTAAGATTAGCAATAAACAGATCTAGTAAGATCAATGAAAGTGAATCAAGCTTGTTTTCGGTTGCGCATGCGCGCCGGATGTGCATGACTCGCGTCCTGCCTGTCGCGTGTCAATTGCCACAGACCTATGTGTCTCGTAGTTGGTATTTTATTTAATCTATACTTATAATAAATCTGTAGAGAGGTTAATTCTCTACATGAAATATATTTTCAAAATAACTATCAGGGGGTGATTAGGGATCGATACTGATGCCAAAAATGCAATCAGTAAAATTATTGTCTGTCTGTCTGTCTGTCTGTCGGTTTGTATGTTCCTTATGGAAACAAAAACTACTCGACGGAATTTAACGAAACTTGGCACAATTATTTTTCATACTCCTGGGCAGGTTATAGTATACTTTTCAGCAGAGTAGTGAAGGGGAATTTTGGGAAATTTTGGGAAAACGGGAGAAGTTACTCAATTTTTTAAGCTTCCGTCGCGTGTGCAGACTGAATGGTTAAAGTTAAATAGAAATAACGTATGACGTAAATATTCTACATAAAATTATCTAAAAAATATTCCTCTACAGCATATCTTTTATGGTTGACTCACAACAACACGTGTAACTCCTGATAGCTTAGCAGTTCGGCGCATTCTGATTATATTTGTTTTCTCTTACGTTTATAATACTCTCAATCACCCTTATTTAAAAAGTGAACATTATTACCTACTCAATAAAAAAAGAATCATAGAAATCGGTAGAGAAACACCAAAATTAATAGTCCGAACATAATAGTCGCACGCGATCAAAACCAAATCCTTACTAATTTACATACGTACTAGATGGCGCCAGTAGTTGCATCAATTAAAACTTAAAAATTAGCTTAATTTCGGAGATATTGATCTGAACCGTTCATAAAAGCGCTTTTAAAATCACAAAGTAACACTATATTCAGACATGAGTGCTGTAAGTTGTAATAAAGGCGCTAATTTCATAACGCTTGAGCAGTGATTGAAGAAACCTCCGATATTTTAAAACTACGCTACCCGTGCGAAGCGGGACCGATCCACTAGTTATTAATATATTTAACACCTTTCATACTTTCAGTTAAAACATATTTTTCGCATCTCTCCTTTGACCGACTAAGAAAGCCAAACCAGTAGCGATATGATATGATGCTAATTTGAAAATGTATTTTTCATGAGAGTGAGCAGATACCAGTTGGTACACATTTTTAAATTTTGTCTGTCTTCACTTTATAACGTGGTGTAATTTTTAACTGCTTTAATTCGGTATTCCGCGTTATAAGTGTATATAACTAAGTGTGTTTGTAACTAAGAAAGTTAGTCGGAGTTTTTAGTAATGACGAAAATGGGCTAACTAAATAGAATAACTTATTGTTCATCAACCGAACTGTCAGAGGATCTGTCACATTTATAAATCTAGTCAATAAATTTCTTTCGAAAAATAGGCTATAGAGCAAACTACTTTATTAATACTCAATAAAACAACACATCACATATACACATATACTCCAGCTATGATTCCCTAGAAGGGGTAGTCAGAGCTAAGGAATTATAAATTCCTCAGGCACTTTTGGAAGTTGAGTGGGGAAAAGGCGGTAAAATAAAGGTTTTTGGTGATGGGTCTTCAACCGCATCGCCCAAAAATCCAATAAAAAGCCCCAATACCCTTGGTCGCCTCTTACGACACCCGTGGGTAGAAAGGGGTAGCGACATTCTAAGCAGGCACTACACGGCAATAAAACAACAATTCCTAACTCAAACTCAAACTTTTATTGCATACCATAGTGTACAAATAGTTGTTGTAATCAACTCCTATGTTATAATTATTAAATGCACAAACACATTAAGAATGAAATGAAATACTCAATAACATAAACATAAACGTTCACGCCGAATATCCCCGAAGGGGTTGGCAGAGGTACTAATACTTCTGAACATCACGTGACTTTATCACTTGGTGATCAGAGTACCCACGTTTTGCATTGACAGTGTACTCACGTGATAGGGGGCAGGCCTATCGCCGTTTTGTACGAATACACTGTCACATGACTAAGTACAACTCAGCCATGTGGGTTTCCTCACGATGTTTTCCCTCACCGTTAACAACCATGATAAATTAACCACACATATGTCTTTAGAAAAGATAAATTGGTGTAGGCCCGACCCAGGATTTGAACACTAGTCGTTTGCACGATAACCGAGTGTTCTACCCACTGGGCTATCACGGTTGCTTACTCAACTAAGTAAGTAATTGTCATCTGCTTTAGTACGAAAAAGCAACATCCGAAAACTGTTTACAAATAAGTAGCATTAGAATAAAATTTACTATTCTCTATTTTCTCAGCTCTATCAGCATTCTACATTTAAATTACATGTAAAGTGTCTGAGACACGGCGACTAGAAATAGATAGTAAGATGGAGGGGATACAGAGAGATTGGGGGGGGGGGGTTACTGAATTATAGAAAGAGGATATATACTTATGGAGGGGAATTACTTGTGTCCCCTTTTAGATGCAGTCACACATTAACATCAAACGTAACTTTTCTAATTAAGATTCTTGGCTCTGTAAAACTAATTAGTAACAATTACACGAGTGTTTCCGAAACAGATACCGTCTGCTCGCACTTTGTGTGGTACTGAATTGTGTTAGAGTAAGTAAAGGTTTAGTTATTTAAGAATCTTTCTGCATCTGTTATAAATTTCGAGCAATTTAATAACCTCTTTGGTGAAACTAATCCTTTTGCTTCTTCAAAGGCCAAATTCCGTTTCGACGTTATTAAGACGTTAGATAATAAATAGAGGGAATAAGTGAATCACACAGATGCACACACACACACACACATATGTATATATAACATACATAACATAACATATACTCACTGCTATAAATCCCATGAAGGGGTAGCCAGAGCTAGGGAATTAAAAATTCCTCAGCCACTTTTGGAAGTTGCGTGGGGAAAAGATGGTGAAATAAAGGTTTTTGGTGATGGGTCTCCAACCGCATCGCCCAAAAATCCATTAAAAGCCCCAATACCGTTAGTCGCCTCTTACGTACTCACGGATATCACGGTGAAGCCCAACATCAAACTCAGCAAGCCGCCAAAAGATGCTGAAAGCATTAATATCAAATTAATAAATAGTTATATAGCGACATGATAGCCCAGTGGGTAGAACACCCGCCCGAAAACAGAAGAGCGTGAGTTCCAATCCTGGGACGGGCCTACACCAATTTGTCTTTTCTAAAGTCATATGTGTGGTTAATTTATCATGGTTGTTAACGGTGAGGGAAAACATCGTGAGGAAACCCACATGGCTGAGTTGTACTTAGTCATGTGACAGTGTATTCGTACAAAACGGCGATAGGCCTGCCCCCTATCACGTGAGTACACTGTCTAAGCAAAACGTGGGTACCTTCTCTGGAAACTAGATGGCGCTTGCCATGTGAGTTCAGGAGTATTGGTACCTCTGCCAACCCCTTCGGGGATAAAACGGCGTGAACGTTTATGTTATGTATGTAATAAATAGTTATGATCATAAAAGTTATTTCCAAGTGAATTGTTTTGTATAATTTGTCATATATTTAAAAGTTATATATCTCGGTGTAATTGTTAGCACAAAAAAATATGTTCAAACTAACCTAGTAGATTTTGCCAATTCAGATAAACATCCCGGCGATACCGTGTCGACACTAGATCACTGAAGAAAACATTAAGAATTGACGTATTCTTTAACATCGCATTTGACCTGAAAAAAATTACGTAATCAAACTTAATTTTGGTAGATGAAAAAACCTTACTTTTTAAAGGAAACTTTGCTCACGTTTCAGCATTACGTAATGTACCTTATATTGCTTCTGGCACCTGTGGCCTTATAACAGTTAGAACGCACCGGAAGAAATTAATTTATTTATTTATTTATTCATTTATTTCAGACGTTACAACATCCATATATTTGTTAGTAGACAGTGAAAATGACTTAAACCTATTGTTAGTATTATTATTATTGTAATTTATATAAAATCTTATTGTGTCGTCACTTTGCCACACTGTACGCGGTACATTCCCTGTTCCAGTGAATGGTCCGCACCCAGTGAGCCAAAATGGGACAGTCAAAACGTTCAACAACAGCCCTCACGATGCTGTTGCTGCTGGCTCGCACCCGTCGTGCCATCAACGAGGCAGTTTGTTTGCGAATTATCCCATAAAAGTCATCGGTTCGCTCTCTCGCAAACATACCAGATGCACTACAAAAGCGTGACAGCCGCAACAGCATCCTGAAGGTGTTGTTGTACTGCACACGGAGCTTATTAAAAGCTTTTTGTGTATAGTTTGTCCAGAGGCTACTTGTATACATGGTCTGACAAAACGCTTTAAAAAGCGTAACCTTGACGTCAACTGACCAGTTGGAGAAACGGCGAATAAGCATATTTCCTCTAATGCACAAAGATCTTCGTTCTCTTTCAATGTCAATGTCGTCGCTGAGATTCTCACTTAAGATATGGCCCAAGTATTTAAAATGAGATACCTTATTAAGAGGTACGCCATTTAAGCAAATAGGTTGTATTTTTCGCTTCTTCTGTACCCCATTGGAAAACATCATATATTCAGTCTTTTTTTATGTTGTATATCAAACCATGAGATTCAGCATACGACTCACAGATATACAACATCTTCCTCATTGCGGCTATCGACGGACTCAGTAGTGCCATATCATCAGCATAACTCATATTGTTTATGTAAATACCATTGATGCTGCAACCGACCCCAGCCCCGCTGAGTTCCTCAATTAGCGCATTAATATACATATTAAACAGTATTGGAGAAGTAAGTCCACCCTGTCTCAATCCACACTCGAGCTGGTATGCATTAGATAACGTATCATCCCATCTCACGTAATTTATCTGGTTCGTGTACCAATACTGCAATATAATCAAGAGTTCATCTGGATTCTTTCCCTGAAGTTTGGTCCAAAGTATGTCATAAGATACCAAGTCGAAGGCTTTGGACAAATCCAAGAAACATACATATACCGGCGTATTCCTATCCACATAATACTTCACTGTACTTTTAAGACACAGTATGGCTGACTCTGTAGATAACGAGCGTCTAAAGCCAAACTGGGCATCATGAAGTTTCAGATGATTATAGAAATGGGGTAGTGCTATTCTAAGCCGGCACTACACAGCATACAGCATTGTGTTATTTATATATATATATATACCATATATAACATATGTATATATATATGTACCATATATAACACAAATCAATCATTCTACACATTTTATGTTACAACTTTTCTTACATATCTGTATGTTTTTTGTATCTTCTGTGGATGTCTGTTATTGGCTTTTTCTTTGTATTTATCTAATTGTAACTTATATGTCTATGTGCTGTTGATGTCTCTAATAAAAAAAAAATATACTAAAATAATAACGTTTGTAGTATGGATGCCCCTCTTAAATATTCATTTTATTAAAATTTTTGTTTGTACGTGGGGTCACAATTACAACGTAATACTTTATATCAAGGAATTAAAAATTCCTCAGTCTTTTTTTTTTTTCAACGCAAAGAAAGAAATGCTTTTTAACTATTGTAAGTGAAGGAAAGAAATCTCAAATCATTAACTGAAACAAAGCCATTTTAAACTATATTTGTAAAGTAGTTTTATTACAAAGTTTTTGCATTTACAAGTTGAACAAATATCTTACGAAGCGCCTGTAGTGACTATAGGTAAAATTTATTGATAGACGTTTACTAAATAGCATTTACTCATTTCATTTAAAATAAATGATTAACGCCCGATTTCTGAATTGAGTGTTCAAGCTGAGAACGACTTAAGTATCGTTTTGTCTCATTCAGTTGTCAAGATTTCAATGTGACAGAACGATACATAAGTTGTTCTCAGCTGGAATACTCAATTCAGAAATCGGGCGTTACTGTTATTTAATAGACTGAGGACGGTAAAATTTTGGTAACCTACTGATGATGGCAAATCCCTATCGATATTGGACCTGGCGTACTAGGCTGACTAGGTGTTTAATTCAACGAAACATAGCTTCCTCAGCCACATTTGTAAGTTGACAGCGGAGAAGATGGTAAAAATAAAGTTTGTTGGTGATGGGTCTCCAACCGCATCGCCCAAAAATACCTTAAAAATCCCAATACCGTTAGTCGCCTCTTATGTACACCCACCGGAAGAAATGGGGTAGTGCTATTCTTAGCCATCACTACACAGCTACACACACTACCCAGCACACTAAAAAGAACAAAATAAAGAAAAAAAGTGCCTGTGATATTTAATACAACCACAATTTCTAAATGTTACAGGCTTTCCTTCGAATTATGCTCTCTATAATAAAAACAGGTGTTGAACGGTTTCAGTACAAATGTATCAATTCACCTCCCCCTTCGATCGCGTGAATAAAGTGGAATATATCTGAAGTACAATCGCGCACGCAACTATTAACTTCACCCTAACATTTATTGGTTGATATTCATTTCTAGTCAAAGTTTTATTCTTAATTGTCATGTTGTGTGATTTCGGGTTTAATTATTATCACAGCTATGACTAGCTATTATTAGCTACAGATATATATGTTGGCTTAGAATGGCACTAACCCATTTCTTCTGTATCATAAGAGGCGACTTTCAGTTCCGTTTCAGTTTTTTGTGTGTTGGGTTTCCATCCTTTGTTTTACGGTCTTTTTCTCACTGAAATTCCAAAAGCAGATTAGAATTTTACATACATTACTCACGGCTATAAATCCCTAGAAGGGGTAGCCAGAGCTAAGGAACTAGAAGTTCCTCAGCCACTTTTGGAAAGTTGAGTTGGGAAAAGATGGCAAAATAAAGGTTGTTGGTGATGGGTCTCCAACCACATCGCCCAATAATCCCTTAAAAGCCCCAATACCGTTACTTGCCTCTTACGAACACCCACCGGCAGAAATGGGGTAGTGTTATCCTAAGCCGACACTACACATTAGAATTTTCTGAGGAGTAAATATACGTATACGACGCACGATCGGCTTAAGACTGCTGTGAAATAGGGGTGGTTTGGTCAGAGTCTACAATTTTGGCTTAGAGACATTTTAGATATAATAACGTAAGCTCTGGCGACTTAAATTGTCTTATAATGCACTTAATTGTGCATACATACATACATATTCTCACGCCGTTAGTTCCCATTGGGGTAGGCAGAGACTATCGATCGCCACTTTGTACGATCCTGGCAAACCTCTCTGGCTTCGTTTACATCCATCAATCTTTTCATACATGTTCTTTTATTCTTCATACTGCGGACACCTGCCTTTTTGAGCACATGTTCTATTTGGTCAAAATGTGTCCTCCGAGGTCGTCCTCTACTAACATTACCTTCCACATTGGCTCTATATATCTCTTTCACCAATTTACTGTCATCCATCCTCTCTATGTGCCCAAACCATCTCAACATTCCTTTTTCTATCTTTCTTACAATATCATCTTTTACACCACACCTTTCACGAATCACATCATTCCTCACACGATCACATAACCTTACATTACACACTTTTCTGAGGGATCTCATTTCTACTGCATTCACTCTACTTTCATGCTTCTTCTGCCACACCCAACATTCACTGCCATACATAAGCGTAGGAACGAGGACAGCATCATGCACAGCCATTCGGGCCTTTTCAGACACCGACTGACTAGACATTAGACTATCCAGTGCTCCATTTACCGCATTACCCTTTTTCACTCTTCTCTCGATATCTTCATCACACTTTCCATCCCTAGTAAACAAACTTCCCAAATATACAAACTCTTTCACTTGTTCCACTTTCTTACCATTAATCTCAATCACGCATTCGGTCATATTCACCTCTCTCTCAAAAACCATAGTTTTTGTTTTATCCACATTCACCCTCATTCCCTTTTTTTCAAAAGACGCACATGCAATATTCATCATCTCTTGCAGCTCTTCCACCGATGATGCAAGTAGCACTTGATCGTCGGCATATAAGAGGCATTTAATGATGAATCCACCCATTCTCAATCCATAATCACTTTCACGCAACTCTGTTAAACAGTCATCCATGAACAAATTGAAGAGCCACGGGGAAGCTACACAACCCTGTCGGACACCCCGAGAGATCCCGAACCAGTCAGTATTTTCCCCGTTTACTCTCACACATGCACTGGAATCCTCATAGAGTGATACCAGTGCACGTATAATTGACTCCCCAAACCGAACTTGGATAACACCTCCCATAAACACTTTCTTACCACCCTATCATACGCCTTCTCTAAATCAATGAAGGAGCAATACACCTTTCGGTTCTTAGCTAAGAACTTTTCGGTGATGCTCCTTAAAGAGAAGATTTGGTCCATACATCCCATTCCCTTTCTAAATCCTGCTTGCACATCCCAAATTTTATCTTCCGTTTCATTCATCACTCTTTCAATCAAAACCTTTGCATACAATTTACCGACAATGCTGAGTAGGCTAATTCCACGGTAGTTTCTAGCCTCCTGGTGTGACCCCTTTCCTTTATATAAAGGCACAATTACCGCTTTGCACCAGTCTTGTGGCACTTTGCCACTCGACCAGCATTTTTGGAAAAGGAAGTACAACCAGGAAGCCACCACCCCTTTACCAGCCCTCAGCATTTCAGTGTTTATCCTGTCATACCCTGCCGCTTTCCCTAGTTTCATACTTTTCATTGCTTTCATTATTTCTTCCATACTGATCTCACTGTCACTAAAGTCACCCATAACGTCGTTCCAATCAACATTACTGCCGATTTGCGAAGAAATGGATGTATCCTCTTTTTCAAAGAGTCCCTCAAAATAGTTCTTCCATACTCGTCTTATGCTACTTTCATCCGTCGCCAATTCACCCTGTTCATCTCTCACAACATTCACTCTCGTGTTTTGGGAAACTCCCTTTTCTTTCCGGATATATTTCCAGAACAACTTTTGGTTATTCCGGAAATTATCAGAGAGTTTCCTCTCACACCATTCTATCAGATCTCGCTTTTTCTTTTCTATTTTCTTCTTAACCTCATTCTTAACTCTCTTATATTCATCTTCACTATTCTTCACTACATCATCTGTTACTCTCGCATCCATTCGTTTACTAGCTTTAATCGCTAGCAAATCTAACCAAGCTTTCTTCTTATCTCCAACTGCCTCTTTCACATCTTTATCCCACCAACTTGTTGGTGGTCTATTTGTTCTTTTACTCAATCCACATACTTCCGTCGCACATTCAACCATTGACGATTTGAGCACATCCCATACTTCTTCTATTTCCAATTCATCCTTCATCTCCACGCAACTTAGCCTGTCGTCCAATTTCTTCATATATTCATCTCTAACATTTTCATCCTCTTCCAACTTCTCCACTTTTATTCTCGCAAAATCCGTTGTTGACACTTTAGGCCTGTGACGCCAACGCGTGCACAGACCCCTAAATCGTGATATAACGAGAAAGTGATCTGTGCCAACGTTAATGCCCCTATGGACTCTGGTGTCAACAACCTTTGCTCTTAGCCTTTCATCCACTATCACAAAATCTATCATACTTCTCTCGCTTCCTCTCTGTCTAGTATACATATGGATATCTTTGTGTTCAAACAACGTGTTCGTAACACAAAGATTCCTCTCCAAACATACATCAATCACTTTCTCACCATTCTTGTTTACTCTTTTATCACCAAACTTTCCAAAAACTCTTTCACAACCGTTGCGTGACACACCAACCCAACCATTAAAATCTCCTAACATAACAATTTTCTCATTTTCATCACACCCATTCGCAACATCGTCTAACAGATTCCAAAACTCCTCCCTCTCGGATAGTGATCTGGACATGTCCGGAGCATACACGCAAATTATGCGCATCCGGACAAGCCCTACCTTCACCTTTATCCATAGGAGCCTTGGACTCACACAGGCATAATCTTTCATGCACTTAGCCATCCTTTCAGACATCAGAAGTCCCACGCCTTGGCAAGCTCTGTCACTCTCGGCAACTCCCGACCAGATAGCTGTAAATGGGCCAAGTTGTGAAACCTCTTTTTCCTTGCGCTTCGTTTCATTTACACACAGAAAATCTAGTTTTCTTTCTTCCATAATCAAACATACTTCATCTAATTTTTCATGCATCCCTCCACACACATTCATCGTACTAAAGCGGGTCTCTTTAGCCCACTTTTCGCCCCGTGAGGAACCACGGCGTGATGAGTGGCGAGCCACATCGCACTTAATTGTGCTTTTCTTAAAATGGTGATTCAATCTACAAAGACCTTGCCAAGCTAAAATTTTACAAATTGATTATTGGAGCGTGTTCACCGAAAACATCGGGCACATTTAAGGCAGTTTCTGTCGAAAAGAAATTATGTGTTTTGAAACTGAAGGGCAAGCACGAGCGGTGTTTAAACTAGTTATCGCGTGCGATAAAGCAGCCATCTCTTACGCACTTACTTAGTATCGTTTACTGCCATCTCTTTCTAACCGTTATCGTGTCGATAAAATAGTTGTAGTTTATGTAGATAATTGATATAAAACTATATCTTCTGTGATTGTCTGTATGTGAGTACCAATGATGTTACTTTAAATGATTAAATATGATAAATGAAACTTCTGTGTCCAGATATAAAACGAAATTGTAATGTTGTTATCAAAATAAAACACGTAGAAGTTTCTTACGGGTTCTTTTCACAACAATTTACCTTTCATATACCGAGTAGAATTAGATCTAAACTTATACATAAGTTATTTGTGATGCACGAAAAACAAAGAACAACTTAATTTGATTTGACTTTTGCCGTGTAGTGCCGGTTTAGAATATCACTACCCCTTTCTACCCGAGGGTGTCGTATGAGGCGACTAAGGGTGTGGGGCTTTTTAAGTGGGTTTTGGGCAATGCGGTTGGAGACCTATCACCAACGATACTTTGTTTTTTCCATCTTTTCCCCTATTAACTTCTAAATGCGGCTGAGGAGTTTCTAGCTCTGAAGCTCTGGCTACCCCTTTTTGGGATTTACGGCCGTGAGTATATGTATGTATGTATGTTGATTTATAAATTATTTTTATTGTTAATGGAATGTTTAGATAGTTGGGACACATATAGAGGATGGATGAAAGTAAATTGGTGAAAGAGATATATAGAGCCAATGTGGCTGGAAATGTCATTGGAGGACGACCTCGCAGGAACTGTTTTAAATAAAGAGAAAATGTGCTGAAAAGGACAGTGGACCGAAACACGAAGAATAAAAGGGAAAATGAATTAATACTGTGTAGTGTCGGCATAGAATAGCACTACCCCATTTCTTCCGGTGGGTGTACGTAAGAGGCGACTAACGGTATTGGGGCTTTTAAGGGATTTTTGGGTGATGCGGTGGGAGACTCATCACCAACAACCTTTATTCTACCTTTTTTCCCACTCAACTTCCAAAAGTGGCTGACGAATTTCTTATTCCTTAGCTCTGGCTACCCCTTCTAGGGATTTATAGCCGTGAGTATATGAATGTATGAATTAATGTGAAAAAAGCTCGGGAGTTTTGTCAAAATCGTAGAAAGTGGCTATCGATAGTTTCTGCCTACCCCAATGTGTTCCCTTACTAATGCAGTGAATATAGGTATGAACGTACTGTATGTATGTTCTTTAAAGAAAAAAACCCTCCCTCAGTGGGAGATTTTGTTACACCCGTGGTTGATTTAATTAGGTACCAATTAGCCAAAAAAGATTGTATACTCATCGTACATACATACACATATATATACTCATGGCTATAAATCCCTAGAAGGGGTATCCAGAGCTAAGGAATTAGAAACACCTCAGTCACTTTTGGAAAGATGAGTGGGAAAAGATGGCAAAATAAAGGTTTTTGGTGATGGGTCTCCAACCGCATCGCCCAAAAATCCCTTAACATCCCCAATACCGTTAGTCGCCTCTTACGTACAACCACAGGAAGAAATGGGGTAGTGCTATTCTAAGCCGACACTACACAGCATACTCATTTTATCGCATGAAATTCAAAGTTAAAGGTTTTAATACATTTAAGTAAATGATAGTATGCCCAATAACGACGAAACAGCAAGTTAGAAACCTAATTGGCTTGCTGCGAACCCGCGAATGACACAACCGAAGTTTGAGGTTTGTTTAGTGCCGGTACTAAAGCTATAAGCGGCACCTCCACTATATTTTATTGTTTCACTCGCAAAGACAATTGTGTGGATGACACGCACGACACGGCACGCGGTGGTAAGAGCGAGGTTTGGTGTGATGTTGGGTTCCGTTTAGTTATTTTTATTTTTTATTTTTTTTATTATTTAAATTTCTTCCGTTGGGTGTACGTAAGAGGCGACCAATGGTATTCGTGCTTTTAAGAGATTTTTGGGCGATGCTGTTGGAGACCCATCACCAACATCCTTTATTTTACCAACTTTTCCAGACTCAACTTTCCAAAAGTGACTTAGGAATTTGTTACTCCTTAGCTCTGGGTACCCCTTTTGGGATTATAGCCGTGAGTATATGTATATGTGTATGTAAATTTCAATCAACTGTATCTAAATCACAACAGGTATTGACTTTAAATTCACTGTTATGTTATAAGTAGGTTAAATACTTTATATATTCATTATAAGACATTCTTCAAATAAGATCGAGTCAAGTTTAAAATTTCCGGTGTCAAAAAATAATACAAAAATATGATTTTTTACTTTTATGCATGAATAAGTGTTTTGTTTTGATAAAATACTTATATATATTCTTCTGTTAGTTTTTGTTTTACTTTACGGATTTTCCAGCCTAAAAATACACTGTAATAAAGAAAAAATTTAATAAACCTATAAGTTAGTTAATTTCTATATTATTTCTATTATAAATAATAATAAAAGTGACACCGACGAATTTTCATTTTATGTAAATGTAATATTAATATTTTCCTTTTTTTATGCATAACTTGCAATGGTTGACAATAACTGCCTTTTTCTCAAAGAAGGGAAAGCCGGAAATTCAGAATAAAAAATTCCTCAGCCACTTTTAAAAGTTGAGTTGGAAAACGTTTGCAAAAGAAATGTTGTTGGTGTTTAGTCTCCAAATCGCATCGCCCAAAAAGTCCCAATACCTTCGCCGCCTAAGTCGCCTCTTACGAACACCCGCAGGAATAAATATCAGAACATAGAACATACATACATATACTCACGGCTATAATTCCCTAGAAGGGGTAGCCAGAGCCAAGGAATTATAAATTCCTCAGCCACTTTTGGAAGTTGAGTGGGGAAAAGGCGGTAAAATAAAGGTTTTAGGTGATGGGTCTCCAACCGCACCGCCCAAAAATCCAATAAAAAGCCCCAATACCATTAAGAGCTTATTCCATTTGTCTGAATGAAGACGTCTGAAAGCCACAAAATCTGAATTCAGACGAGTGGAATAACGTTCAGAACGCTAGAACTGAAATTTGTGTAGTGGAATATCAAGCGTCTGCGGCAGTAACTTCGAAGGACGTCTGAATTCAGCAACGACAAAGTGTAATGGAATAAGCTCTTAAGTCGCCTCTTACGACACCCGTGAGTAGAAAGGGGTAGCGACATTCTGAGCCGGCACTACACGGCCAACATAGAAATACGAATATATAATATATTATTCATATTGAAAGCTATGATAGTTACCCCGACCGAATTTCATAAAAGGATCCCTAAAGTAGTGTACAGTCGCGCTCCCAACACGATAGAAACAATTAAGAGAGTACACGCGATGTGCCGATATCGCCACCTTACACTAAACTCTGGTTTAAGGCAGTAATGTAAGTGTTAAGGGAAAGTGTTAATATTTTTATTGAACCCTAAATAATGTTTCATAACCACCTTTTTTGTGTTTCAAAACAAGACATCCCATAGGTTATTACATAAAATATCGAATTTAAAACAAATAGCAGTTATTTATTATACTACCGTGTAGTGCCGGCTTAGAATGTCGGTACCCCCTTCTACCCACGGGTGTCGTAAGAGGCGACTAAGGGTATTGGGGCTTTTTATTGGATTTTTGGGCGATGCGGTTGGAGACCCATCACCAAAAATCTTTATTTTTGCCATCTTTTCCCCACTCAACTTCCAAAAGTGGCTGAGGAATTTATGATTCCTTAGCTCTGGCTACCCCTTCTTGGGAAATATAGACGTGAGTATATGTATGTATGTATGTATGTATGTTATTATACTATTGATTTTTAACTTTGACTAGGAATTTCAGAAATCTGTAAATAATAAAAGAGCATATATGAAAAGATTGACATGACGGTTAATGATTTATTTTGTGTGTTGTTATTTCTATTGGGTAATTTAATTTTTATTGTATGGGATTCATAAATTCCGATTTAAAAACTCTTAGACTTATACAAAACAAATATTCTCCTTAACAGAAAATTCATAACGCTCCTAATCTTGAAACTTTTCTCAATATCAATAACCGTAATCAAACAACCCTCTTTTCTCGCACTATATTCTGTATCACTTTCACACACTTCGAAATAGATAAGGACAGCAAATCATATAATAATAGTACAAATAATGGGCCTATTATTCGTAGTTTGAAAGTTGGTATCGTTTGACTTTATCACTGTTAAAATTACTGTCTTTATTAAGGCTTTAACGCGCTTTATAGAGGTACTAAAGATGCCTGAAACTTGTCATGCTTTCACATAATAGCGCTAAAGTTTTGTTTTTAATGAGCTACATTTATAAGCTGTTGTGATTACGGATGGTTTGGTTTTTGTTACAATAAAAATTGGTTTGCCGTGCCGTGTAGTGCCGGCTTGTAGTGCGACATGCTACCCCTTTCTACCCACGGGTGTCGTAAGAGGCGACTAAGGGTATTGGGGCTTTTTATTGGATTTTAGGGCGATGCGGTTGGAGACCCATCACCAAAAACCTTTTTTTACCATCTTTTCCCCACTTAACTTCCAAAAGTGGCTGAGGAATTTATGATTCCTTAGCTCTGGCTACCCCTTCTTGGGAAATATAGACGTGAGTATATGTATGTATGTATGTATGTATGTTATTATACTATTGATTTTTAACTTTGACTAGGAATTTCAGAAATCTGTAAATAATAAAAGAGCATATATGAAAAGATTGACATGACGGTTAATGATTTATTTTGTGTGTTGTTATTTCTATTGGGTAATTTAATTTTTATTGTATGGGATTCATAAATTCCGATTTAAAAACTCTTAGACTTATACAAAACAAATATTCTCCTTAACAGAAAATTCATAACGCTCCTAATCTTGAAACTTTTCTCAATATCAATAACCGTAATCAAACAACCCTCTTTTCTCGCACTATATTCTGTATCACTTTCACACACTTCGAAATAGATAAGGACAGCAAATCATATAATAATAGTACAAATAATGGGCCTATTATTCGTAGTTTGAAAGTTGGTATCGTTTGACTATATCACTGTTAAAATCACTGTCTTTATTAAGGCTTTAACGCGCTTTATAGAGGTAATAATGATGCCTGAAACTTGTCATGCTTTCACATAATAGCGCTATAGTTTTGTTTTTAATGAGCTACATTTATAAGCTGTTGTGATTACGGTTGGTTTGGTTTTTGTTACAATAAAAACTGGTTTATTAGAATACACTGGTTGCCCTGGAAAACCCATGATTTATACATAACATAACATAAACATAAACGTTCACGCCGAATATCCCCGAAGGGGTTGGCAGAGGTACTAATACTCCTGAACATCACGTGACTTTGTCACCTGATGTTCAGAGTACCCACGTTTTGCATGGATAGTGTACTCACGTGATAGGGGGCAGGCCTATCGCCGTTTTGTACGAATACAACGTCACATGACTAAGTACAACTCAGCCATGTGGGTTTCCTCACGATGATTTCCCTCACCGTTAACAACCATGATAAATTAACCACACATATGTCTTTAGAAAAGACAAATTGGTGATTTATACAAATTACTAAATTAAACCGTGGTAGCTCAGTGAGTATAACACCGCTCATCGTGCAGACGTTAAAGGTTGAGATCCCGGGCCTACACAATTTTTTCTTTTCTAAAGACATATGTTTGCATAATTTATCATGGTTGTTAACAGTGAGGCATTACATCGTGAATAAATCCATATAACTAAGTTGTACTTAGTCATGTGACAGTGTATTCGTACAAAACGGCGATACGCCTGCCGCCTATCCAAAAAAACGTAGGTACTCTGAACACCAGGTGACAATGTCACGTGATGTTCGGAAATTTTAGTACCTCCGCCAACCCCTTCGGAGATATTCGGCGTGAACGATTGAGTCTTTGAGTTCGTTAAGATAAATTTGTTTAGATATGGTCCCAGACATATTATGAAGATATTAATGAATGTAAATGAATGTTTTTAAGGGATTTTTGGGCGATGTGGTTGGAGACCCATCACAGAAAACCTTTATTTTATCATCTTTTACCCACTAAAATTTCCAAACGTGGCTGAGGAATTTTCAATTTCTTAGCTCTGGCTACCCCTTCTAGTGATTTATAGCCGTGAGCATATGTATGTATGTATGTAATGAATGTAAATGAAACTCGAGAGGTTTGACACGATCGTACAAAGTGCATATTAATTATCTCTACCCACCCCCAATAGAAAAAGTCGTGAATAAAATCTAATACCCATAACAGATAATCAAATGTTATCTAACAGATAGAAACCCGAATACAATGAAGTTAACAAAAAAGTACATTCCAGTAATAAATGAGTAATAAAACGTGTTCATGAGTAATCTGGGCAGCGGAGACTGAATCACGGCGTAGGATATTTTCGGAATCATCACATTCCCGCACACGGGACATCTACACTTTAAGTACTTCATTAATCTATGAACTTCCATTTAGATTATTATTAGTAGTATTACCTTACTTATAAATATATAGTGTAAGCTTATAATAATGAGTGTGCTATGATTGGCTATTATACTGTATAATTTATACTATTTATAATTGATAAACTGTATAGTTTTATTGTGTAATCATATTATTTACCTATTTAATAAGTATTAGTGGTATCGTGTATGAATAATGAGATACTTGTTTGACTTTACTTCAAAGCAGCTCACGCTGATTAAAATAATGATTGTAATTAAATCCATAATTTTAGTAAATACTCATTTCTAAAATGTTATTATTTATTTATAAATGAGTTATAATAATTATTATGTAAATTTGAGTAAAGTATTATTAATAAGACTGTCAGTTGATTTGAGGTTAGGTCAGGTATAAATATACGATCTCTGTTTTTGCGGGGGCATTTGTCAGTAGTCCGTTGTATCGGCAAGTGGTTGTGAAAGATGAAATTATACGAAGTGTACCGCTATTTTGCGTTTTTATTTCAAAACCTCCACACTCCCTGAAGTTGACCCTACAACTCAGAAGTGAGGATAGGCGAAAAATATCACGTTTTTCGTACTGCGCCTACGTAAGTACCCTGTTCTTTTTTTTGTGTTTGCGTAATTAGAATCCTTGGTATGTTGAAATTGCCTTCTTCTTTATAAAATAGCATCCATAAACAGTCGTAAATAATAAAGTCTATTTCAATTGAAGGCAAGAAAGTATTTTAAAAGAATTTTCATTTATTCTCAAAAACATAGGGGCGATACATAAGAGTGTTAATCTGTTACATACTTGAGCCTGATATCTAGTCCTTTTTTTTCCCGATAGCTCAGATTGTTTTTTTTTTCAAAGCTACTGTTTGTCAACTTATCGATCTGAAGATTGGTATAGAGCTCTGATTATCGAATAATATTGAAATGTTGGATCGATATACCGTATAGTGAATTTTCTAAAACATTTTTCGTTTATGATTGTGAGTACACGTGCGAAAACAGTACACTTTGAAATTATGACATATGGCATTACAACATCTGTTTAAAGCATTACATGTGATGCTACGATCTAACAATTCCTACTATCAGGCGTGTGGTGTTGTGTAATTAATTAAATATTTCGTGTAATGGGAATATAAATATATCACATGAGGTAGAATAGCAGTGTTATAGGTAGTTATAGAATTACGTGAGCGAGTAAGACGGGATTAGAGAAGAAATGTATCCATTACTTTTTAAATATTTATACGTTTTTGAATAAAGTTATTTTGTCATCATACTTTTACTCGCGTTTATTTAACTCAAGTGTGGTCCAGGCTTAGGACTAGCAATAGGCATGGATTCATTTGATGTTTACAAAGATTCGAAATGTATGTCAAGATAACACGATTTTAAATATCAAACAATTATCAAAATCAATCAATAAATTATATTGAACTTGATTTTAGAAATAAATTGAATGTCCCGGTGCTAATCCAAAATTATGAAAACTTAATGCATTAGTTGTAAACCTAGAAAACTACAATTTGATTTTAATGTAGTAAGAGTTTTAGTTACACTGAATATAAAATACATGCCTGAGACGAATGTTGACGGGATTCATCGATGTTAACCGAACTCTTTGAATACAATTTAAAACTTTTTGCTATTATAATTAAAACAACTATTGACTTTAGGATATTTTTATTGCTATCGTTTTAAGTATCACTTTCATTTGCTTACCCATACGTTCGTTACCGATCAATCACGCAGCATCACACTGCAGTGCTCTATGGTAGTGTAATGGAATGAAATGTAGTGCCATGCTAAGTGTGATGTTTGGAATGGTCGAGTAATGTGTAATGTATCAGTACGCGTCCGAGCGATATTACGTGTGATGCATTGCTCGCATTGCTTACACCATGCCTGGTTGTGAGTATCCAGGTTGTTTTTTTATATTTTGTACAACTCAACTGCAAACTTACTATAGGTTTACTACAAATTACTACTACTACTGCTACTAAAATTTTGGCAAACCTGTAAGTTTAAAAAAATAAAATATAAAAATATTGAGGCCTTTTATGTTTATAAATCTAGTTTTGGAACATAATACGAAGGAACACATAGTTGTTTTAATACTCATCATGATGCATAATATCTTTATTATTTATTTTAAATTTGAGATAGTCACCCGCTTATTGTAGTGTCTTCATATTATTCACGTAAGAGGTAAAAACGTCAAAATCAAAATATTCTTTATTAAACCAAGTAGGTATTATACATTTTCTTCGGCCCCCTGTAAAGCTGTACAAAGCGTGTGTACGATAATACCGTGAATCCGTAAGAGGATTATGACCAAGGATTAATACAGTAACTGTTTAAATATTAGTTTGCAATACAAAGTAAGAATTAAACATTTTGAAACTTTTAACAACTACCTTCTAATAAAATAGTCAGCCTTACATTTGTTATCAGTGAAATATTTAAGTTACATTTGCGAAGGTCGCCTTTAATTTCAATAAAAGAAAATTGGATTTGCGTTATACTAATTGTTAGGCCCATTGAGATCAAAGAAGCTAAAGTATGTGTACTGAGGGTTGGCTTGATTGTTTACTAAGCTGAAATTTGTCAGTTTCAGTTCTCCACCATGGATCGAGAAGAGAGCAGGAGTCGTAGCCTCAGTTACGATAGATTGAGCGCAGAATAAGCCAGTCAACACGGAGGTGTTGGAGATGACAGGAAGCGTTATGCTGAACGACCGTGGGTATTACGGGAGCGTGGTACCGAGGTCAATCGACAACCGTGGGTATTACGGGAGCGTGATACCGAGGTAAATCGACCGTGGGTATTACGGGAGCGTGATACCGAGGTCAATCGAGGTGAACAGGTGAACAACGAATAGTCCAATAACAGCGGAGAGGTCTCTTCGTAAGCCGGTTCGGCGTACACGAGAGCGTTCGCCTAACGCGAGGACGAGAAAATAGCAGGGAGCGATGTTCACAGCATTGTGCACGCAAACGCGAGGGTGGATACTATTCCCAAAACAAAATAGACAGTAACCGCAGCTCTTTGGTTGGGTCGCTTAGTTTGAAACGACGTAGGGTAAATGATAATAATGGATGAGCTATTGTTTATTTTGTCTGAGATGCTGGCTGAAAGAGTTCAGTACGGAGAATCGCTTGATCAATATTATTACGCCAAAAACAATCTACTAAATTAATGTAAAATTAATGGGCGCCAGGATGTAGATTGTCTGCTGCACGGTGTAGGGTAGGTGCTCAGGCAGCTGCTTAAACCCGAACAAGTTTTTAATTTCTTTAATACGGTTAAAGTTGGTCAATATGGTGACCATCTTGAATGATTCTCAAGGCGAAAAATTGATCGCAAATGTACTTTGCTTTTGCGATGGACAAGATGCTTCAAATTCAAATTTATTTACCGAAAAGGGCAAAATACAACTTGTAATTATTTAACTATATAAACTCAATTAATGCTAGGTAGATTTACAAATTCTTAACAATGTAAGGTTTTACGAATATGTTTAATTGTAGCTCAATCTAAAATAATAATAATAGAAAACGATTTGAATTTTCGGGTAATTTCAAAAAGTTTTTTATATTTGGTCTCCGGACTGGGCGAACCTGTTGGGCAGATGCCGGAATTTTCACTTTGTCGCGGAGGCCTTATTGATGTAATGATATTTAAACCAATATTTAATGTTTACATCAAATGGGGACTACTACTGATTTAATAAATTGAATGTTCTGTTTCAAAAATTGATCATAGTTACAATTTGTGAATGTATTGTTCCTGTTTTGTATACATTTTATATTTTTTACATTAATATTTAGTATTGCAAATTAATAAGATAGTGTATTTAAATATCAATAATAAAACTAAATTCCATTACTAAAATTAAATAATATCAACAATATCAAAGATAAAATATTATAATTATGACCGCCTTGTTCACCTGGTCTGGCTGGAAAAGTCTTCTCATTTGTCAGTTCATTGCAGCGAACAAAAAAAAATATATACATACCAAGAAGGGTAATCCGAAGGATAAAAATGAAAAACAATGAAATAGCTCAAGTTCAGCTTTAGACCTGGAACTTGATAAATACTTAACTGACATCAAAGTAAATGGGGTAGCACTAAATTGCTGTGTAGAGGTTGTAAGTCACGCTCTGTCATAAAACCTACTAAAGCCAGAGAGCTCAACTTTGATATGATAGTTCCAAAGGGTATACCTCTACTCAGGGCTATAGGTAGGGCTCTGATAAATCCCGTGAGCATTACAACTACAACGTAGAAGTTCAGAACGTAAAACGAACGATAAAGACGTACATCGGTGGAGACTATGTTTTATTTGCCATATAAACCAAATCAGCATCAAACATTCAATACTTTTCTTCTGAAGTTTTCTTAAATCTTAAGTAATTTTTAGCCAAAATCTTTAGTGGCTTTGAGATATCTTAACCATAATAGATATGCTGGTGTATAGGTGCATGGGTTGGTAGAGAGTGATAAACATCATAGCATAAACGTCAACAAGGGTATACCTCCTGTATACCTGTGATCCTCTCGCGGACACGATAGCTGCCTACAACGGCTTAGGCATCAAGATGAACTGTCTGTGTGAATTATAATTGTCTTATTTTCGTTAATTCTGGTATTTAAGTCATAATCATTAGCACAGAATCTAAATCCATTGCATATCCTTCCGGAAATATTAAATTTTTAGCCATTCATGTCCAAATTAAGACTGTAATTATTACCATTTTTGCTTTGCTTTGGATCCGAAATAAAAGATTTCGATGCAAATATATTATAAAACAAATAATAACTTCTATCATCACAATATATCAATTACGATAAAGTGTACGAATGGGCTAAAATGTCAAATACGTGAATTTTTATAAGGCTAGTATAGAATCCGCCACACTAGGGTCACCCACTCACACTTATTTAAGCACACCGTGTATTATTTTTGGATATCGCTGTCATCTTTGTCTTGTCAATCTATATACATAAGGCCTATAACGCACTAGCGGTTGGCCGCCATGCGGCGTGCCGTTGCGGTAGGCCGCACATCGATTAGTACATGAAACCGCACGATGACGACGCACTGATTTGCGGCCAGCCGTCAACCGCTCCGGTTGTTCCAGAGCTGCGACGAGCCGCGCCGGTTGAATGATGCGGCGCGCCGCATCCCCACCACGCACTCGGCGCGGTAGTCGCAAACGCCGCGTCCCGCCCGCCAGTCCGTCGTCGTCGTGTTCAATATTTCTAGAAACACTGACGATTGCGGCAGACCGCAGTGAGCCAAGAACATACGGTTAGCCGGAATACGGCGTGCCGTTACGGCTGACCGTACATACTGCGGCGTGCCGCATCGGCATACCGCATCGCGGCAGGCCGCTAGTGCGTTATAGCCCTAAGTGAAGCACAATTAATATATAATCTTAACATTGTTCCCGTACTTTAAAAGTGCCGCTCATCATAACTGTCAAGACTATAACTGTAGATTTTACCTCAAATCTTCGCCCTGCTTCCATTTGTTAAAAATATAATTAGAACCACGAGCAGGGGAAGGTAAAAATAAATTAAAATGGTATAAATCAAAATTATGTACATTTTACCATAGCTTAATATTTATTAGAGAAACAAACTGTACACAATATTTCAAGCAAGGATGACCTCTAAAGTTTCTACCAATAGTTATAGTATAGTATACTAATTTTGAAGTTGATATAGAAAATTGCAAATTAAAATAAGTATTTAAAACAAAATAATTGTACATCGGCTATGATATGGATAGTTTATAGAGATGAATTCGTTTGAAGGCATCAGATTGTCATCCCCACCAGACCAAGCGAATATAACAAGATTTTAAAAACATGTACATGTATAATTAATTATGATATTATTATTATTAAGTATACCTAAATAAGATTCTTTGTCATATATGGTACTAATTTTGAAGTAGGTATATTTATATTTAAAAACTGGTAATAAACATCAAATACAAAAATAAATATATATGTAAGATAATATATAAAGTTATCCATATTGAGGGAATAAAAGGGTAATTTATGTTACAAAAGTTTATTCAGTAATAAATTCAGATGGTGTAATTTAAACACAAAAGTAACAATAATCAATCAGAGAATAAATCAGAAATCGCTCAGCGTAATAGTGTGCTATGCGCGCGATTTATTAATCTAGCAACTTAAGGTATCTGGTACGAAGTTTATTGACTAGGTACATGTCAGCATAGGTACTAAGACCAAGAGTGGACGGACAGTTTTTCCGGGAGCAGAATGCTCTTGAGTCAAATCAGAAACGGGAAACTCCTTTCTATTGGCCATATGAGTTAGTTATAGCAAATCCCCGTGCAACTATTATTTTCCAAGGAAATTATTATTTTCGGTACACAATCAATAAGAGCTTATTTAGAACTAGCTTACCATTATCATAAAGCTTACTAAATAAAAGTCAAGGTAGGAAAAAATAATAAACCCTGTACATTAAATTATCATGGTCAGGCATATATAAATTTAAAAAAGAAAAATTTTATATTATAAAAAAAAAAAAAAAACCTAACTTAAAATCTAAAAACTATATGACAAAGAAACATCTTCCAGTTCCTCTTATCGGAAAAGGGTACCTAAGATGCTGGAAGCGTTACCGCGTTGTATGGCAAGATAAGATACATATATCGATGGATAAAAGTACTTAAAATACATACTTTAAAATAAATAAATTCATAATCTAAATAATTATATCATGAGAAAGTTTTAGGACTCGAACATTAAAGGTTGATCGGCTGATTCAACAAAGTCCAACTGTTTACAAAAGTATTTAAAATGAATAAATGCTTAATAAAAAAAAAATGTCAGCTTCGGAAAATGGGGTGCCGAATGTGAATCGGATTCTAGTATTGTAGGACGAACAGCTGAAGTTTAACCTTGATTACAAGTCCTTTTTATGGATGGTTTTCATTAAAATTAGTTGATCCCTAGTGTCCTTTGTACATCTTAAGGGTTTTAAAGTTAGAACGTCCAGTGGCTGATGATGATGATGATAATGATGAAGTTAGGAAGGTTGTCTAAATATGGAAATCTATAGTGAGGTGTTTAATACACTTATTTCGATTTTGGTGAAGCATTTTTATATAAACTTGATACATGGGGTCCCATACAGTATAATAAATTTCCATAGCAACCACCATAGTAGTTCTGATTGTGACATTAAGGCTCGTACCGCGTCTTAAAAGCACTCCCTAATGACAGTCATACCTAGAAGGCAGTAATGATCTAAGCGATTTAAATAAAAAAATATATATAAGAAAATCACATAAGTACGATATAATATATAAACAAATAATTAATAATTAAGTTATAACCTCACGAGTATGTGAGTTGTGAATCTGCCTATTCTTTTTACTAACGTATTGATCTCTCCATTGAAGAGTTGTCTGGAAGAGATAGTTTTAAGCCACCAATTGTGCTTCTGTTTAGCAGTGTAATCTTTGTAAAATGTTTTAACTGTGATGACTGCCTCCGTGACCTCGCGGTTGAGCGCTTGGTTTCGGGTGCGGAGGTCTCGAGTTCGATCCCCGGGGGGGTGATCACCTTACAAATTTGATATGTAAGATTTGACCGAGTTTGGAGGGATATTGCAGGCTTGAATCACCTGACTATCCGAGAATTAAGATGATTCCGTGCTTCCGAGGGCACGTTGGGCCGTCGCTCCCGGCTACTGTTGCGGTGGTGGTCGTTGGTCTGCCAGCCCGCAATTGGCCGGCGTGGTGGACTGTGGCCAGATCGCCCTATGTAGGGTGGGCTGGAGCCCCTTGGTGGGGACATATATGGACTGTGAGGAGGAGGTACGTGATGAGTACCATTATGGGTTCTATTCTATTCTATATTTATGTGCTTAATATTACAATTCGTATAAATAAAAAATAAAAAAATACATTGTAAGTGTGTAATGTGTAGAATATGTAAATAAAAATATATATGTATATTGAATGTGTAAATAATATGTAAATGTCTGTAAAACTATGTGTATGATATGTGTGTGCATATATATGTATAAAAAGTTAATGCAATCGCAATTATGAAACATTAGTATCACTTGTTACCAGGATTTACAAGTTATTTCAAGAACTTACCTATGTATAAAAAAATATATAAAATAATAAAGTTTTATTCATTCTTTAAAAAAATATTTCCAAAAGCGAAGGGACTCGCTTATAACAGGAAGGCCGAGCTGTAAGCTTATAATAATGAGTGTGCTATGATTGGCTATTATACTGTATAATTTATACTATTTATAATTGATAAACTGTATAGTTTTATTGTGTAATCATATTATTTACCTATTTAATAAGTATTAGTGGTATCGTGTATGAATAATGAGATACTTGTTTGACTTTACTTCAAAGCAGCTCACGCTGATTAAAATAATGATTGTAATTAAATCCATAATTTTAGTAAATACTCATTTCTAAAATGTTATTATTTATTTATAAATGAGTTATAATAATTATTATGTAAATTTGAGTAAAGTATTATTAATAAGACTGTCAGTTGATTTGAGGTTAGGTCAGGTATAAATATACGATCTCTGTTTTTGCGGGGGCATTTGTCAGTAGTCCGTTGTATCGGCAAGTGGTTGTGAAAGATGAAATTATACGAAGTGTACCGCTATTTTGGGTTTTTATTTCAAAACCTCCACACTCCCTGAAGTTGACCCTACAATAGTTGCCGTGTAGTACATACATACATACATATACTCACGGCTATATTTCTCTAGAAGGGGTTGCCAGAGCAGCACTTTTGGAAGATGAGTGGGGAAAACATGGTAAAAATAAAGGTTTTTGGTGATGGGTCTCCAACCGTATCGCCCAAAAATCCAATAAAAAGCCTCAATACCCTTAGTCGCCTCTTACGACACCCGTGGGTAGAAAGGGGTAGTGACATTCTAAGCCGGCACTACACGGCAATCTACTGTAGTACTGGCGTAGAATGTCACTACCCCTTTCTACCCACGGGTGTCGTTAGAGGCTCTTTAAGTGGTTTTTGGGCGATGCGATTGTAAACCCATTATAAACGATACTTTATTTCTACCATCTTATCCCCCATCAACTTTTAAATGCGGCTGAGGATTTTCTAGCTCTATAGCTCTGGCCGAGAGTATATTATGTATGTACTAATAAGTATGATAAATATGTCGACATGATAGTCCAATGGGTAGAACACCCGCCCGTGAACATAAGGGCGTGAGTTCAAATCCCGGGTCGGGCCTACATCAATTTGTCTTTTCTAAAAAGTCATATGTGTGGTTAATTTATCATGATTGTTAACGGTGAGGGAAAACATCGTGAGGAAACCCACATGGCTGAGTTGTACTTAGTCATGTGACAGTGTATTCGTACAAAACGGCGATAGGCCTGCCCCCTATCACGTGCGTACACTGTCCAAGCAAAACGTGGGTACCTTCTCTGGACACAAGATAGCGCTGCCATGTGAGTTCAGAGGTATTGGTACCTCTGCCAACCCCTTCGGGGATAAACGGCGTGAACGTTTATGTTATGTTTATGTAATAAATATGATCGCTGTCTGAAATAATCGTATTGAAAAATAAAGTTGAGAAACTGTGATATTTCAGTGTAAAACGGCCTCAGATACTACGAGACATTGGCCTTAAACTATTTTCTAATTGATGACGAACTGATTTACTTATAGAATAGAATAGAATAGAAAACTCTTTATTGTACATCAGATATGGAAAAACAATTACAAATACACAGAATGAATTAACAAACGTACAATTGGCGGTCTTATCACTAAAAGCGATCTCTTCCAGACAACCTTTGAATGGAGAGGTCAATAAATTAGAGTCATGTGAGATAGATGTACAACAACATGGTGAAACTGATGACTATGCGTTAATCTGCATAAACAATAGAACAATCCAGTCATACTTAAATCTAGTTATAAAATAATAAACTATTAACAAACATATAAATACTATGATACAATAAATTAAAACTACATACAAATATTATGATACATATTTTTATTTATATACTTAATATATATAATTTAATTTGCAACAGTATTATAGCGTTTCAGTGAGGTAGTGCTTTTTTACCATATCCTTAAAAACTTATCTTCACGCCCATTGTTTCCATTGAAGTTGCCAGAGACTATCGATCCCATCTTTTCAAAATCTTGACAAAAGTTTTTTTCCATTCTTATGACATACACCTCCCCCCGTTGTATTAAATTTGTAATCTGGTCTTCAAACGTCTGTTTTGTTATTTATATAACATTTTCTCTACAACATCGTTTTAGATTGGTGAAATTTACAATGGTAGATTTTGTTCAATACATATTCCTAATGTTTGGAGAGACACACAAAGCATCAAATCTCTGAAGTACAACAGTTTATGTGGCCGGACTTTTATTCAATAATACATACATACATAGATATGTTCAAGGCTATAAATCCCTAGAAGGGGTAGCCAGAGCTAACGAATTAGAAATTCCTTAGCCACTTTTGGAAGTTGCGTGGGGAAAAGATGGTAAAATAAAGGTTGTTGGTGATGGGTCTCCAACCGCATCGCCCAAAAATCCCTTTAAAAGCCCCAATACCGTTAGTCGCCTCTTACGTACACCCACCGGAAGAAAAGGGGTAGTACTATTCTAAGCCGACACTACACAGCAATAATGGCAACCACAAATGAAAACCACATTTTAAATGTAACTGTTTCCTTCATTTTATTATTAACTTGTTTTTAGGTCAAAATAATTAAACCAATATGTGTTGAGACATTTCTGTTCTAGTAGGTAATACAACTAAACTTTGCTATTTCATATACCATTATCGACTTGTCTGGTTTTTTAAACTACATACATTAATTTCGTTGACTAAATAAGGATTGTTGTATGTGTATTGTACTAGTTTCGTTACAAATAATTAGTTTATATAATAATTTCAAGAATTCTATTTGTTGTCAAATAGTACACAATTATGCGCTATCATTGCTGTCAGCGCAAGATAAGTGCCACTCACCATCAACACAAACTTGGGAGAAATAGGCTAATTTCTGCTTAGAATATCATTCCATTAGACGCAGAATAAGAGTCCTGAGTTCTAAGTTACGCCTGAATTGGCATGGCACAAAAATTATGCTATCTAATACCCAGACTGTGCCTAAAGCAATTAAATCTAAAATAACAATGTCATAATCCCAACAGGAGTTACACAAACTGCGTCTAATTTCGTCCCACTGTCCACCCAGTGAATAAATATGACGAAAATAATGTCAAAATTAACTGAACTCAAAGATATATCGTTCAACAGTGCTCTGGATAATATTAGATACAAAAATTTCTACGTTTCATTTACGCATAGTTTTATAACGCAGAGCTCGGAAGAAAAAGGGCTCAGGTTTTGGATGCGGTATTTTATTTAAGCGCCGTTATTGACGCCTATTTCTATAAAATACGTACAGCATACACTACACCGCTTGTAATCTAAATTGGGTACCAAAGGAATTGATTTAAAGCTTAAAGCAAAATGTATTCATAGTTTTTTTTAATAAGCTTTTCATTATGATTATTATTTGGTCTGGGGATGGAAAGAAACATTTTTTTTTTGTGATAACACCTCTCGAAGAATTGTATTTCTGTGAAAAACCGTATTGTGTTTTGTAAAAGTTTCATATTGTAATTTTGAATAACTTTCCTATTCAATACTAATAAGATTATTTTGTTTCAGGTAAATTTTGCTAATATTTAATACTTCTTGCAGTGAGAGTAAGTAAGTTTATTCCAACATAACCCACGCGTGATTCAGAAAAGTCAGGTTCTTCCAATAAAAACAAACTCTCCATATAAACTTACAACTCTACATGTATCTGTCGTGGCCATATCGTAAATTTAAACACATCATGAAATGATCGATCATTTCATGAAATAGTCGTATTTCATGAAATGTTTAACTGTTTATTGGCCAAATCGTGATGTGGTTTGGGCAGATCAATGATAAGAAATCGTTTCTCAATATGAGCAACAAAACGAGCGGCCTCTTCATGAAATGGTTAAGATTATTCGGTCATATCGTAAAGTAGTTACATTAATTACCGGTAGAGGCGCTGATAACGCTTAGTTTATGTATGAAGATGGCGGCCGCTGGCAAAAGTGTTGTTTCTCACAGTAAAAAAGTTAAAAATTCGTTATTAAGCGAGGAAGAAAGAGATAACAAAAGAGTTTTCGACGAAAAGGTTCTCGAGTACTTTGCAAGTTACGAAAAAACTGAGCAATATGTTAAAAAACCGTAGAGTTTGGATCGCATTTTACAGGTCACCCCATTTCTACGATCTGGCCAAGCGTGGATGACAAAATCGTGAAACATTGACGATTTTATGATCTGGTCTGGTCTGGATCTGGTGACTATTTCATGAAATGATCGATCATTTCATGATGTGTTCAAATCTACGATATGGCCACGACATACCCATAAAACCATTTTCTTAAAAAATGTAAGGGTTGTGATGCAAGAGTATTAAGTTTAAATAACCAACGATGGTCTATACATGGAAATATACAAAACAACCACAGCAACATTGTCAATTACGTAGAGAAATCTGTAACTGTAACTTAAAAATTATGCCACGTCCACTGCACGCTAGCATTGCATGGCGCCCACTCGCTCGTATCAAACGGCGCGACACAGGATTGCTACATGTGCCGAGAGTTATTACCATCTCAATGCGACATTATATTTAGATGCTGTTCCCTCTTACTCCTTTCCGTCTTTGGTGGTCGTGGTTCCGTTGTTAGGTTGGTTGGTTGGGCATGGTGGTCGCAAGTAATCAGAAGACGAATAGTGATTATGAATGTAGATATACCTTGTTTGTTAGTTTTTCTTATATGATTATTACAATATTAATAAACAAAGGGCTCGAACGCTCACGCCTTATATTCCCGAAGTTCTTGGCATAGGTACTAATTTGCCACGTGTTGCTTGAACAATGTACTCACGTGAGGCAGGCCTATAACCGTTTTTTACGAAACACTGTCACATGACTAAGAACATTTTAAAAGTTCAACTTAGGCATGTGGGTTTCCTCACGATATTTTCCCCCACCGTTACCAGCTCTGATAAATGAACCACACATATGATTTTAGAAAGAAAAAAATGTTGTAGGCCTGACCCGGGATTTGAACTCACGCCTTTCTGCATGAAAGGCGAATGTTCTACCCATTCAGCTATCACGGTTACGAGTTACGAGACCTGACAAAAACAGTACAATTCGGTGTAAGACCGCAATAGTAGTAGTTGCCTGAAGAAATCCAAATCCCATATTTTTTTTTGGGATTTAGGTCTGAACAAAATGCCACATCCAGAACATAATGCGAATAATGTATTTCGTAAGTATCTTATTAATTGGTCCGGTTGGCGCGAACCGTGGGAGTCGGATTTAAATGAAATAAAACTGGGAGTCGCTGCCAAATATCAACTACTCGGAACATTGTACGGCTGGTGGGGGACTACTGTGAAACTTTGTCCGAAATTTTGCCATGATTCAGATTTCAATTGTTATACCTCAATAATGAAACAGTGGGGCTTAATGCTTTTTGATTGTTTTATCGTGTGGCGTAACAAATATAGCTATCGCATGCACCGTTCTTCAGAAAGAGATAGAGTAATATAAAGTGATCGAGCTGGAAAGTTAGATAAATGGTCGAATTGTAGCGCTGCTGGAGTGTATATTAGCATTCCAGTAGCTTTATGCTGAGTCAATGTCCAGATAAGTGCAATGGGTACAGCTATGTTTTCAGTTGTTTTTTGATACTTTTAGTATTACTTTTGTTTGTTCCTACGAACTACCATTCTTCCAAATAAACTATAGTGACAAGTTATACTCCGAATCTCAAGCCTTCAGCCAGAGTCTGAAGTTGAAAGTGCAAAATATGCGTACATTATAAATATCGCGGACGGTGGTTGTCCGACCACCAATCACTTTCATTTGAATTCCCGAAACCCTGTAGCCAAGCCTTTGCTTTATTTTGAGGATTTTATTAGACTTTCGATTTTATGTATTAAAAATCTTTTCAAAGCGTGGCGTGAGTTTAAATATGAGTGTATAGTACACAAGCGCACTAGAACTGAAAATATTCAAAATCTAATTTTATTCTCCTTAACTACAAATTCACAGTAGTCACCCAGACAGTAGGCAATAAAGCGATCAGTCTGTCCTATTTCTTTTAGATATTTGTGCAAATATTTTATTTGTGCCAAATTCAACCTACCTCAACACCAATAGTCTAGAATCTGGTCTAGGCTATTTAGGAGATAGGTCAGTGATTTCACGACTTCAGTTGAATGAACTTTCGCTTGTTTATACAGGAAATACATATTTACTAACTGTATGTTAATAAAACTTGTGAAGTTTGCCTGGGTCATACAAAGTGGCTATCGGTAGTCTCTGCCTGCCACTATAGAGACTTATAGCGTAAGTATACATCATAGCTAGTGGGCGTCCCTTCTAGAGACCTACACTAGAATTGAGGATCAAATTTAGAATGTCTCTATAGGTGAATTAAATTAAAATAGGTGTAATCCAAGAACTTCACTCAACGCCACTCAACTTTCCAAACGTTGCTGAGGAATTTCGAATTCCTTAGCTCTGGCTACCCCTTCTAGGGATTTAAAGCCGTGAGTATATGTATGTATGTAATTAATCCAAGAAGGGGTATAAGTATATTTATATTTTTTGTTGAAATGTGAGAGGTATACAATGGATCGCGGCAGGTTGAGAGTATAATCCTAGCCTACTCTTCTGCGATTTCGGCGTGACGTAGTACTTATGTACATTTGGGTGATTCTATTCTAGAGTGAAAATTTAAAAAAAAAATCGCAGAATCGCGTAAATTACACCCAAGACGTATTTACGGTAGTTATACTAGAATAAAATAACAACAGAGTTCAATATTTATTTATTTATTAAAAAACTTAGCGAAACTGAAATTACGCCCACACTGAAATGACGCGTTTTTACACAGGAATGACGGAAAATAATAAAAAATCAAACCGTAAACTCTCTTCAATAGAAAGAACCAAGACTTAAAAATATAACAAACGATGTCAATATTAAGATTATGTTAAAGTTGAATTCTAAAAGTTGAAATTAAAAAAATATGGAATAATGTTACACAGAAATGACAATTATCTCACAGATGATGTTTTAGACGAAGCCTTACATGAGAACTATGTTTTATTAATCAGTCATACTAATTAGTATCGCTTAAAATTGGAAGATAACAATCACATTTGTTACTTAAGTAAATTATTAAGTAATATATTTTAATTATTTAAAAGCAACAAAAAACATGGTCTTTGCCATTGGAAAATATCTTCATCAGAAGAATCATCGTTACTTAGAGAAATTTTTCGTTTAGGTGGAAATAAAGTTTTTAACCCAGAACTGGTGAAAGGTTTTTCTGGTGTAGTAACATTCAAAGAAGATGAAGAATCACACAAGCGGTAAAAGGATTGACGCACATTTGAGAACATATTCACATCACATACGGAAGAAGTAGTGTTGCCCAAACGCAAGAACAAGACGAGACTTAGCCAGTCTTGGTCTTGGTCTTGCGGCAATACACCTGGTCTTGGTCTTGGTCTTGCGCTCCCAGTCTTGGCTTGGTCTTGGTCTTGGTCTTTCAGCAAGAGTCTTGCAAGTCTTGCAATTACCTATTAGTCTATTACTATTTATTAAAGTTTACTTTAAATCCTAGAAAAACGTATTAGAATTGAAACATTGTGAGCTTGAATGAATATAGCCATAGTAAGCAGATTAATAAATAACTGAAGATTTGATAAGAAATTCGAAAAATCAACTGACCTATATGTCGTTTTCCTTTCCATGGAAGTAACTGGAATCAAAATAATTCCTTTATTTATAGTACGTTTCCTTGCTTTCTACCGCGCCGCCTCGCCACGTGCCGGCTCTATGATAAGGATACCGCCGCAAATCAAACAATAATATAAAGCGTGTAAAAAAATTCGAAATTATTTTGCATGAGTATACCTACGCCCTATGGCGGCAATCAAATAATAGTGTCAAATGTTATGATTTCGGCGTGGCGGCCACGATTGTTTTAGATTTCAAAAGAAGCCGCCGGCGCGTGTATCATAACCATGTACTTCCGAAAAGCGGCAGATTTCTTTGAGAAGTAAGTACAAAACCTTTGATGCCGCATTATCAAAGTGCCGATGGTTAAAACATAACTATGCATGCACTCAGTTTGATTTTAATAAAATTTTTTATTCGCTATGTTTATGGTATTAGTCGTAATGCGCATAGGTCCAGTTTTTCATATTCTTTGATACAGTTTTTTGCGTCTCATAGAATTCCTAAGCGTACCTACCTATACACCGAACTGTTAATATAATATAATATAATATAATATAATATAATAATCGTTTATTTTCCAAAGTAACTGTACATATGGTTCTTGACAATACATTTTCCCACGCACTAGGCTGAGCCTGTATCGCATGGGTCAATTTTAGTAGAAATGTTCAAAGTAAAAATTATACAGTTCCATTTTTTTTTATACTATCAAATAACAATAAATTATAATAACCTTAAAAATATAAATCAGAATTTCTAACTTACAGAGAAAAAAAAATAAAAAACAATATTTTACAAACCTATAGCAACATTTGGATGTCTTAAGACGACTATTTGTGTGTGTATGTGTTTGTGTGTGTGTTTGTGTGTGTGTGTGTGTGTGTGTGTGTTACACCTAACTACTCAGTGAAATAGCGCTTAGTCCTAGCTGCAAGACGCAAGAGTCTTGCAGGCTATATCTTGTTCTTGCTCAAGTCTTGCACGGTCAGTCTTGGTCTTGGTCTTGCTAAAAATACGCGGTCTTGTTCTTGGTCTTGGTCTTGCAAAAACGCAAGAACAAGACCAAGACTGCAAGACCAAGACTGAATTTGGGCAACACTAGGAAGAAGATTCACCATTAAGATCATTTTGTGCTAGGTGGTGAATCAGGTGATCCGTTGACTGATATCGGTGAAGTGCAACGCGCAACTCTATGCTTGCTCCGTTTCTCTGCCTCTGTTACAGGCTTCTTCGATATGTTTGCCATCGCAGAAAGACTGAAACAAAACCTCCTAAACTCCTTACATTTCGGTACAAATCGGTTTTAATTTTGATGTATTTTATAGGTTTTAGATTAAGGTAGATTGAACTTCGATTTAAAATAGATTTAAGTACAACAGAGCAGAGCAAAACCATCTTATCTTGCCTGTGTTGAAATTTTTCTTTCCTTTATTTAGAAAAGAAAGATAGTATTTATTCTTTACTAGCTTTTTGCCCGCGACTACGTCCGCGTGGACTACATTTTTGGCATCCAGTTTACATCCAAAATACCAAAACAATATCTAACTAATTTAAATCTTTTTGTTCATGAAAACCTCATGTGGGGATTATTATTACTTATAAATAAAGGAGAGAATATTTTTTTTCACAAAAGCAAAAAAAATACGCAAAAAGACTTTGACCACCCGGGATTCGAACCTGGGTCTTTCGCACATAGTGTTTACCAAACGTTATACCGCTACGCCACGCAGCCATTTGTGTAAGTCTCAAATTTGTGATATCCTATATATCTAGTAGTCATACTATTGACAAACAATTAAATGGACAATTATTTTGATGAAAATGGATGAAACCCTTATTTTTTCCAAAAAGACTATTAATGAAGAGGCCGATAAAGTCGGTCGATGGAAAAATTAATCGTGTAAATATGGGGAACCATATAAATTTTATGTTTTTTTTTATGCTCCTGTGGGAACCCTTGCGAAATCCGGGATAAATTATATTCTATATGTTGGCCAGGTGTATATCCTACATTCATGCCAAATTTGATCAGGATCGGTCTGGTAGAATTAACGTGATGAACGGACATACAGACAGACAGACAGACAGACAGACATTTTTTTCAAAAATAGCAAATTTGGCTTCAGTATCGAAAATAAAACATATTCCACCGGTTTCTATTTTTTTTTCTTCAATGTACAGTTTTGACCTCGTTACAGTCTTATTATAGTATAGATAGATTAATTAGTAATAATCCCCACATGAGGTTTTCATGAACAAAAAGATTTAAATTATCTTATACCCTCAAAAAGATGGTAGAAGTACAACAAATATCGTGAGAATTTTATTTGTCCTATTATCATTCTATGTTCAGAATTCTTAGCTGCAAACCTCACTGGTTCTACAGATATTCTTTGAGACAAGTTAAAATATACTCAGCCATTTTAGGTGTCCAGTATAGTTTTATCTACTCTTAACAAACCTGATAAATAACCTACATTTGTATTATTAGCACACTTAATTCTTCATCTTTTCCTACATCTTCATAATACCCTAGCATTCTTTTCAATCACAATACATACATACATATACTCACGGCTATAAATCCCTTAACGGGGTAGCCAGAGCTTTGGAATGATAAATTCCTCAGCCACTTCTGGAAGTTGATTGGGGAAAAGATGATAATAATAAACGTTTTTGGTGAAGCCCCTATACCCTTAGTCGCCTCTTACGATCACCCACGGGTAGGAATGGGGTAGTGTTATTCTAAGCCAACACTACATGACAAATTCAAATTTTCAATCACAATATTTTCCATATTCTTAGAAAAGAGTAGAATAAGTCATACTCTGAATCACCGTTTTCTTAATCAGAATACGTGCGTCGGCCGCAACCGG
Source organism: Bedellia somnulentella (assembly GCA_963576735.1). Taxonomy (NCBI): domain Eukaryota; kingdom Metazoa; phylum Arthropoda; class Insecta; order Lepidoptera; family Bedelliidae; genus Bedellia; species Bedellia somnulentella. The sequence goes on along the minus strand of OY755175.1, from coordinate 1,010,836 downwards.
GAAAAGACTTTTGGGGATAAGAACGAAAAATACCATTCAAAATATCTCTACGTCGGACCAACATTCATACAATTTCTCTCAATACATTAACATAGTATTAGACATCTAGTGTCGTGTAGTGTCGGCTTAGAATAACACTACCCCATTTCTACCCGTGGGTGAAGAGACGGGTAGTGTAAATAGAAGGTCGTAAGAGGCGACTAAGGGTATAGGGGCTTTTTAAGTGATTTTTGGGCGATGTGGTTGGAAACCCGTCACCAAAACCATTTATTATTACCATATTTTCCCAATCAAATTCCAAAAGTGGCTGAGGAATTTTTCATTCCAAAGCTCTGGCTACCCCGTTAAGGGATTTATAGCCGTGAGTATATGTATGTATGTATGTAGTAATTTACCCAAAAGAAATAATGTTTCTGTTGTATTTTTAATATCCTAGTCAATGTCCTCCAAAGAGAGCTCAATCAAAACTTCCAATACGATAGCTCCACGCGCGTCACAACAAGATGAAATAGAGAAGTAAAGTGCTTCTAAGTAAAATCTTCTAGCTTATGTACTTAAAAGAAGGTTACTATTTCAATAAAGGTCGATTCATCATAATTCACTTCATCACCATTATACACTAGCATTGTTCTAACATAATATTTTCCATATTCTTAAATGAGAATAGAGTTGAAAGAGCCGTACTCTGAATCACACTGCTTTTAAATAAATAAATAAAACATATTCATTTTAGACAAGGTCCATAGTGTTAGTAACAATTAATTTTATAATCTATGTTAGTAGGCATGAAAATTATTATAACTAATTTTAGTATCTTATCTTTTAACTACGTACAATTTCTCTTTTAAGCATAGTATCAGATATATAGGAGAAATAGTGTATTGCTGTATTTTTTTGATATCTGGAAATGTCGCCCAAATAGTATATACAAACAATCAAACCTACTCTAGGATTGCTCAGCGACCACCGCTACAAAATGAAATAGAGAAGTGAAGTGCTAAAAATACGATGTAGTTTTAATACACGGGCGCTAATGAGTGCACGCGCCGCCATGCCGTGGAAATAAGTGGGAACTACGCTTCCTGAGGACTGTCGTAGGGCGGCCATAGATCAGGTTGGCGTAGAAATGACATTTACATATTTAAATGTTCACACTCTTGAAATACGGAATTTAGTTACCGTACTTCATCAGCTGCTTGCCACTTTGAAGTTTATGAAGTATGCCTTCGGAGCTTACAAAAAAATATTTTTTAAAGAAAATTGACTAAAAATATTTTTTTCAAGACAACTCACCTGCAACAGTATTGGTTCACCGTCAGCTGAATGTATTTTATTCTTAGTATTCTAACTTTATTTTATGAAGAATGAATAGAAGCATAGTACTATAGTACTCAAATAAGTTCAGCAACTTGCACATGACTTAACTAGCGCTTAACTATAATACAGATAGATTAATAATTTTGTTACGATTTCTTTTGGCTTTCCGTTTTATTGATCCCTCAGACAAATTTAAAAAATATAGACTGATAGAGATGTTCTAGGCTCTTTAGAAGGGTCTAAAGAGCCTAGAACATCTCTAGAACAGAAATAGAGAATGTTCTCTTAGCCCTCTGAAACGAGTGAAACTACGCTGGGCAAAGATTTAATTTTTGTAGAAGGGTTAAAATACTTTACTATATTTTTTTTTAGATTTTGAGTAGGTGTTAATTGTTTTCGTTTCTATTCCCTAAAAACTGCTATATACATCCCTATGTATGCCCAGAGAACCCAACTTTTAGTACAAATAGGTTTTCGTAGCAAAATACTTGCAGACAAAATTAAATATCAAAGTATATTATATTTTCATAGCAGTTTTTAGGCAGCCGTGATAGCCCAGTGGGTAGAACACTCGGTTATCGTGCAAACGACTAGTGTTCAAATCCTGGGTCGGGCCTACACCAATTTGTCTTTTCTAAAGACATATGTGTGGTTAATTTATCATGGTTGTTAACGGTGAGGGAAAACATCGTGAGGAAACCCACATGGCTGAGTTGTACTTAGTCATGTGACAGTGTATTCGTACAAAACGGCGATAGGCCTGCCCCCTATCACGTGAGTACACTGTCCATGCAAAACGTGGGTACTCTGAACACCAGGTGACAAAGTCACGTGATGTTCAGAAGTATTAGTACCTCTGCCAACCCCTTCGGGGATATTCGGTGTGAACGTTTATGTTATGTTATGTTATGTTTTTAGGGAAAAGAAACGCAAACAATTAACACCTACTCAAAATCTAAAAAAAATATATTTCGTAAAGTAATTTGACCCTTCTACAAAAAAAACAATCTTTGCCCAGCGTAGTTTCACTCGTTTCAGAGGGCTAAGAGAACATTCTCTATTTCTGTCCGCTCTGCAATAACAGTACGACCGGTATTTTTATTACACGCGCCAGTTTTATTCCAGCTACAATTTGACAAAATAAAAATAAGATAGGAAACATCTTGGAAGACCGAAATGGGCTGAAACGCGACACTCCCGGAGTCGATATACTCGTAGACGAGTACAGCACGCGTCATGATACCACGCGTACTTTGCTTGAGTGGTTTAGGGATTACGTTGGACATTTTCTTGGTACTATTTTGTGGATAAATAACTTCTTTTTGTTTTTATTTTTATTTTGAGATATAATAAATTATGTCCATAGGAATTTCAATATGCTACATATTTTAATAAATTTGTTTTTTATCTAGCTGTGTAGTGTCGGCTTAGAATAGCACTACCCCATTTCTTCCGGTGGGTGTACGTAAGAGGCGACTAACGGACTTGGGGCTTTTTAAGGGATTTTTGGGCGATGCGGTTGGAGAACCATCATCAACAACCTTTATTCTACCATCTTTTCCCCACTCAACTTCAAAAAGTGGCTGAGGAATTTCTAATTTCTCAGCCGTGAGTATATGTATGTATGTATGTTGTTTTTTACCGAAATAAACATTTCATACGAAAACAAATTAATAAATAACATTGAACAAAATAATCTAAAATAACCTATGCACTTATTAATTCCACAAACATCAGGGGCTCAGAGCCACAATCAGTTTTTACCCTATGGTTGAATCCAGAGCGAGTGAATCCGTGATAGAACACATTTAAGTATCCCACTCAACAACTAAACTGTGTAGTGTCTTAGAATAGCACTACCCATTTCTTCCCACGGGTGATCGTAAGATGCGACTAGGGTATTGGAGCTTTTAAAATGATCTTTGGGCGATTTGATTGGAGACCTATCACCAACATCCATTATTTAAAAAAAACCTTGTCCAACTTCCTGAAGTACCTGCAGAATGTTTTAATATAAAGCTTCAAACTTCCCCTTTTCTTGTATGCAAAAACCAGTGGATAAATTACTTAGTTAAGGTTACTCACGAATAACGAAGGGTCCTTTTAAACCGCGAGGTTGTGGAAGTGTCTTCTATAGCAATTGATGTGTAACTTGATATTAATAATATCTCAGTGCCTTTGAAGAAAGTGCTGCATTACGAAAAACGCATTTAATTCAGATATCAGAATGGTCTTTTCTTAGGTAATATGTTTTCTTGCTACCCGATTGGATTCTTTGGAAATAAGAATGATCAGGAAATTTATTTATGTGTTTATGGTAAAAGATTGAGTCAGATTCAGATTTAGGTCCATCAGATTGCAACATCTCTGTCCACGTTGTTGGTTCACCTAATGACTGCATTGTATCTATAATAATCCGGCCCTTAGCCAAAAGCCCTTAGACAAACTACTGTACTCATTGCTAACTAATACTTTCCTGCATTTATTAAAATTATTAAATACGAGTAAGTGTAAGTTTATGACATTGCTCGTGATGTACAGTACAGCTCCAGATATTACTAAGAAATCGACCTCCGGTATACGTTTTCGTCAGTCGCTATGCCAATTGAGCTATAGGCTTCGTCCCCAGTAGGCAAACTGTTAGCCGCCGACTAAGTTAGCGGCGTATCGGTTTAGTACGCCCTTCCATATATTTCAAATGGAGTGTTCACAGTTTGCTAGTTTTGCACTCACTGTACGCAGTTTGCAGCGTTACGCGCGCCGACTACCTTAGTGAGCGGCCGACTCCCACCAAAACCGGTTCCGGTCGGCGGCGGCGATTGGTTGTTCGCCGGGCGTAGTGACTCCGTTTGCTGCAAACTGATTACAACAAAAGTAAAGTGATAATTCAGTCGGTCGGCTAAACTCTTACAGTTTGCTTGCGACGCACGAAAATTGATTTGAGTCTGCAGCTAACTCAAATTTCAGTTCGCTGCAAATTTGCGGCTCACTCTGTCGGCGGCTAACAGTTTGCCTACTGGGGACGCAGCCTTAGTGTCAAATGGCTACTAGTGCGAAATTATTCTTTCCTTTGTTTCTTTAACACTTTTTAAGTCGTTTCAGCGTTCCCTACCTACGAAATTTTCACAAATTCGGAATGCCAGTTCTTGCTGGTGTCGATTTCTTTTCCTTTATTTATTAGTAATAATCCCCACATGAGGTTTTCATGTAGAAAACTTTCTAATTAGCTCCATATATTATTAGTTATCTAGTGTAATCTTTTTAAACCATGCTGTCTTGCTCATTTTTGGGCTTAATACTAGCAGTTAGTTTTCATGACCAGTTGTATTAGTAAGATCATTTTTTTTAAACGAAATATTTTGACCTCTGTACTTTCCTACTTCAGTAGCAGGTGGCAAATAAGAGGGAGTAAATCTCTACAAATTCCTATATCTCAACTATCGTCTTATAAATTGCATTTGGCCTATCTTTCTATATCTTTGGCCTTTCTCACAAAATACGTGACACGAGGATGTACTGCGATACTTCACTGGCATACATACATATACTCACGCCATTAGTTCCCATTGGGGTAGGCAGGGACTATCGATCGCCACTTCGTACGATCCTGACAAACCTCTCCAGCGTCAAAACATCCATCATAAAAATGTCATCGAAATTGCGAAAAACTATCGGAAGTGAATGAGGAAGCTAGTTCCCAATAATTGTACTGTACAGTGCAATGACCCAAAGCAGCTGTCAAATGAGAACATTTTGTTTTTCTTTATTTTTGTTTCTTTTTACGACGCTACTGAAGTAGTCCGTTCAGCCGTAACTCTCACTAGTCGTTTTATTTTGTCTACTTATAATTTACTATGGTAGTTAATTTTGTAAAGCTGTATAAAGGTACTAAATTTACTACTGGCCATGTCAGTCATCTGCAAGATTGAATTGAATGATTTGCACATTGTGTTAGAGATTTTGCTATTGATATAGTTTCGTTGAAGTTTATAAACATAAATTTTCCATAATTTGAATGTTTTTGTTCATAAAAACCTCATTATTCATTATTTATTATCAATTTTCCAACTTATTTTCTCCTTTCTTTATGCCAAAATAAAACTAAGTTCCGCAAATTTCTATAAATGCTTTTTAACTTGTTTATAAAAAGCAAATCCAAAACCAACCAAACTTAATACCGTGTTTTTTTATCATTGTTGGTTTAGTTTATTTTATGAAAGATTTGAAATATTCATACAATTTAGGCTGCTAATATAATATTAGTTATTTTATACATACATACTTATATTCACACAGTTAGATCAAATTAGGGTACGCCTATCGATCGTCTCTCTGTTTTATTCTCCACACTATGTACACCTTCCTTTTGAAGTATCACGGTGTTTTAACTGATCTAAAAATAAAAAATATGCATAAATATGGTTAAAATGAAGACTTACAGCTCTATAAACGAAAAGTTTTTTAGCATTTTAGTAAAAAAAGATCGCGTTATGAATACATAAAAAAAATAAAGCAATTAAAAGTTTTATATGACGAAAATTTTTATTTTTTGTGGCAAATCTATCTTAAACTATTTGAAAATAAATCGAGTTCTGTTATTGGTGTTCTGAAAGAAATAACCTTGTTAAAAGAACATTGCAATGTACATCTCCATGAATGAACTTGTAATCAGTCTGTCTGAGATATCGCCAGGATTACTAAAAAAATTTTTTCATTACTTTAGGAATTTAACTCAACCCAAACTGAAATGTTCACCCCGAATTTCACCGAAGGGGTAGGCAGAGGTACTAATACTTTATACTATGCGATATCTAGTTAAAACTAAAAAGTCGCTCGTACTAGCTATGCTGGTGTTCAGTCAGACTTCCCACTATTGGCCTAGACAGTGTACTCACAGGATTGGGAACAAGCCTATTACCGTTTTGTACGAATAGACTGTCACAGGACTAAACTAAGGACCAATAGCCACTAGATATGTGAGTTTCCTCACGATGTTTCCCTCACCGTAAACAGCCATGATAAATTTAACCACACTATATCCGCATGAGAGGCATGTGTTCTTTCTTACCCTTTGAGCTATCACTTGTAAGGAAATTAGTTTTAAAGTAAATAAAATCCAATATGTTTCGGCGATTGTTTTTTTTTTTTTGTTATAAAGATTTTAATTTTGTCGTTTGTAGATATCAATTTTATCTATAAAAAATAACTTTTAAAGTTGTAATATGCTTTACAAACGTGTTATTAATTAAAATATTTTAAATTATTAAAAAAATTCGTTGCAAATTGTACACAAAATGATCTCTAGCTCTGTCTAGTGTCACTACTGCGAAACTAAATATAAACGAACTGTGCTGCCATCTTTGAAATTGCCGCAGAAGTGTGTTATATTTAACAGTGCGCTTTCGAGAGATAGAGTTCGGGATAGAGTTGTACTGAATAGTAGTTCTAATAGTATATCAGAGATGTCACTACTATCCTTTTTATATTGGTTACTTTGATTAATTGATTCGGTATGATTTTTCCAGGCTGGAGAACAACGTAAAAATTAAAAATACGTACAATATATTTTTTTAAATTGTTACGTCAAGGGTTGTAACGGTTTTATCTCCATCTTTAGGACTCACGGTAATGAATCCCAAAAAGGGGTAAACATAACGATAAGAATTAAATTCATATAAACATAACATAATAATAAACATAAACGTTCACGCCGAATATCTTCGAAGGGGTTGGCAGAGGTACTAATCCTTCTGAACATCACGTGACTTTGTCACCTGGTGTTCAGAGTACCCACGTTTTGCATGGACAGTGTACCCACGTGATAGGGGGCAGGCCTATCGCCGTTTTTGTACGAATAGACTGTCACATGACTAAGTACAACTCAGCCATGTGGGTTTCCTCACGATGTTTTCCCTCACCGTTAACAACCATGATAAATTAACCACACATATGACTTTGGAAAAGACAAATTGGTGTAGGCCCGACCCAGAATTCGAACTCACGCCCTTCTGTTTTTAGGGCGGGTGTTCTACCCACTGGACTATCATGTCGTTAATTAAATTCCTCAGGCACTTTTGGAAATTGAGTGGCGAAAATATAATTAAAATAAAGTTTTAATGATAATAATGGAGGTCTCCACATTCATCGCCCAACGAACGAAATGAAACCCCTTCAGAAAACCATTATTAATTTGGATAAAAATAAAGCGCCTTGAACCATTTTGTCTTTCGTTTGCGTCCTTTATCCTGATTATTAGTGTTCTAGAATTCGCTTCTTCTATTTGGTCCCCGCATTATCTAAAGTATATTCAATTGATTGAGTCGATACAGCGCATATTTATACGTCACTTGGACTTCAGAACTAAACGATGGGACTGCACCTACGAAACGTCATGCAAACATCACAAAATATTACAACTTGACCAGCGCCGCATACTTTTAGATATGTTAGTTCTGCATGATGTTTTGAGTGGTCGGATGGATTGTCCCAACGTAGTTTCCCAAATTGGACTAAACACGCCTGCGCTCAGAACCCGCCATACTTTTAGAAAATTGTTTCACCTACCTTTTGCTAGAACCAACTATGCTCATAACGCGCCCATTCATCGAATTTTAGATGAGTACAACAAATATTTTTATTCCCTCGATCCGTTTGCACATAGCAAGTCTATTTTCAAACGCTTGGTTCTAGACGCCATAGTTGTTTAGGTAGATCTAACCATTTCTATGTCATATTATTTAAATAAGGTTTTTACTATTATATAACGTTTATGCATATCAATACAATCACATTCACATACAGACACTCACATTCTCATATACACACTCACACATCATAACACACATTACACACACCACACACATTATCATTCAAGTATCATCAATTATCAATAATATTAAATTTTATTCTTTTCTCAATTGTTTAGCATTTTTACATATATATATATATATATTTCTTTTTCTGCTGTTACTCATTATGTCTTTAGATAGTTAAGTTTATTATTATTTTTTTCTTTTGAATTAACTGTGTGTGTATCTTGTTTTAATTTGTGATCATCTGTTATTGGCCTTATTTACTGTACTGTTTCAACTTACTATATAATATGTGTTGCTGTTGATGATCCTTATATAATAAATAAATAAATAAATTATTGATAAATGTGATCAGCATAATTTTATTTATTTTATTTTATTTTATTGACGAAACAAACAGTCGTTTTAACAAATATGTATAAAGTTTACAAGGACATATCATAAACCTATAGTTCCCTAAATATATAGAAACAATTGAAATTAGTGTAGTTTGATTCTAGCTAGATGTATGTTTGAATAATACATTTTAGAAGTTACAAAAGGTTCTCAAGTGAGATACAATAAAAATAACAAAAGTAATAAAAATAACAATAACAACAAAAGTAATGTTACAAATCCAAGAATAGTTTGTTAAGGCATCTTAGAAATGAGCTTCGACTGTTTTCAAACAAATCAATTTGAGATGAAAATTCCTTATTATATAAATCAACACTAAGTCTAAAGAAATTATTGCATGTATAAACAGTTCTATGTTTAGGAGCAATTATAATAATAATTCAACCATGCTATATTCAGATGACTGTCTTGTTAAAAGCAGTACCAGCGCAGTAATGTCAAACATGATGAAACAATGAATAAAACAGTAAATATTCCATGACATGAAGTCATCTTTATGAATTATAGGTACTGAATGAATTATGAATTATAATTCGGATTATAATTATAGGTAGACGACAATTGAAGGTTAGCAGGATGTTGTGCGCCTGCTGCTCGATCACGAAGTTGACCCACGTTGAAGGGGCCTCTCGAAGAATGGATTTGTAGAAGTAATAACACGGCAACTTGTTCTACTATGCTTTATTACTTGACAATTACAGCTGTAGCTGTAGCTGTATTACAGTAAATATACAATGAAATAAATAGCTTCTCGTCTTCTCCGTGTCTTCTGTGTGGATTTGAGTTAAAAAGAGAGAGAGTTAAGCCGGTATCCTCGTATAAATAGCTGAATGTATTGACAGCTGTTTTTCTCCTTTCTGATGGCGCTTGACGTGACTGACGCGACTCTGGATTGTTTATGTTTTGAGCCCGTTAAAGCACTTGGATTCAAGTGGCTTTAACATACTGGGGGGCCATTGAAGACGAGTCTTCAATCTTCTTCTACAAGTAGGCACAAGCGATTTATGGCTCGCCTTACTGTCGATTGCATGGTCTTTGATATCGGCCACTCTCGGGACACCATCTGCTCCTGGATATAGTTTAGTGACTCGCCCTCTTCGCCATAACAGAGGTGGAGAGTTATCTTCGCTTATTAGGACAAGATCACCCATGCGCAAGTCTCTACATCTTACTCGCCATTGAGTTCGCTGTTGTAGCTCTGATAAATATTCTCTGTGCCATCTCCTCCAAAATGTTTGCCGTAGCTGCTCCAACAGTTGAATGCGATCCAATCTCTTCGTCGGTAAGTCTGCCAGATCCGGTGATGGAAGAGCCGTGAGTGACCTGCCGAGGAGAAAGTGTCCCGGTGTGAGAACTGCCAAATCATTTGGGGAGGAGGAAAGGGGAGCGATGGGTCTACTGTTGAGGATAGCCTCAACCTGGGCAAAAAGAAAAGATAATTCCTCGAATGTGAGGTGGGTGTTACCCATGATGCGTTTAATGTGAAACTTAGCAAGCTTAATGCCAGCTTCCGCGCTTCCGTTGAAATTAGGGGCGTAAACCGGGCAAAATCTAAAGTTAATATTTTGAACATTAGCAAACTGCACAAATGAGTCTTTATTGTCGTTAAAAATGAATTTAATTCCTTAGCTGCGGCAACGAAATTTCGCCCATTGTCACAAAATATTTCCGTGGGTTTTCCCCTGGCGAAAATAAAAGCATAAAGAAATTATGATGATGACCACCGTTGATGATGATGATAATCATGGTGATTGATCATCGCGCTGATTCAAATACATTTGATAAATGAATCCAAAAAATATATATATGCTAAAGTTCAAAGTCAATGAACTTGTAAGGTCAACTACCTCGATGTCAATGACCTTTAGGTAGTCAGCTGTTTACTGTACCTAGAAGGAAGACATAAATAGTGAACAATGTGAATGATCCATGTGTAGGATGATGTAAAGTGTATAAGTATTGTATAAAGTAAAATATTTGTATATAAATGTAAATTAAAAGTAAACCATAAACAATTGTTGAATGTTTTTTGTGTATGAATTCATTCAACTTAGGTTATTAATAACCAATTGGTTTTGGTAAGGTGTAAGTATCACCAAGACGGTAATCTGCTGCCTTGAGTGGGCTGAGAGGACAGAAACGTCTAGTTTTTAGTCTACGAGTTCTAGTTAACTTGGTAAAAGAACTGCTACTAACAAAATTACAAGTTTGTGAATTTTGTGGTAATGAATGGGAAATCTTGCCAGCTATAATCCAGCCTAGCTGTGAATGATGCAGCATGGGTAGGCCTGGACCTAAGGTGAGCCTTTCGGAGCCAAGTAGATCCCAGAATAGATCGCCTCCAATCATAATATCAACCTTTAGTGGTTGATTGAATTGAGGATCAGCTAATGTGATAGCTGAGGGGAGAGTGATATTTGAAACATCAATGGCTTCATTAGAATGCCTTTTTGCTATGGAAGGCAACACCAAAAAGGTGTGAAGATGTGAGTATGTGCCAGTGCGGGCACGAATTAACGCTGAGCACTGATGTGGTCTCAGGTTAAGAAAGGTGTTCCCAACGCCTGCAACACTGTTGTGTATTGAGGGTGTGGAAGCTAACTTAAGGCGATTCCTTAAGTCAGCAGAAAGAAAAGAGTAGTCAGAGCCGCTATCTAGCAAGCATCTGACTGTCTCCACCTTACCATTTTGGGGATTGATGATGTCAATCATGGCGGTGGAGCGAATGATCCCTGAAGGGGAAACTGGAGGACTGAGAGAAAGCGACTGAGGCATTGAAGGGACAGGATGTGATGATGGAGCAACATCATTTTGAAGAAGGGGAGAGCTGTGTAGCAGAGTGTGATGGCGTCCACCACACTTACGACAGTCTCCATAGGGACACTTGGCAACCATATGGTCAGACCGAAGGCAATTTGTGCAAACCTTAAGCCCAGTGACCCTACTCCGTCTGTCAGCCAATGTGAGCTTTCTGAAACGTAAGCATCGGAACAGTAAATGTTTACCCTTGCAAAGGGGGCACTTGAAATTAGTATTAGTTGTAACTGTTGATGCTAGAGTGGCATTGGGTAAACGTGAGGGCAATTGAGGATTGCTAGCCTCATCACTTACCTTACCTGAAGTGGAAACAATAAAGGCTTGAGGTGGATTTATTGTTTGTTTAGTATGATTGTTACTATGATAGTGTTTTAAATCATGACTATTATTATTATTATTATGACTGTTGTTTGAACCCTGTGATGTGTTAACCCTTACCTTACTTTGAGGTAATGTCTCTAAAATGTCAGCTCTTATCTTTAAAAATTCCTTTAAGTCATTGAAGGTTGGCAACTCTGAATGAAGATTGCCTTTGTATTCTTCCCATTTGATATTAGTATTTAAATCAAACTTTGATGAAGCTAAATAAATTAAAATAGAATCCCAGTGTTGAACTGGTTGACCTAAAGTCTGTAAAGCCCTAACATTCTTGGTGATGTGATCACTTAAAAACCTAAGAGACTTGTCTGATTCACTCTGCATAACCTTGAGATTAAAAAGTGCACTAAGGTGATTATTAACTAATTGTTTTGTATTGTTATACCTTTCACATAATATGTTCCAGGCATCAATGTAATTGCAATCAGACACCTCGAGATTTGCTATAACCCTGGCTGCTTCACCTTGTAGGTATGAGCAGAGGTAATGAAATTTATGAATGGGTTTAATATGATTATTATTGTGAATTAATGATTCAAATGTATCTCTGAATTCAAGCCATTTGAAGTATGAACCATCAAACTTAGGTATAGTGATTTCAGGTAGCCTAAACCCCATTGTGCCTTGACCCTTACAGTGGCATGGATGGGAGGCCTTTGACCCTTCAGTGGCATCTTGGAATTGGTCTGCAGGTTTGTTGACACCGAGCAGATTTCGAGCCTTCACAATACAAGAACAGAATTCATTTGATATGAGTTCTCTTTCATCTAATTCATAATCTAAGTTACTAAAATTAAGAGCTTCCATTTGTGATTGCAGGTGTTCAAATTGAGAGTTTAACTCCAAAAACTTATCTAGCTTTAATGATAACATTTGTTCATCCCTTGATGTCAATGGATGGGATTCACAATACTCTAATAAATTTAATAAATATTTTTTAAAGTGGGTTATTTGCCCTTTGATGGAACTGCGTTTATACTTAAGCACAGTATATTCATCGCTTGCCATTTTGGCAGGGCTTGAGCTTCGACTGGCATGAGCAGTGTTTGTTTTTACTGATAATTCACTGTCAGTCATATTGAAAAGGAAATTAATAATTAATAATTAATAAGTAACTAGTTAAGTGAAAGGTTCTGTATATAGATAAATTTCTGGAGTTAATTGTTATAGTAAAGGGTGTGGGAAGAATGTAAAATTAAAGTAAATTGTAAACCGGTTTACGCTCCTTGTGAAGGTGACGCCGCTGGAGACAACAGGCAGCAGCTGAATGATGCAGGCCTGCGTTCCTCGGTGAAGTTCACGTTCACTGAAATTGTTTGAAACAGTAATAAGTATATATCCCTGAATCGTTTGGTAGAGCGGAAACTGGCATGAAGCTAACCAATATTAAGTTTGTATATCGAAATTAATTGAATTAAGTGAAGAGTTGATTGATATGCTGCTAGAGTTGCCGGCACATGTGAGGTATGAGTACCTTAACTGCTGCCTTTACTTAATTGAGTGAATGTATATAAGCAAAGTGAGTCAATGATTCACATGTGCACTTGATGGCTGTAGAAAATATATGGTTGATTGACCTAAGTGAAGAGCATGTGGTTTTGTAAAATTAGTTATGTTGCTCACTAGTTTTACAAAAACACTAAAATGCCAAAGTGAAGTTAAAATATTGAAAACTAAGTAATTAATGCAAGACAAGGCTGAAATTCTGATATTGATATGATTAAGAAACTATTTAAGTTGACATGTGGTATGAAACATAACCTGGATGTCCTTAATAGAGTGCGCTGATTCCACTTGGTGAGGCGTTGGAGCCTGTTAGATGAATTGCTGTAAGGTTAAGTTGCAATTATCTTTGTAAATGTTATGCGCTAACTCTGTAGCACATGGGATGCCTATGTCATACACTGGATCACAGAAACCAGCGGCTGTGGCTCAGAAATAGCTGAGTGGTGATTGCCTTGTGCAATCAGTTCAACTTTAATTTCATCATGTGGACCATGCCGTTGAGAATCTATTCTAACCTCAAAATTTTTAAGAAATAAATGGGAAGTAATGTGCTTTCTAGGTAATTAAATAGATTTATGATAAGATTGATGTAAAATACAAAGGGATTGCTGAGATATTAATGGATGTAAATTGATTATCTATTGATTATCTTGACTAATTTGCCCGTGGTGAGGGGTTTTAAGGTGAGGAAAAGAAAGGAATGATTGGCTTACGACACTCTCCTCGGTAAGATGCTGGCAGGTGGGATGGCTGCTGTGTCCAACCCTTGGACCTGGCTTCTTCACCGGCGGCTTGGCGTGGCGTGGCGTAGTCCTCCTTTTCTCTCGTGCTGCTGCGGTTGTGGTAGTCCCTGTTCGGGCGCCAAATGAAGGTTAGCAGGATGTTGTGCGCCTGCTGCTCGATCACGAAGTTGACCCACGTTGAAGGGGCCTCTCGAAGAATGGATTTGTAGAAGTAATAACACGGCAACTTGTTCTACTATGCTTTATTACTTGACAATTACAGCTGTAGCTGTAGCTGTATTACAGTAAATATACAATGAAATAAATAGCTTCTCGTCTTCTCCGTGTCTTCTGTGTGGATTTGAGTTAAAAAGAGAGAGAGTTAAGCCGGTATCCTCGTATAAATAGCTGAATGTATTGACAGCTGTTTTTCTCCTTTCTGATGGCGCTTGACGTGACTGACGCGACTCTGGATTGTTTATGTTTTGAGCCCGTTAAAGCACTTGGATTCAAGTGGCTTTAACAACAATTAAAAAGTAATTCCGTCTCAACATAGGTCAATAAAATTGATGCCATTCTGCTATTAATCTACCCTCATAAAAAAAAAATGCATAGCAGGAAAATTGTGTGAGAATGAGAAAGGGAGACATGTGTTGTATACTTTTCCAACTTATCACAGCATAACCCCATTATATCATGCAAGTTGTCTTACTTACAAGCTGTATAACTTTTCAATGGGTGGGTACTGAATTAACAAAGGTCGACCAATGGTCACTTGTACTGAGTACTTGTTCCTCTTTATTTATTCTTTATTTATTCTCTTTATGCACACGTACAAAATGATATTGTATTAAAATTTACAAAAGACATATATGTTTTGTTCAGATGCAGTACCACAACAGAATGCACCGCATTTCCAAATTAGTTGATTTAATTAACAATAATAAAAACATAACATACATACATATACTCACGGCTATAAATCCCTAGATTGGGTAGCCAGAGCTAAGGAATGAGAAATTCCTCAGCCACCTTTGGAAAGTTGAATGGGGAAAAGATGGTAAAATAAAGGTTGATGGTGATGGGTCTCCAACCGCATCGCCCAATAATCCCTTTAAAGCCCCAATACCGTTAGTCGCCTCTTACGTACACCCACCGGAAGAAATGGGGTAGTGCTATTCTAAGCCGACACTACACAGCCTAAAAACATAAACAATTCAAATTGAAATCATATAAATTTTATTTAATGGAATTCTAGTATAAAATTAAAAAGACAAGAACAAACAAAAATATTATAAATCTGCCTGCCATAACCTTAGGGTATTACTGAGAAAATGATGTATATATGACGTTTTTTCAACTACCTTAAGGGCATTCTTGGTAATGAACATACATAATCTTATATAAATATATAAACGTTATCTATGTATCCGACATTAAACATTGTTGACAAATCAATGTCAAGACATCCGGAAATTTGGCCCATACACCAGACAAATGATTAGGATTAAGGTTTAGATAATGCCATCGAAAAAGTGATTTTATCTCTAGTGAGATAAAGGCTAATATCATGGACGCATAAACATGATTTGTGAAATAGGGGATTTTGGTGCGCCAATGAAAATTTTGTCTCTATAATATTGTTGCGTATACATTGCGGGCTCAGCGTGTTAAGTAAAACAAAGTGCTTTTTAATGGGCTATTTGACAGGTTTTTAAAATCCATTTTATATGATGTAGTAGAGTTATATTTTTTAAATCTGGTGCACATTTGCTGAAAAATATCAAATTAAAAATTAAATATTCAAATAGCGCGTCAAAACACTATTTTCACAATATGGCGCTGCAAACGGGTCAGTAACGTCACTTGCCTGTATTTGGTCTGTGGCAACAAACAAGCCACGAGGTTTCTTTACAGGCATGTGACGTCATCATAAACTCGACCATTCAAGAACGTTTTGTGTCACGTGACAAACGTTTAAAAATTTGCATTTTCATTTATGGATGTTTAAAGAAATCAATTATTATTTTCAACTTACGTTAATAAATAACCATTTTTAAACTCTTAATTTATACTGATGACAGCAATTGACACTTTATTTCTCGCATTGTCAAATAGCCTATTGTTTATAGCTTTGTATATTTTTCGGTTTAGAATATACATACTATGTACATACGCGGTCATAAATCCCAAAAATCAGTAGCCAGAGCTTCATAGCTAGAAAACTCCTCACCCGCTTTTGGAAGTTGATAGGGCACAAGACGGTAGAAATAAAGTACCGTTGATGATGGGTTTGAAATAAAATTAACCCATTTCATCCCGCGGATGTCGTAAGAAGTGATTAAGGGGGTTGGGGCTTTTAAGTGATTGTTGAGCGATGTAGTTTGAGACTCATACCATCACCAACTTTCCGTTCCCCTGTAAACTTTCATATCTGGCTGAGGAATCATACTAATTCCGAAGCTCTAGCGACCCCTTTTATGGATGTATTGGCTATATTTATTAATTTATATTAAAATGTATGTATATTTTCCAATCCGACGTAACGTAAATACATCGATTAAATGCGATTCATAATATTTGCATAGCACTATATATAAGATTTGATGCATTTTAATTTATTACGAATCTACTCATATGTTTTTGGATTAGAAATAAATTGGACACTAATCCCTAATAAAAAAATATTATGCCGCTATTATGATGAGCATGAGCAAATTCAACATTAATAAACATTAAATGATTCACTTGCTTCCTTACCTTATTTTATTGTAGTACAAAAGATATTCGAAAGTTTAAAAAATCTCCTTTTTAAGCATGTAGACTATGAGTTCAGGCTAAACAGGTTTAATCATCTCCAGCGATTACCTCGAAATATTACCAAACACCTAGCGAAGCCACATACATTCAATTTAATATTAGTTTAATTGACATTGAGTAAATATTTTTTTTGTATTAACACACAATAAAAAAAAAGATTAAAATTTTGATGTTCTGAATCACCCAAAGCAGCAGTGTATACCGTCCACCAATATTTAGCCACTGACGGTGTGTTACAAGAGAAATTATTTTTAGCGCGCACGCAGCGAACCGCCCGCGTACCCGCGCTCGCCGAACTCAGTTCTACAACAAAAAATATACTCAAAATGCATTTTAATACGAGTTTATGTGATAAATGATAGTTAAGTTTTACCAATGTGCAGTTTCACTAGTGCTTTATGACGTACGGCACAGATATGGATCATTTTCGACGACAACGCTACAAAATGGGGAGAAGAAGGGTATGTTTTGATATCACTTATTTCTAAACTTATTAACTTACGGTAAACGTAAATATTGCTTCACTAGAAGCATTTATATCAACCCGTGTCTTAAATTTAAGTTAGACTTAAGAGAAATGTGGTTATTGTGAAAAGAATATGTTTACTATGATGATCTGTGAGAAAGAGAGGTTACGTTGAGTGAGTGAGAGGAAATGTTCAGTCTAGATGACAGATGCTTTGATTCGTGAAACGAGCTATTTCCTGAATGAAAGCGTTTAACAGATTTCAAAATAGGAAGAATGTATAATGTTGGTCGCATGTTTCGTCTGCGAGCGGTCACAGACATCTCCGCTAGACGATTACCCAATTTAAGATCTCAGTGGAAGAAATGGCTGATGTAAATATTAGGTGTCTTTTTATTAACGTGTACCTGAAATTATTTGTACCATTATAATTACCTCTATTTGATGCTAATTCATAGTTATAATTTTTTATTTGGTTCAATACTTTTGGAGTTTCTATACTTTTTTTTCTTCTACTTAATATATTTAAAAACAGGAAAAAAATATTCTCCAAACATTTCAATTACTATGAATTAATAAGTAGCAGATACCACTTCCTATTTGCCATTTTCCCATGTCCATACATACATATACTCACGGCTGTAAATCCCTAAAAGGGGTAGCCAGAGCTGAGAAATTAGAAATTTCTCAGCCACTTTTGGAAGTTGAGTGGGGAAAAGATGGTATAATAAAGGTTGTTGGTAATGAGTCTCCAACCGCATCGCCCAAAAATCCCTTAAAAAGCCCCAATACCGTTAGTCGCCTCTTACGTACACCCACCGGAAAAAATGGGGTAGTGCTATTCTAAGACACTACACAGCTATGTCCATCTCTCTACCAAACACCCTGTAAAGTTTTATTAGTTAATATGTTATGTTATATACAATATTCAGTCCTTATAATATAGGCCCTGTTCTAGTAGATCAAAGAAGAACAAGATATACTTAGTTGTTGTTTATCCCTTTTTTCTTCCTTAGTGCCTTATTTATTCTTTTTCGAGAGTTTAGTGTACGACTCGGTATTAAAAGGTAAAATGGAAATAGTGCTAACTGTTATTCAGTGTTGTTTAGTTCTTTTTTCACTAACGTAATGCTGAATCTGCTGTAATACGGCCCCCGTATACCGTATAAAACTAGATACTAGATATCACGTGGTATAAAACAGCCATCTTCTTCGCATACATACATATACTCACGGCTATCATTCCCTAGAAGGGGTAGCCAGAGCTAAGGAATTATAAATTCCTCAGCCACTTTTGGAAGTTGAGTGGGGAAAAGATCGTAAAATAAAGGTTTTTGGTGATGGGTCTCCAACCGCATCGCCCAAAAATCCAATAAAAAGCCCCAATACCCTTAGTCGCCTCTTACGACACCCGTGGGTAGAAAGGGATAGCGACATTCTAAGCCGGCACTACACGGCGGAATCTTCTTCGCAATTACCTAATATCGTATTCTTTTCTACGTATCTCATTCTTACCGACAGAGTCACGTTAAAATAACGCTCGTGCTTAGACCTCCTGATCATAAACATAAAAACATGAACGTTCACGCCGAGTATCCCCGAAGGGGTTGGCAGAGGTACTAATACTTCTGAACATCACGTAATATTTCACCTGGTGTTTGGAGTACCCACGATTTGCATGGACAGTGTACTCACGTGATAGGGGGCAGGCCTATCGCCGTTTTGTACGAATACACCGTCACATGACTAAGTACAACTCAGCCATGTGGGTTTCCTCACGATGTTTTCCCTCACCGTTAACAATCATGATAAATTAACCACACATATGTCTTTACAAAAGACAAATTGGTGCAGGCGCGACCCGGGTTTTGAACACTAGTCGCTTGCACGATAACCGGTGTTCTACCCATTGAGCTATCACGTCGTCACCTCCTGATCACTAGTGCTATTATTCTTTGCGGCCAGTATATACATATACTGTGTTACCGACGACATGAGTGACGGTGAGGACATAGACAGGGAGCGTAGGGCGCTGGCCGTCCGCTGCAACATGTTAGCCCGTAGGTTCGCACGCTGCTCGATACCAGTCAAGCTTACTCTCTTTAGAATTACTGTCAGAGCTTTTACACGTGTAGCCTGTGGACGAACTTCACGCAGCGGACGTACAGCGCACTACGCGAGCAGTACAACGATGCGCTCAGGATTCTGTTAAAACCGCCGCGTTACTGTAGCGCCTCCGCCATGTTTGCGGAAGTTCACATCGATGACTTCTACGCTATAGTGAGGAAACGGAGCGCCTCGTTATTGAGGCGCCTGCAGGCTAGCACTAACGGAATCCAGCAGGGCAAGCACGAGCCGTGTTTAAACTAGTTATCGCTAGGGATATAGCAGCCATCTCTTACGCACTTACTTAGTATCGTATACTGCCATCTCATTCTAACCGTTATCGTGTCGATAAAATAGCGCTCGTACTTGCTATACTGAGAGCATTGTCAGAGCGCTGGGACTCGCCGGTGATGAGAGGGCGGTTGCAGCTACATGCCAGCGCATCACCCCTCGTACCATAGTTTGTAAACTAATTATAAATTTTAATTTATTTTATTTTATTTGAATTTTATTTATTTTTACTTTGTTTATGAACTTTATTTTTTATTGATTTTTATTATTTTGATTTTATTCTTTGTGTCATTGTTTTTTAATTGACATGTTTTTATAATTTAAAATTATTTGCATTTTATAGTTTTTATTGTATGTTTTATGTTGTATGTAATGGCTAAATATGGGCTACTAGCCTGAAATAAATGATTATTATTATTATATAGTAATACTATATACGGGGATATCATGCTTGAAGGTTGTCTTTTCTTAGTCAATTCCCTTAAATATAGATACATGCAATCTGAAAATTCACAATCATCAAGTATAAGTTTGAATTATATTTTGACCTTCACCCACTGGAGGCCGATTTCCAAATACGCTTACATAAGCAGTGACATTAAAGTGGAAATATCGTGAAAAGCCTCTCAAAATGATTTGCCAGTCGACACTAAACTCTCGACGTAACAGAATAGAGTTTGAAATAACTCGAGACTCTTCAACAATCAGTGTTGCTTTCAATGTATTTGAGATTTTTGCTTTTGAGAGATTCTTAGAGATAAGAAGGTTGATATATTAATGCTGTTCAAACTGGCTAAGTTTGAGTACACTAGCGCCCTGAAAATTCTAAGCGCTCGAATTATAGGCGCTATTTCGTACGCTTTACATTTATCACACTTTTGGAAGTTGACATACATACATACATATACTCACGGCTGTAAATCCCTAGAAGGGGTAGCCAGAGCTAAGGAATCAGAAATTCCTCAGCCACTTTTGGAAATGGTAGTGGGGAAAAGATGGTAAAAATAAAGGTTGTTGGTGATGGGTCTCCAACCACATCGCCCAAAATCACTTAAGCTTCCAAAAGTGGCTGAGGAAATTCTTATTCCGAAGCTCTTGCTACCCCTTCTAGGGGTTTATAGCCCTGCGTATATAAACGTATGTTTATATAACACTAATAGACCCATGCAACTTCGCAAGCGTGGCATAAGGAATGCTTATAATTTAATAATTCTACGAGTTAATCAAATATCTTAATGAATTTAAAATTAATGATATCTTTAATTTTCCTCGGATAAATAGCCCTGGATAGGTAGTTTATACTACCTATCCAGGGCTAAAAATCACTAGAAGTGGTACCTGGGTACCTTATTCTGGAATACGAAAATCTTTAGTCACGTTTAGAAGTTAAGTAGGGAGAAACATTAAAAATAAAGGCACTTGGTCTTCAGCCGCATCACCCAAAATTCATTTTAAAAGTCCCAACCCAATACTGTAAATCGCCTCTTATCAACACTCTCGAAAAGTTCTGGGGTAGTACTATCCTAAGCCAAAACTATACACAGTTTCTTAACTTTGTCTAAAATCTTAAAACCTTTTGGTACCTCACCTCCTACATATGTCCTATGAATCTATATTTTCGAAATCATTAACGGGTAATAGGCTGTGTAGTGGCGGCTTAGAATAGCACTACCCCATTTCTTCCGGTGGGTGTACGTAAGAGGCGACTAACGGTATTGGGGCTTTTTAAGGGATTTATGGGCGATGCGGTTGGAGACGCATCACCAACAACCTATAATCTACCATCTTTTCCCCAATCAACTTCCAAAAGTGGCTGAAAAATTTCTAATTTCTCAGCTCTGGCTACCTTTTTTAGGGATTTATAGCCGTGAGTATATGTATGTAGTATGTATTACGGGTAATGTGATTGTCAATCCAACACGTACTAAAAACCCTTATTATTCCGAAACTCCACCCACCTCTCTCTATTACTATAACAGTATATTATATGAATACAAAAACCAAATGACGTATGCCTTTTCGTTTATCCAAAGGTCAAATTTCTGAACGCCCATTAAAATATTGTCATGCACAGACAGGCGCCACCGCAACGAGAGTCAAGAGCGGCTGTGAGAGTGACGTCATTTATATCACATGAGAGCTGGTGACGTCATTAATGCCCCATTTAATGTCCATAGTGGGTCATTACTGGAAAACGATCTGGGCTTTCATGTATGCTATTTAATTACTGTAACTTGATTGCGTGGCAAATGGAAACGCGCTGTGCGAAGGTTTACAGGATGACCTATTGAAACTGTAAAAAAATGTATCGAAACTGTAAAAAAATTATAGAAACTGTAAAAAATGTATCGAAAATGCAAAAGGTTATTGTCTAAGTTAAACAATTACCGAAGGGTTTTACATTAGATTAATAACATACGACATAACTAGTTATCTAGTTATAAATAACTACTACCCTGCTCCGCAAGGTGTTTGTAAACAAAGATCAATAAAATATTATAATTAATTCATACAATGTTATATTTGTTATTTTTCTTGTTTACACCAACAACCGAAAATTTTTCTTCCGAATAACTCACGATCCGAAGAAGGTATTAGGAAAAAAAACAAGACTATTAACAGTATTGATTATTATTTTTACTGTGACACTTCCATTGACATTTTAGTCTTTAAAATTGGCCAAGGCACATAGGTTTCAGAGCATGTCAAAGACAATTTACTTTCGCTCTTCATATTTCCTCCCTACACCTTTACTCAAGGCTATAAATCTTATAAATGGCTATAGAATTGCTGTGTAATGCCGGCTTAGAATAGCACTACCCCATTTCTTCCGGTGGGTGTACGTAAAAGGTGACTAACGGTATTGGGGCTTTTAAGGGATTTTTGGGCGATGCGTTTGGAGACCCATCACCAAGAACCTCTATTTCACCATCTATTCCCCACGCACCTTCCAAAAGTGGCTGAGGAATTTCTAACTCCTTAGCTCTGGCTACCCCTTTCTTGGGATTTATAGCCGTGAGTATATGTATGTATGTAGAATAAGCTTCAGACATGGAAGCTGAGATAGGTTGATTACGCTTCTTCCTCGTATAAAATAAAAAAAATGTGTAACGCTGAGCTACACTAGAGTAGCAATCATATGTTGCGTTACCCGAAAATTTTAATAATACAATTTTACAAATCAAAACGATGTTTCGCGCCTTCAGTTAATATGATCTCCATAGCTCGAAAATGTCTTATTGACCTCCATTCTGCTTGTGTGCCTTGCAGTCAAGTGAGACCTAATATAGCAAAACTGAAGTAAATACAACTAAACGCAAACACTACTAAAACGTGTAAAAGAAATAAAGGATAGAAGAATGTTGCCCTGGCAGCCATTGACACGGTAGCTCAATTGGCAAGAGCGACGGGGGCGTATACCTGAGGTCGCGGGTTCGAATCCCGCCTGTGTCGAAATTTTTCTTTCCTTTATTTATTCTTTATTTATTAGTAATAATCCCCACATGAGGTGTTCATGAACAAAAATATTTAAATTAAATACAACTAAGTTAATTTGTAACAACCATCTCTGAGTGTTCACCCCGAGACCTTCTACTTCTGATAGTTTCTTGCTACCAAAAAAAACCTGTCACTGTTCAACTTAAAACAATGACATATTTAAAAAGAAAATAGATTCTCACGAGCCCATCGGCACTTTCCCACCCTAGTTGATAGTATGTGGGTCACACTGGCTATCACTTCGGTGGCTTATCGATTGGTGCAACACTGCGCATGCGGGATTCATCTCGCATTACGATTGCACGTGGACTCGCATTAGAGGTGATGGACCTTGGGTATTGGCAGTGTAGGGTAAAAGTAACACTATTCAGGTTTAGGTAGGCAAAGTTATTTTGAATACCTTGTTAATATATAATTCTTTACTGAGTTGTTTAAACATACTCGTACATTAACTTTGATAAATTGGCCTAGACCTCGCTTTTGAGGCTTAACCACTATATATTTTAAATCGATAAAGGACATTAAATTTTGCCGATGGAATGCTTATCTAAAATATTATAATTTTCAAAATAATTAATAATTAAATAGTGTCACTGCCAAGATGAAACTGCGAAAGTATGGTGAGTTTCTTAGCCTAAGCTAAAAAAACAAAAAAAAAAAACAACTGGTCAAATCACAAGATGTTGTTTTTATATTTCAGCTGAGGCTAAGAACCTCACTATACTTTCTCAGATTGATCTAGGCAGCGACACTTTTTATGTATTAGGTTTTGTGTATAGGGGCTTTATAAGTGATTTTTGGACGATGTGGCTGGAGACCCGTCATCAAAAACATTTATTTTTTCCATCTTTCCCCCAATCAACTTCCAAAAGTGGCTGAGGAATTTCTCATTCCAAAGCCCTGGCTACCCCGTAAAAGAATTTATAGCCGTGAGTATATGTATGTATGTATAAATAACATAAACCATTACAATTTTTGCACGGTTGAAGTAACTGAAGGAATGTTCATAAATTTAAAAATATTAAACCCAGTTTTTTAAGGATATTAAATTTCTCCGTGGTCTTGCTCGGCTTGTTTTAAATCTGGAGGTCTCAGGCTAAATCCCTGGGGTATAAAATCACAAATTTAATTTGTAAGATTGTGATCCTCATCATCCGAAAATCAAGATGATTCTGTGGAGGGCATGATAAGCCATTGGTCCCGGCTACTATCGCGGTAGTAGTCGTTAGTCTGCCAACCCGTACTTAGCCAGCGTCGTAGACTTAGGCCAAATCACCCTATATACGATAGGCTCGAGCACCTTGTTGGGGCCATATATAAGCTGTAGGATATCTAAACAAAGAAAGATGTTTATTCTGCCATTTCAGGCATAAGAAAAACTGATTGAAAATATAATCTAACATGAAGTGGGACATAAAAAGCTTATGCCTTAACCACCACCGAACCTTCACCTCAGACAAATTCTTTCTTTGACCATTTTCCCCTTTTAACCTCTAATAATGGCTGAGGAATTGTTTTCCTAGAGCTCTGTCTTCCCTTTAAAGGATAATATTCATGAGTATAACCTATTACGGCATTTAATAGATTTGGGTTCCTGAAAATTTTACCCTGTCACTTTGATTGAAAATTCGCAGGGCATATTTTATCTAACAGCGCAATGCAATGCTACGAGTTTTCGTAGTCTCTGCGCTCGTAGCAAACCTTTGTCTGGCGAACATTGACCTCAAAAAACTATTTAAAATGAGATGAATCTATTTAAATGAGAACTTTGTTTTTTCGAGTAGTACTATTTTAAGGACTTCATTAAAATTTGAAATCACTAAAAAAAATAGTAAGCTTTTACGGCGAAATTACTGGAAACAGTGAAACATCATTTTTATTACATTTTCTTTTCTGTTCTTCACACTTTTATTCCCAGGGAAACCTTATTATAGTCACGGCTTTAATTCTCAAACAAGTAGCTAGAGTTTCAGAATAAGAAAAAACTTTGATACCACGGAAAATACCTTTGTATTGTTTGTGCAATAAATTCCGATAGCTTACACCGTTTCAACCCAAACATGGAATAAAATTTGCGTTGCTATGACCCACTTCGTGTTTCAGCGGTGTCCAACGAGGCACAGTTCGGCGACCCTGCGCGCGCACTTCGTTCATTCATTCAGCGCGAGGGGGCGGGGCGGGGCGGAGCGGGGTAGTGTTGCCACATGTTGCTGAATATCCTTCGGGAAATTAAGTGGAGGAGCCGCTAGTGCTTTATTGTTTGTCCTAGATTCAGAAAAGACTCTTATTCTAAGTTCTGGACGGACCGGTCGCTTTTCCTTTCAATATTATTTGACCTACATTTTTGGAGCAAGATTTTTGACTTATGAAATACTTCTTGGTCGGATATTTGAAATGTTATAATAAAAGTTTTCG
Source organism: Bedellia somnulentella (assembly GCA_963576735.1). Taxonomy (NCBI): domain Eukaryota; kingdom Metazoa; phylum Arthropoda; class Insecta; order Lepidoptera; family Bedelliidae; genus Bedellia; species Bedellia somnulentella. Next base: position 985,292 of record OY755175.1, on the reverse strand, counting down.
TTGTCATCTTTGCTCAGGAATACTTTTGAAATGAAAAGTTTAGTATTATTCAATGACTTAAGCATACCAGGGAGATATTTCACACTGTTGCACCAAGACTTCAACAATCACAGAGTCAATTTAACAAACTGTAAAAATAATCCTTTATCATTGCTAACACAGGTATTTAAATCTAGTATTTACTGGAAATTCAGTAAATCCAAAACATCCTACGCGACAATCAACAACTCCACGTCTTCACCTTAAAAACAATATAACATCAGTCAATAGAAGCAGAATCGCTGAGCAAACGCAATTAACCTCTTCACCTGGCCACTCCGGTGGGGTGTGAGGCGGGGGGAGTCCGCGATACCGCTCTGCCTCCCCGTCAATCGCGTAGCGCGCGTCAGTCGCGCGGACGTGCGTCAAACACGGCTGACCACGAGTCTATTCCGCTGGTGGAATCGGTGCCCCACCAGCCACCATGCCGTAATCGAAACATCATGGGATATCAAGGTTACAACAAATTATTAACACAGGTACAGTCAAGTTGTGGATTTATCGGATGCAGTGACGTAGAAAATTACGAGTGCGTTATTTGTGTTTGTCCGAAAGCAACGGTTTATTACTTAGTTTCTTTGGGAGTTTATTGGGTGCTTTGCTAATGAATTAAGCTTCTTTATTATTATATCTGCCGACCTACCTGTCTAAACTTACATTTACAAAATCTTCGGAATCAACAAAATCTAAATAATGATCAAATCGGATAAATTCGTTGATAATAAAGATCCGTTTGGATTTTAATGATAAAGGGCGCCACCTGTTCATCAGCCCTGAAGCTTTTTGTTATCATTTTGGTACATAGTACATATATACAGTTGGCTTAGTGCGTTATTGTTAACAAATGCGCTTATAAACCAATATTTTTACTGCAAGTTGAAGCTGAAATCCATGCCAAAGCTTACTGGTATTCGTGCCTTAAATATACACAGTTCCAACGCGAAATAAACTTCCATTCGAAAGCACTTGAGAAACGTAAATAAACTCAATCAATACGAATTGAAAAGTCAGACATTGAACTGCAAATTTAGACGGTTGCAATAAATAGCTTACTATACAAATTTGTTATAGTCTAGCATAATTTAAATCTTTTTGTTCATGAAAACCTCATGTGGGGATTTGTAGGTAGACGCAAACACTACTAAAACGTGTAAAAGAAATAAAGGATAGAAGAATTTCGCGCTGGCAGCCATTGACACGGTGGCTCAATTGGCAGAGCGTCGTCGGGGCGTATACCCGAGGTCGCAGGTTCGATTCCCGCCTGTGTCGAAATTTTCCTTTCCTTTCCTTTATTTATTAGTTATAGTCTAGCATTTTACAATATCTAATATATAAAACTCACGTGTCACAGAGCTTGTCACCAAATTCCTTTCAAACGGCTAAACCAAATTAAATAAAATTTTGCATACAAATTTCGCAGGTTTGAGAATAGATTTATTATTATTTTTTATACTCCTAAATAAATGATAAGGGTAGCCTACCCCTTACATTTTATTTTTACTTTATTGACTAGAAAATCCCTAAAAATAATTTATAGGGCAAAACTACGTTTGCTGGATTAGCTAGTATATTAAATTTGCACATATTTGAATTTGTTTTTTTGTTATATTTTGATTCACCATGAATGTCAACAACCGAGCAAGACTAATTCAACAAAACCAGTTCAAAAAGACTAGGAAAAGGGAATGGGTACCATGGACAGTTAGCAGAGTGGGAGAAGTAAAGCGTAAGCTCTTTTACGCGGGTTAGCCGTTTCCATGGAACGCTACTCCTCCGGAACCGCTTGACAGATCTTAACCAAATTTCACAGGCTGATAGCCACAAAGTACCTACAGGTTTTAGTGAAAAAAAAATCGAAATTTTTCTAACATCAAAAAGAAATTGCCAAAAAATAGACTTACCATAGAGAAACGCCGCTTCTTCGGAACGCTACTCCTCCTGAACTGCTTGACCGATCTTGATAAAAAAAATTAGACTGATCAAGACTATGATATATATTGTTTTAATTGAAAAAAAAATTAAGAAGTACGCACTCAGAATAAAAAAAAACAAAAAACAAAATTTTCATTACAGTCAATGGGAAAAATGAACTGAAAATATAAGAAAGACATTTGATTTTTGTTAAACAAATGTTGAATTGAATGTCTTTCTTTAAAGAACAATAATTTGCAATAAAGATAGTTCAGTCGAGTCGCACATATCGCTCAGCTCTTTTTTTCAATTGCACACTTGCATTGAAGTCCTAGTAATGTCAATTTAACGAATTACTTACTTCCTATTACCTGACGACGTCCGTGTTCGAGTTAATAGGTGTAGCTTCGGTCCGGAGGTTCCGGGTTGGATCCCCGCTGAGAGCAACATTTATGTAATGAGAATAAATTATTGTTTCTTAGTCTAGGATTGTATTTATATGTTATATAATATTAAATATGTATATCGTAGAGATAGTATCCCATGATACATGATTCTACGTAGTTTGGGGCTAACTTAATCTGTGTGTAATATGACCGAATATTTAGTTATTTAGTACTCACGCCGTTAATTCCTATTGCGGTAGGAAGATATTATCTATCGGCACTTTGTACGAACCTGACAATCTTATCTTGTTATAAAATTCTTCTCATTTGGACTCCCGCCTTTGCTGTCTGGTCTCTACCCCTGCTTGGTCGTTCTCTTGTAACAATACCTTTCACATACGTTCTACATACTCGTATTACTTTCCCAACATAAATATTCCTTTAAACTACATCTTATAACATTGTTTTTATTCTTTTAGTTTACAAACATATACGCAAGCTTTTCTTTTCATTTCATAAAGAGTTAAATGGAAACTACTCGAAAATAAAGAGTTTTATAGAAACTAGTGTTTGGTCGTGATGAAATAATTTGGCCCCTAAATTTTCACAAAGATTATAATATCCAGAAGAGCATTAATTTCTAATTATCTCGATAACCTTTTTATTTCCATGATCTAAATAATGATATATCTAAATATCTATTTACAATGACTGCGCGAGCTGATAGCTCTCCCCTCTTTTGAATTATGTTCTTTTATTCGTCGCACCATGTGCTTGAAAAGAAAGTGATTTTTTTCCATATTTTTTCTTTTGGGTACTCTAGCAAAAAACGGCAATAAGTATTGTTTATGGTAAAAGTATTATTGTTTTATGCACTTTTAAAATATAATACTTAATTCAAATTTAAAAACCTTCAATTAAAACCCTAAACTACAGAGCTCAGTTCGGAGAAAACCATTATAAACGTTTGTTTTTTAAATTTGTAATGTTAGATTATGTGACCGAGTGAGAAATAGTGTTATTCGTGAAAAGTGTGGTGTGAAAGATGATGTTGCAAGAAAGATAGAAAAAGGAATGTTGAGATGGTTTGGGCACCTAGAGAGGATGGATGATAGAAAATTGGTAAAAGGGATCTATAGAGCTAGTGTGGATGGTAATGTTAGTAGAGGACGACCACGGAGAACACACTTGGACCAAATTGAGAGTGTGCTCAAAAAGGCTGGCGTCCGAAGTATGAAGAATAAAAGAGCATGTATGAAAAGATTGATGGATGTAAACGAAGCTAGAGAGGTTTGTAAGGATCGTGCGAAGTGGCGATCAATAGTCTCTGCCTACCCCATTGGGAACTAATGGCGTGAGTATATGTATGTATGTATGTTTTTTAAATTTTACTATGGTGTATGGTGTGTAACCGTACAACCATGATAGTTCAGAAGGCAGACCACCTGTTACACCACTGTGTCCTTTCTCAAGTAATTTGTGTGGTAATTTATCACGGTTTTTAACGGTGAGGGTAAACATCGTGAGGAATCCCACATGGCTGAGATGTATTAAGTCAAGTGACAGTGTATTTGTATAAACGGAGATACGCCTACCTACTATCACGTGAGTACACTGTCGAAGCAAAACGTGGGTACTCTGGTCACTAGTTGTCACTGTCACGTGATGTTCAGAAGTATTAGTACCTCTGCCAACCCCTTCGGGAATATACGGCGTGAAAGTTTGAGTATAACGTCCCATTCTAAACTAAGTATATTTTGAAGTTATTAGCTCGTTACTTTGATGTTTTATGATTGCCGTGTAGTGCCGGCTTGCCGTGTAGTGCCGGCTTAGAATGTCGCTACCCCTTTCTACCCACGGGTGTCGTAAGAGGCGACTAAGGGTATTGGGGCTTTTTATTGAATTTTTGGGCGATGCGGTTGGAGACCCATCACCAAAAACCTTTATTCTTACCATCTTTTCCCCACTCAACTTCCAAAAGTGGCTAAGGAATTTATAATTCCTTAGCTCTGGTTACCCCTTCTAGGGAAATATAGCCGTGAGTATATGTATGTATGTTTGATGTTTTATTTGGTATATTTTGTACGTTTGAATGATGATAGCCCTTATAGTGTTTTCTGCGACCAGTGCCTCCTTTCAGCTGTGGGTTTCCTGCTATTCAGTTTGCCATTCACAAACTCAAATATTTTACAAATATTTATTTTAAATTTTTCGTACACACATATACTCCCGGCTATAAATGCCTTGAAGGGATAGTCAGAGCTAGGCTCAGCCACTTTTCATTTCAATTCAATTCATTATATTTAAGTTTTTTGGAAGTTGCGTGCAAAAATATGGTGAAATTAAGGTTATTGGTGATGGGTCTCAAACCGCATCGCCCAAAAATCCCTAAAAAGCCCCAATACCGTTCGTCGCCTCTTACGTACACCCATCAGAAGAAATGGCATAGTGCTTTTCTATGCCAACACTACACAGCTAAATAAAATTTTCATTATTTCAAATCAGTATAATGTCACAGCGACCCAAATAGTATAATTTTGGAATATCGTGTTCAAAAATAGGTGTTTATAACCGGAAGTGTCGTGCAAACCGCGGGCCGCTATTAAATCGATATCCGCTCACACTAATGTCAAGTTTCACGACACGAAGCGAATGCGACAACTTACACGAGGCGACATGAGCTTTCTGGAAGAAAGATATTTTCACAGATCAAAACTTATGTATTTTTGTGATTGGAGATAACAGATGTGTATTGTTATCTTTTTTTTCTTTTTTTTCTTTGAAGAAACTCTTTTGTTAACTTGGCTGTGTCAGTCAGCTAAGGGTTGCACTTCTCAATATATTTTTGCGTATGTTGTTCAAAATTACCAAATCTAGGATTTAAACTCACCTTAACTAAGATTTTGCTAAGATTTTCGCGCCATATTGGTAGAAATAGAGCCCTAAACTTTTAAATCCTAAACTCCGTTTTTAAATCCTAAACTCCGTTTTTAAATATAAAAAAATACTTTTAAAGTTAAACAGTATTATAAGTTTATGATCGAAATACTAAAATTATTTAAAGCACGTACTTATACTAAGTTTATTTCTATATTAATAAACTTAGATTATATCAAATCTGAAAAACAATTTCAAAAGCAAACATCACTAAACCTATTTAAACCAGCAAAAAGTTTCGAAATTGCTTTTCCTGTAAAAACAATGCCAAAACAGAAAAACAGAACTGGCACTGTCCCAAAAACGAGAGCTTAAATTATGCACAAGAGGGTGAGTTTCAGGAGGTCGGGGGCGGTGATGACGTCATCGAGGCCTTCACAGCCTTAAACTACCCCAGTTCGTCCTAGGCCTTATTCTCATTCACATCTCTCAATTGGCTGAATGCGTTTAATGCATTGAGCCGTAAAAAATCAAGTGTATTTTTTTCCTGTTTGAATTTAGAATGTGTGAAATTTTGAAGTGCTAAGGTATCCTGTGATTAGAATTTTAGTGTCATGATCAAACCACATAAAATATATTATTTTAATCCAATTGTTACTTAACTGCATGTGTTTTCGACTATATTTTTATTTCAATTATTATAATTTATATGGTATAAAATAGAAGATTTTCCGTTTATGAAACAGTCAAATAAATACTTATAAAAAGTTATCATAAAATATTTAAATCAAGCGTAAGCATAAGCAAATAAATACTAAACCACTCTTAAAAATAAGACGGTATATATGATATGTTAATTCTAAACAATTGCTGTGTAGTGTCGGCTTAGAATAGCACTACCCCATTTCTTCCGGTGGGTGTACGTAAGAGGCGACTAACGGTGTTGGGGCTTTTAAGGGATATTTGGGCGATGCGGTTGGAGACCCATCACCAACAACCTTTATTTTACCATCTTTTCCTCACGCAACATCCAAAAGTGTCTGAGGAATTTCTAATTCGTTAGCTCTGGCTACCTCTTCTAGGGATTTATAGCAGTGAGTATATGTATGTATGTGTGTATGTGTATGTAATATAATTATAAATTAAGAGCAATTTGTCGGTTTGGAATAACATTTCACCATTTCTTTTTGCGCATAGCGTATAAAGCGATCAAGGTCACACGAGAGTGTTTTAGTGAAAACAGGTCATATCTTGCGCAATTAATTACTGAGCAGACAAATATAATTTTAATTTAATTAAATTAATAATTTAGTACATCACAATTATAAAGAAGATATAATATAAAAGACAGGAATAAAATAAAATGAGAGAAAAACTGTAAACCACACTTTTATCCTGAAAGTAATCATGATTTCTTATATTCAACCTTCAAAATGCACATCAGATAAAACTTACTTTATTATAATTAAAAAACATACATAAATATACATATACTCACGGCTATAAATCCCTTAACGGGGTAGCCAGAGCTTTGGAATGAGAAATTCCTCAGCCACTTCTGGAAGTTGAGTGGGGAAAAGATAGTAATAATAATTGTTTTTGGTGACGGGTCTCCAACGACACCGCCCTAAAATCACTTAAAAAGCCCCTATACCCTTAGTCGCCTCTTACGATCACCCACGGGTAGAACTGCGGTAGTGTTATTCTAAGCCGACACTACACAGCAAAATATATATAATTAAAAAAATAACTTTTCAAACCACCTGTTACATCATTCACCGATTTATTTACTTAATTAAATGTTGGATGAGACGAACTCCAGCCGCCCCTTTGGGAATTGTAGCTTTAAGTAAAATAATTTCGTTCCTTAAATCTTTTATTTCAGAAATAAACATGTCGTTTTGTGGTAGTTTTATCACCTACAAATTTTGCTAAACTCTTTAAAAGTATGATAAGCTATTAACAGAAAAAGGTTCAAGCAATCTTATATGCTCTTTCATTCTTCATACTTCGCGCACCTTTTTGAGCACATTTTTCGGTGTCTATACTTTCATTGGAACTGTCAGCCTGAATATGAGACATATATACAATCAGAATACACATAAATCGATTCAATTGAATTAGGAGCCGATAGAAGTCTAGAAAGTAGCCTGCCCTTCATCGTATGTAGGTCAGACGAACGGCGCGACGTCTCGAGTTCATCTCTATGCGATGAATCATACTATGAGTTACACATCAATGCTCTTTCGGAATATTCAGGCCATATAAAGATGGGCTTTTAAAAGTTTACTAGTAAACTATGACGTTATGTTACAGGATTTGTGAGAAATATGTATGTACATACATACATACATATACTCTCGGCTATAAATCCATAGACGGGGTAACCAGAACTAAGGAACTAGAAATTCCTCAACCACTTTTGGAAATTGAAAGGGGGAAAAGATGGTAAAATAAAGGTAGTTGGTGATGGGTCTTCAACCGCATCGCCCAAAAAATCCCTTAATAGCCCCAATACCGTTTGTCGCCTCTTACGTACACCCACCGGAAGAAATGGGGTAATGCTATTCTAAGCTGGCACCACACGGCTATTGAACAAGATGTCCATATATATTATTATTACGATCGCATCTTTGTATGACTCTGAGATATTTGCTCCTGCGTACTTCTAACTTCACTAACCCGCCGTATCATTGTTCTTTAACCAAGTGATATTTGACTTACTGTTTTATCCACTGCCTTCCACCAATACACACGGCCATACTCGTATTTCCATTAAAGGGAAGAGCTTAAGCTATAGTTTCAACGACTTTCACACTACGATTGGAAGTTGACTAAGCATAGGTATACTTCTTACGACTGTTTTAAGTTACATACATACATATACTCACAGCTATAAATCCCTAGAAGAGGTAGCCAGAGCTAAGGAATAAAAAATCCTCAGCCACTTTTGGGAATTTAAGAGGGGAAAAGATGGTAATATAAAGGTTGTTGGTGATGGGTCTCCAACCGCATCGCCCAAAAATCCTTTAAAAGCCCCATAACGTCAGTCGCCTCTTAAGTTATTATATGTATTTAAGCCAAATAAAGTTTAAGAAGCGTTTATTCATTAGAAATATATTTTTTGTAATACGTCTAATGTCTTAAAATAATATGTTATTATGGTTATACCAATACTTTTTCTTAAATTACGATAATTGATTTATTCGCACCGATTTGATGAAAATGTATCAAATATTCGATCGCATGATTAAACCTCATTGTAGTGTCGTAATGTCAGTAATGTCGGTTGCAAATTAAAACAGTTAAATAATATCTAAGCCTAAAATTTATTTTAAAAAACAGTAGGACTTGTTTTTATTATTATGTTTTTTCATGCACCATAACTTTCACTTGGCATATATGAACTACTAACACATCCACATGTTTGCATGTCTCCTTGTCTGTGTCTGCATGTCAGCCATCTTTAGAGAAGGATTGCACGGTCGATGACCCACTACAAGCCTTTGGTAAGAACTTTTTTAATATTGCTTTCATATGCCTCCTTTGTTAAGTTATGACCACTGTACAATGCAATGAATAACTTCTTTTTAAATTTAAATAAATAATAAGTTATGATATGACTATACATTGCTATTAATAATTCCAATGAAAAAACAAAAAAAAGAACTGGAAACTTGTACTTTATGTTAAACCATATTTAGGGGTAGGCAGAGACTATCGATCGCCGCCTTGATCCTGGCAAATCTCTCAAGCTTCGCCTGCATGCACCAATGTTTTAATACATGCGTTTTTAGGCGCTTTACAGACTACGGGGCGGTAGGGCGATCTTTTTGACCGCGGAGCACAGATGTACTAAAAAACGTATTTAGAAACGTATTCGGACATCTATGCCGCGGAGCAAAACCCGCAACTGCCCGTCCATGTCTGCGACGTGGTCTTTTTGCCCTTCGTGCGTTTGTAGTATAGAATTCACTTCGTGCTATCGTGGCGAAATTGACCGGCCTGCCCCGCCTCGTCGGCGTCGTCTGCAAAGCGCCTTATTCTTCACACTTGGAACGCGTGCTGTGGCTATATAGCCGATGTGAATAAAAATTTCAGTAGAGGACGATGATGGACTACATATTCAAATAAAATAGGTAATGTGCTTAACGTATATATATGTATATATATATATATATATAGCCATAACAATATCGTTATAACATGTTATGGTTCTTAATCACTTATTAAGTAGCTCTAAATAGATTAAATTTGAGTAAAACTCATAATTGTAAATACATAATTCATATGTAATATGTTATTGCTGACATATTTGAGTATGCTCTGTAATTAATAGTAGTTCTTAATCCATTATTTGACTGCAAATCTAAAAGATCTAACGTCACTTTTTTTAGTTAGTCTTCTGCAGGCAAAGCACGAGCCGTGTTTAAACTAGTAAATAGCGCTCGTGCTTGCTCTTCTGGTCACCAATTTTTACTCGGATACGGAGACAGAAGAATACTTACAGACGTGGTAACAGTCGCATCCAACCGTGATTAATGAATCATACATGCGATTAAAGAAAAGGTCAAGAAATGTATCCCGATTGAAAACAATGACGCACGCAATTTGTTCTCAGTACACGATCTTTTACGGAAAATTTGGAATATGTGCCATGAAAATGATAGGAAATGAAAAGTCCCGGTTGATTTTATTATCGAAAGCAAACATAACAAATGTAACTTCCCTAAAAGTTGGCACTCGCGCCAACCCCTCAACGTTCCTTAATTTGATCAAGTTCGTATCATGAAAAACAACAAAAGTAGGTCATATATGTCCTTGAACTATTTACGCGACTCCTTTTATGTTATAACTATTTCGTGGTGACCTCTTTGGTACTTTTGTAAATTTTACTCAAAATTCGAATAGAATAGAATTTTGGAAGTCTATATCCTATTAATATTATAAAGGCGAAAATTTGTAAGTATGGATGTATGGATGTTTGTTACTCTTTCACGTAAAAACTACTGAATGGATTTGAATGAAACTTTACCACAATATAGCTTATATATCAGAATAACACATAGGCTACAATTTTTGAGGTTTTATTAAATTAATTAAAAAAACGCCTTAAGCTTTGTCATAAGCAAATTTGAGAATGCGAAGTCTGTCGGGTCAGCTAGTTAATATATAATAGTACATCCCTACTAATATTATAAATATTAATTTAAAGTATGTTTGTCACTTTTGCGGCACTAACTACTTAACTGATAATCCGGGAACTTTGTTCATACATACATACATACATATACTCACGGCTATAAATCCCTAGAAGGGGTAGCCAGAGCTAGCGAATTAGAAATTCCTCAGCCACTTTTGGAAGTTGCGTGGGGAAAAGATGGTAAAATAAAGGTTGATGGTGATAGGTCTCCAACCGCATCGCCCAAAAATCCCTTAAAAAGCCCCAATACCGTTAGTCGCCTCTTACGTACACCCACCGGAAGAAAAGGGGTAGTGCTATTCTAAGCCGACACTACACAGCAATACACTTAACTTTGTACACTTATGAATATACTTTGTATTTGTTTGTAAGTGATTGACAAAATTATCATATAATAGTTTAGAATACGCGCATCTAGTCATTACAGCCAAGGTGGATTCTAAAGTGGTGAGGAAACCCACATGGCTGAGTTGTACTTAGTCATGTGACAGTCTATTCGTACAAAACGGCGATAGGCCTGCCCCCTATCACGTGAGTACACTGTCTAAGCAAAACGTGGGTACCTTCTCTGGAAACTAGATGGCGCTTGCCATGTGAGTTCAGGAGTATTGGTACCTCTGCCAACCCCTTCGGGGATAAACGGCGTGAACGTTTATGTTATGTTTTTCGTTTATGTGGATTCTAAGTCCAATCCATTAAATAATCGAGTGCTGATAAGATGACTTTCATTGTACTAGATTTAGACATGTGAAACTCCTACCATAACTGTAATATTTTCTTTTCTTTTTCATTACGCGCTACTGCGAAATGTTCAATATTATCTAAATTCAACTTCTATACCATCGAAAAGACGTTCCGTCAAAAAAATAACATGTAGTATATCAATGCATGGAGTCATTAGTTCTGTACATAGTATCGGGTTGCCAGATACAAACACTACAATAATGATTATCAATCTCGTTGGTATTTTAATTTATTGTAATCTATTTGGCCATGCTTGTCATTGCGCGCATAAAGAGCTCAAATGATGTAAGCCGACATTTTCTATTCCTGTTTCTCGAAAGTTTCTAGGACTAAGTTTTAATAATTAGCAATTAATTTGCTTCACAAGTCTCTTTAAAATATTCGTATGATAAGCATAAGCAATAAGTATTTTCAACGCTCGGTTCCTTATAGAATACACCTTGTCTGTATAACTAGTATTTTCTAAGATTTTCACGATTGCACATTATAATTGAAACAACTATTGATTTTCGGATATTTTAATCGCGTGTTATTACACTGTTTTTAAAGCCTGACGTTTCGAAAACTTTTCAGTTATCATGGTCACGGGAAGACTGAGGTGTTATTTGTCATTATACAGTTCTATAAAATTATTAATACTAACTGCCTTCACAAAATAGTAAGTTACATTTGCGTTTAATATTTGCTATGTACAAAAAGAGCTAATGTTATCTGGAGTCTTGCTAGTGTTCTTCCCTCGCTTAGTTGTACTAATGATCGGGTTCCAAGCAGGTGGTAATTGCCAACCATCATCTCTATCGAAGTTTGGATGTTTCTTTATTTCAATAGATTAGCGTATCATTCTAAGTATACATATATGTATGATAACTGAAATGTTTTCGAAACGTCAGGCTTTAAAAATAATGTAATAACACGCGATTAAATATCCGAAAATCAATAGCTGTATAACTAGTCATGTTGCCTGGTATACTAGTATCATAATCTACTAGTACAGAAGCGATCGATCGATTACTAATCCTTAATCCCTACGATTATCACACAGTCACGAACACACTACTCAGAAGTGGTAATATCAATAGCCAACTATTTAATATATACTTTAGCTTACACCGTTTAATATAGTAACTACATATACTCACGGCTATAAATCCCAGGAAGGGGTAGCCAGAGCTAAGGAATTAGAAATTCCTCAGCCACTTTTGGAAATGATAGTGGGGAAAAGATGGTAAAAATAAAAGTTGTTGGTGATGGGTCTCCAACCGCATCGCCCAAAAATCCTTTAAAAGCCCCAATACCGTTAGTCGCCTCTTACGTACACCCACCGAAAGAAATGGGGTAGTGCTATTCTAAGCCGACACTACACAGCATTATATATATAGTAACTAGTTGGGAGTTTTTGGTATTATGTCCGTCCGAATATGTATTGCGTTAATTTTATCTATGTAACTAATGCTATGCCATAATACTGTTTGTGTGCCGAATACATAAATAAACGGCACGCCGAAATTTGGAGCGAAGCTGAACAAAATTAAAGAGATATCAGATTTCTTACAATAGCTTCCCATAGACTTACATGGGAAACTGTAAATGGTGATCATTTCTCAATGGTAACATTTATTCAAAAAATGTCTCCGTCATAACTTGGCCCTTTGATCATATTGCAAATCATCATAATGCAAAATTTGGTTGAGGTCGGATATACTGTTTCTGTACTGTTCGGATATACTCGCATTGGTAGTGGCTGAAAATCAGCGTTGCCGTTGTTGTTCTAAACACATCGGTAGCATTATGCTGAGTCAGTGACCAGTTCATAGCTGAGGGGCACTAAATGGAAAATTTAAATTGTTATATATAAGTTTATTTGTTCTTTTTTGGTTAGTTTTAATAATGATTAATTTTGTAGTTTATGAGCTTATTGTTTTAAGATGACTGTTGTGTGTTTAAAGTGTACCTTTAGTTACGAATAAATGTTTTTTTTCTTTCTTTTCTTCCTGTTTACGAGAAATTAGGTTACATGCCAAAAAAAAATTCGGCGTCAATGGAGCTTCGGTCCAGTAATATCCCATCTTTGCCAAGAACGTTTAGTGATTTAGGGAGTTTATACGATTGGTACGGCAAACCTAACTTCCACTTGTTGGGGTTAGAACTTTAATATATTTACATCATACATATACTCACGGCTATAAATCCCTAAAAGGGGTAGCCAGAGCTGAGACATTAGAAATTTCTCAGCCACTTTTGGAAGTTGAGGGGGGAAAAGATGGTAGAATAAAGGTTGTTGGTGATGGGTCTCCAACCGCATCGCCCAAAAATCCCTTAAAAAGCCCCAATACCGTTAGTCACCTCTTACGTACACCCACCGGAAGAAATGGGGTAGTGCTATTCTAAGCTGACACTACACAGCATACATATATTTACAGTGTTAGTTTAATAGCATTAATAAAAGAATATCAATTTAAAGTTGTCTAGCGGAGACGTAGAACGTTTGGCTCATATCCGGAGGTCTCGGGTTCGAATTTCGGGGGATGAACTCAGCAATTTAGTTGCTCGTTTAGTTGAAAATGAATGTGATATATGCCCGATTTCTGAATTGAGTATTCCAGCTGAGAACAACTTAAGTATCGCTCTGTCGCATTGAAATCTTAACAACTGAATGAGACATGAGACATGAGAATTTGACATGACCTATTGACATGATATATTTTTAATGTGTAATTATTTCCTTAATTTTAATTTCTTATTGTGTGTGTTTTTATTTTAATTGTATTGTAATTATTATTTTTTCTTTTTTTGACATTTTAAATAACATTGATATTGTAATATAGTATGAATTTTTGGATTGACTAGATAGGACTATTAGGACATGAATATTTACACGCTTAATGGCAGAACAAGCTCAGGACATAATTTTAAATAAGAACTTGTTAAAACTCTTGTTTTCGTAAATAAAGCATTTTTATTTTTTATTTTATTTTTTTTATTATTATGAGACAACACGATACTTAAGTCGTTCTCAGCTTGAATACCCACTTCAGAAATTGGGCGTTAGTGTTTTGGAGGCCATGAAAAGGCTTTGGTTCCAGACACGGGATCACGGTAGTCGTAGTGAGTCTGCCAACCCTCACAAGGCCAATGTTTTGGCCTTTGACCAATTCACCCTACTCCGTGTTGGCAAGCTTACCAGTTTACTCCCAGCTACAATCCTGAAAGTGGTTAAAACTTTTGAACCCATACTTCTAGCAATTCTAATAATCTTTCCGGTATATATGGTTATGTTTTCATGTGTGTAATCATGTAAGAAGGCTGATGTTGATAAATGAGGCTTTTATGGATTTTATAAACGGCGTTGTATGCCTTATTGAATATATGCCATTGACGTCATCGTTTAATGTTTACCCGTGCTCCAGAATGATATAATATTGTATGCTTAACTGTAGGTTGTTGTTTGTACTTTCATATAGGATAAGTCGAAGTAAAGTATATTCACGTAAGTTTTTTTTTAATTGAAATGAAATAAAAGTATAAAACCATTATATTTCTGAGTACAAATCCCGTCGTGTTTGAAACTAATATGTTTTTAACGAAAACATATATGGGTATATCCAGCAACCTAGAGATCTTATCTTATTTTTACCCAAACCTGTGTTTATAAAACTAATAGTTAATTTATTAATGATGTCCTTTGTAAAAACAAAGCCTTATTTTTTAATTGTTTTTTCAGGGCTCAGCTGATTCAAACTATAGCCAGCCATCTTCGGAGCTGTCTTTGGACGAGGACAAGGAGGCGCTGCGCCGTGAGAAGGAAGCGCAGGCACTCTCCAAGCTTGATAAGGCCAGGGTAAGAAGCTTCTGGATGGCTTATACTTTCTAGAGATAAGAAACCTTGAAACAGCTTAATTTTAGACGTTTCTATTAATTTCCGTTTCAATTGGTTACCTGGTATACGGATTATAAACGACGAATGGATACGGATTTTAAACTTGACTAGTGCTGATTAAAAATGTTATTATGACTTTAGGACATACATCCAAACTTATTTTAGTTAATGTATTATTTATGTGCTACTTGGGTTTACAAGTAGCCAGTAGTCTAACTGCCAGATGGACTTAACGAACCAAAGACTTTAGGTTGATATCGTATCTATTTATTATATTGTAGCAATCATCATCATAATGAAGATGACAGCCACTTTTGATCAATAAGAGATTGGTGGTGATGGGGTATCTTCCCGCTACATGACCGTATCCATAAAGCTAAAAATCTTCCCTCGTTATTCCTAGGAATAATTGTCTGATTTTTCTTCTCAAGTTATGTGATTGATTTTTTGTGATGGACAATTTATTTTAATTGTGTCAAACTAGCCTTTGGTTTGGTCGCATAGAAAATCTTTTATAAAGTAAAAACATGTTTATGAACTGAAATTGTACAAACCATATTTTGAAAAAATAAAAAAATGTGAATGTAAAGAGTTTCTTTGTTGCTTCTTCTCTTTAGGAACACCTTCCGAAGCAACGGATTAATGATAATATAAAAATTTTGACGTTCTTAAAATTTTAGTATTTAACTTAAATTTGAAAAATAAACTTTTTGACTAATGACTTTCTACATCGCAAACAATCGTACGACACAGGTCGGTAGTAATAAGTAAGTGCTTTTCCAAGCCTATACTATATTGTTTGATCAACTCAAAACTCAAATGTTCACGCCGAATATCCTCTAAAGAGTTGGGCAGAGGTACTAATTCTTCTGAACATCACGTGACATTGACACTGTCAAGCGACATGATAGTCCAGTGGGTAGAACACCCGCCCGAAAACAGAAGGGCGTGAGTTCCAATCCTGGGACGGGCCTACACCAATTTGTCTTTTCAAAAGTCATATGTGTGGTTAATTTATCATGGTTGCTAACGGTGAGGGAAAACATCGTGAGGAAACCCACATGGCTGAGTTGTACTTAGTCATGTGACTGTGTATTCGTACAAAACGGCGATAGGCCTGCCCCCTATCACGTGAGTACACTGTCTAAGCAAAAACGTGGGTACCTTCTCTGGTAACTAGATGGCGCTTGCCATGTGAGTTCAGGAGTATTGGTACCTCTGCCAACCCCTTCGGGGATAAACGGCGTGAACGTTTATGTTATGTTATGTTATGACACTGTCACCTGGTGTTCAGAGTACCCACGTTTTGCGTGGGCAGTGTACTCACGGATAGGGGGCAGGCCTATCGCCGTTTTGTACGAATACACTGTCACATGAGCAAGTACAATTCAGCCATGTGGATTTCCTCATGATGTTTTCCCTCATCGTTAACAACCATGATAAATTCACCACACATACATACATACATATACTCACGCCATTAGTTCTCATTGGGGTAGGCAGAAACTATTGATCGCCACTTCGTACGATCCTGACAATTTTATTTTATTTTAATATCGTTGGGGGGCTTACAGCTAAATTAACAATATAAAATAATAACATAGGCAGAAATAGGCCAATAACAAGCTCCCACATATGCAAACCATATGTATGTATGTATATGTAAGCCATATGCAAACCTCTCTAGCTTCGTTTACATCCATCAATCTTTTCATACATGCTCTTTTATTCTTCATACTGCGGACGCCAGCCTTTTTGAGCACACTCTCACCAGACATGTCTTTTAGAAAAGAAAAATTTGGTGTAGGCCCGACCCGGGATTAGAACACTAGTCGTCTGCACGATAAGCGGTGTTCTACCCACTGAGCTATCACGTCGTCAAATTGTTTTATCTCTGTACTAACGCATATGGTGTACATTCCAGTCCAAGCCGGTAGCGTTCGCGGTCCGCACCAATGTGTCGTACGACGGCGCGCTGGACGATGACTCGCCCGTGCACGGCAGCGCCATCTCCTTCGACGTGCGCGACTTTCTACATATTAAGGTGAGTACTTCTTACTATACCTTTACTACTTATTATACAACAAGAACAATACACAGCGACGTAGCTTCTCACCACTGTGAGAGCACCATAGCATCCTGAAGCTGAAGCCTCTCAAACAGCGATGCAGAGGACTTTGCTGAGAGTTCAATAAAACAATCGAATTTAAAATGAGTGTCGTAGAAGAGCCGTGGAACTCATATAGCATGAAGGTTCGGTGATTCTAGAATGGTGGCCATTTATCTGACGATGCAGTATAGGTAGGCCACCTATAAGGTCGACTTAGTAAAAATCTTGGGCAGCCGATGGATGAGGAGGCGCAGGACCGTTGGTCATGGTTAAATTTTTACTAGACTTATTTCTAGCAGTAGAAGTTCATTAGTGGATGACAATGATAATAAATATCCTCTTCAAATATTTTGATCATGATCATGAGACAAAAAGAAACATATACGCCCGATTTCTGAATTGAGTATTCAAGCTGAGGACGACTTAAGTATCGTTTTGTCTCATTCAGTTGTTAAGATTTCAACGCGACAGAACGATACTTAAGTTGTTCTCATCTGGAATACTCAATTCAGAAATCGGGCGATAGACTTCCCCAAAGAACTCAAATTGCAAATTAAATCTCATCCTGGATATAACAAAAATATATGCCACATTCAATTCAATTCCAGGAAAAATACGACAACAACTGGTGGATCGGCCGCCTAGTGAAAGAGGGATGCGACATCGGCTTCATCCCGTCGCCGGTCAAGCTCGAGTCGGTCCGCGCCGGTCTGACCGCCCGCGCCGCCCGCTACCCGCGCCCGCCGTCCGCCGCCAACCTCGCCGCCGCGCCCGCCGACCACAGTCGAGGTAGCACGCCTCCCACGCCTGGTATGTCGCGTCGCTCATTTCGTTCACTCGGTACTCGGTCAAGCGTTTGGTTTTAGTCTGTGGTGCTGGGGAAAATGTGGGGAAACTTTGGGATGGATTTAGTTTTTGTTAAGTCTGTAGCGAAAATGCAATGCAATCAACCGAAATTTGAGTTGCGTATAATTACACTATGATTTTAAATTAAAAGACTTATCTCTTATGGACAAGAGATGGTACAGAATATTCCTTCATTTCTAAATATTGCAACTATTTACCGTATAGTACTAAACCTGAACTAGACAACCGTTTAAGAAAGAATTAAATTGATAAAATATTGTGGTTTAAACAGTCCCTTATGTAGATAAAAATTAAGTTACTTATAACTAAAATTGTATATACATAAATTCACGGAATTAAGGGTATCTGCCCTAAATAACATGGCAAATTCCGAACAGCAGCTAGTAATTTTAAAAAACATGCAAACATGTCTAATGTAAGGTATATATAATAAAATAATTTATTTTACTTTGAGTCCCGTGATATGATTACCGCTAAATAATCGTTTAAAATAGAGACCGCAGAAAAAGTAATGAGCAAAGCATAAACTAAAACCGAAAGCGACAAGGTGGAATTCATATTTTAACATACGGGAGGAACTTTGAGAACAAAATAGTAAAAAAATTAGCTCAATATAGAACATTTTTAAATTGTTCAAAAGAAAAATTAATTGTCTTCCCATATGTTAATGTATTTCATCGTAAAAATAGTATACTTGAGACCGAGAAAAAAGAAACGTCACCAGATAAGGGACCTTTTAGGCCTAATTCTGGGTTTTGAAACTACCTTTTTATAAGTTAGTACTTTGAAAAAAATCGTATAAAATACAATTATTTTATCTGGTGATTTTATTGGACAAATCAGCTTTATAAATTGTTTTTTTTTTCAAAATTTAATAGTTTTTTACCTATACAAAAAAGTTAAAATAAAATTAGTGTAATCTATAATAAAACTGTTTTGTCCAATACCTCACTTCGCCCATACAACATGAGCCATTTGTTTCAATTAATGTAATTTCCCAGATAACGTTTAGAGTAGTATAGCATCACATTACGAATCATATTTCAGTATCTGCTTTGAGGTAAGCGTCACGTCATATCTTGAACTAGGGAAGCAGTTATTAACTATATTATAATTTAACTATATAATTTATTTATACATATAGCGACAGCTCTCGCGCTAACATTAACAGACCAACTTGCTCACATGCTGGCATCTCACTCAAACACCGACAGATCATGCATCGCGGTAACAAAGCGTTTAATTTGGATTTAAGCGTGATGTACTTGCCAGTTTATGTTTGCAGTACCTACTATTTTTTTTAATGATTTAAATTAAATTTTCTAATTTTAAATATTGTGATTTTGTGCCTAGTTATTGAACAGCCAGTATATATTAAAAAGATGCAGACGAATGATCTACATCTACAAGAACATAACACATATATTCTAAACTATTTCATAAAATAGGGTCGTTGTTTAAATCAAAGTAAATCTAGTTATGAAAGTATTTTTATTAATATCTGCTTTCCTATTATTTATCATCGTTCTGGGAAATTACATGAAAATTAAGTTAGGATTATTTTTTTCAATTTTGATATTAATTTACGTTTATTTTTTCTGCATCCTCCATTTCCGCCCCATTTTCAGTGTTTGTTTTTAAATGTTTTGTGTGTCTTTAAATGGATTATTGATATACTGGAAGTAATGTCAATTTCTATATATAATATAAATGGTAAAATTGGCGGTAAGCCTATGATTAAAAGTACTGCCTCTGCCATATTCTTATTGGTAATTTGTTACAGAATGTATGTTTGGGTCCTTATTTCTTAATATTGTCAAAAAAATCAAGGCATGTCGATAATAGAAACAAATTATTCGGGCACCAGAATAAATCAATCATTTGGTGCCCTTCGATGTTAAAAATGTTCTGACATCAAGTACCTACTCAGAAGTGTGGTAAAAATTAGGAAAACAGCGAGGCCTAAATTTTAAAATAGATAGTCTCTGCTTTTGCACTTATGAACCCTTTTGATTTTTCTCGAGTTACGATTAATACCCTAATATTTTCTTTAGCCCCTTAATATTAGTTCAGTTACTGCAATATGCTGTGAATCCTGATTAAGGACAGGCCAGTATTAGGATAAAAAGTGAATTTGTTCTTTATGATAAGAAAGAAAATACTGGACGTCTATTAGATGAATCTGTGTATGGCAATATAATATGCAGACTATACATAACACAATTTGCCGTGTAGTGCCGGCTTAGAATGTCGCTACCCCTTTCTGCCCACGGCTGTCGTAAGAGGCCACTAAGGGTATTGGGGCTTTTATTGGATTTTTGGGCGATGCGGTTGGGGACCCATCACCAAAACCTTTATTTTTACCATCTTTTCCCCACTCAACTTCCAAAAGTGGCTGAGGAATTTATAATTCCTTAGCTCTGGTTATCCCTTCTAGGGAAATATAGCCGTGAGTATATGTATGTATGTATGTACATAACACAATCTAAATAAATAAAACAATTCCGTTGTTGACTGTGTTAAAACAAAGTGCCGGCACTATTAATTTCAATATTTTTTTTAATTGTAAGCTAACACGAAGAGATTCCAATGGAAAGGGGATAAAACCGAATATGGTGTTTGTACTGGTGAAGCGTGGGTTCAAATGAGTTACTCGCTATCTCTGGCTACTTATTTGTAGTATATTAACCGTGAGTATAAGTAGGTTAGAAGCTACGAGAATAACCTCGGTTTTGATTCAAAAATAAATTGAAAATTTATCATGAAATTGTTGGTTAGAAATTTGTTACAAAAAAAATATTTACAAAAGGCTTAAGTTATTTACAAAAATAAGACTCATGCGGTGCAAAACTATAAATTACTGCTAAAATTAGATTAACACTAATATATCGTTCTGGAATTGCAGGTGATGATTCCGATTCAGCTGGAAGAGGCCGAGGGGCCGGGGTCATGCAAGCTGGAAAAGAGAAGCGAAAACCATTCTTCAAGAAGCAAGAGGCGTGTACCCCTTACGATGTAGTGCCGTCTATGAGACCCGTAGTTTTAGTAGGACCTTCACTCAAGGGTTATGAAGTCACAGATATGATGCAGAAAGCACTCTTTGATTACTTGAAAAGGAAATTTGAAGGAAGGTATGTAAGCCATTATTAAATTCGTATAAGAAGATTGTATGATAAGCTGTCAATCGCTTATGGTAATGCCTGGTCCTTATATACTTCCCTCCTTTGATTGTACCACATTGTCTTACTTATTGTCCAAAAGGATTGGAAAATCTTTCGGGGATAAACAGCATTAGTACTGTTAATTAGAAAGCTACTTATAATTAGGATCCAATCATAATTCCTTTAATACAATCATAGTATACTATTATCCTCATGATTCCTCATTATTGTGGTAAGTAATTACCGAGTTTGCAGACGAATAAAGTCTATTCAGCTTTATTATTTATTTGAACACTTTATTGCATACAGAATAGATATGATGCTTTACAAAAGTACAGAACATTAAACCTAAGTACACAAAGGCGGACTTATCGCCTTAACGCGATTTCTTCCAGTCAACCTTTATCAACCCTGCTTCAACTTCCTCTTAACACTACTAACAATAAATCAATTATCCCTTCACCTCTGCAAAACTAACACGACTAACCCTTGCAGAATAATAATAACGAGGGTGATGGCGGACATATCTCTAGCGAAACGATCTCTTCTGAACAACCCTTCCAAGCGAGCGATCATGGAGCGGTCCAACTCCAAAACTTCAGGCTTGGCGGAAGTACAGGTGAGGGTAATAAAGATATGTTGGATGAGGATAAACTTGCGATTTGGAAGTCGTCAGTTTTAGAGAAGACAAATTTGGTTTCCTCTGCAAGCATTAAAATAAGATAACAAAACATTTTGTTTATATTGAGTTTAAATTAACTTTCTAAGGAACAACTAGGTAAGTGCTTAAAACATCCGCCAATACTATATCACGATGAAGAAGAATTTGTGTCTCTGCCATCCTTTTGCAAATATCCAGCGTAAATGTTATGTCCACAACAAGACCAAGAATTATCAGCCAACAAAGGTTTACCTAATAAACGGCTACATCTTATTATTTGGCAACCCATATTATTTTATTTCCAGAATAATAATAACTCGAGTGTCAGCCGATATCTCGTTAGCTAAGAAATCTCTCGGCAACAATCCGCCGCGGAAACCGCTGATGGATCGGTCGAACTCTAGAAACAATTGTTTGCAAGAAGTTCAGGTCTGTCTGTGTGACTGTATGCTTGACGCATGGTGTCGGAACTAACATGAACTAACAGCGTGTGAACTTATTGCTAACATTTTGGTTTGATGAACTAACGCGTCTGTTTAGGATATGATATTTATCTAAGAATTGGTCAATTTTTGTTAAATAGTAACATATACTTGTGCGGGGTAGTGCCGAGTGATAACTTAGTAAGATGTTCGCGTGTATTCACCCGAACATTCTCCCGACTCAGAAAAATAACATCCATAGGTCGCTGGTTCAGATCCGGCTCGAAGGACCAAAAAATGTGCGGGGTAGTGCCGAGTGATAATTAAATGATACTATTGAGTCCTTTCTGCTAATGATATATTACTGAATACAATGGTTTAACTAGGGCTAGTTAATGTTAATTATAATTGATAGGCGCGTGCCGAATGATAACTAAAAGCGGACTGACTCATTTACGCCGTTTAGACTAAAAGTGCTTAGTAAGATGTTCGCGTGTATTCACCCGAACAATACTACTAACGACTATAAATCCCTAGAAGGGGTAGCCAGAGCTTTAGCATCAGAAAATTCTTCAGCTACTTTTGGAAGTTAAGTGGGGAAACGTTGGTGAAATAAAAGTTGTTGGTGATGGGTCTTCCACCGCATCGCCCAAAAGCCCTTAAAAAGCCCCAATACCATGATTCGCCTCCTACGTCCACCCACGGGAAGAAATGGGGTAGTGCTATTCTAAGCCGACACTACACACCCAGTTAAATACCAGTCGGAAACAAAACTAATTATAAGAAAGAAGACAGAAACATTGTTAATAAACTAAGCAATTTATAAAAAAAACTTGATTATACCTATACATTATATTTGATATTATTTTAAACTCCCTTTTCAAATTGTTTCGTTAATGATAACATGATGGCAATTGACAAGCATGCGCCTTCTAAGCATAACGCATGATTTTAAGAGTTTGGACAAAAAAACCACTAGTTTAACAAAATTTCTAATCTACCCTTCAGCTTTTTTAAACAACTAACCTTCTAACATAAAACTCCAAAACCAAAATTTAACGTTGTTCTGTTGAATTCCAGGCGGAAATCGAGCGAATATTCGAGCTAGCAAGAACCCTACAGCTGGTGGTGCTCGACTGCGACACCATCAACCACCCGTCGCAGCTCGCGAAGACCTCCTTAGCACCTACTATCGTTTACTTGAAAATATCTAGTCCTAAAGTATTGCAGGTGAGTTGGAGAAACCTTATTATGACTCTGATGTACATTTTGTAGGATTCAAATGCATGGAAACACTTTCAAGTTGAATAGTGTAATTAATTACTTAGAAATTAATACTTTGATACAAAACTACAATGTAAAAAAGTTAGATTTATATTTAGTTGATCAGTAAGGTTTTAAACATTCTCTCACAGCCCATATATGTCCCAACCAAGGTGCTCGAGCCTAGCCTATATAGGGCGATTTGGCCATAGTCCACCACGCTGGCCAATTGCGGGTTGGCAGACTAACGACTACTACCGTAATAGTAGCCGGGACCGACAGCTTAACGTGCCCTCCAAAGCACGGAAACATCTTAATTTTCGGATAATCAGGTGATTCAAGCCTGCAATATCCTTCCAGACGGGGTTAAATATTACAGATTAAATTTTTAAGGATACCACCCCCCGGGGATCGAACCCGAGACCGCCGTACTTGAAACCAAGCGCTTAACTGCAAGACCACTTGTTGTTTTAAACATGATGAAATAAAAAAAACATTAAATTGCTGAGTGGGTGACAGGGGAGACAGCTATGTGGAACCCTTCGTCCATGTTCCAAACTGTATTGTTAGTTTCATTCATCACTCATTCAATCAATTAATGTGCATGCAATGCTAAGACTGATGCCGCGGTCCTTATTAAACTCTAAATAATACAGAAACTTCTTAAAGCTGTTTTATCTTGTACATAGAATTATTCGGACTATGTTTACAACCAACTCATCATTCACTCTTAGCAAACAAATTTGAACTTGCAACAGAAGCAACCCACATTTAAAAGTTTTTTATCCAAATTTTCCAGCGACTAATAAAGTCCCGCGGCAAAGGGCAGAGCAAGAACCTGTCCGTGCAGATGGTGGCGGCGGAGAAGCTCGCGCAGTGTCCGCCAGACATGTTTGACGTCATATTGGATGAGAACCAACTGGAGGACGCGTGTGAACATATTGCTGAGTATCTTGAGGTACATTATTGACTCTTTATTTCTTTTTGACTTTCACCTCTTCCATGGTGTAGAAACAGCAAAGATATACTGGCCTTTACACCCTGCTGTGTACCAACTTATAATTTGTACGAGTATCTATGCTTAACTCGATTTAACTCGAAATACATTAACATACCGCGATGTAGGAATATGAGTGAGACGCTGCTATGTGCGAGTGAGTCCGCAGTAGTGTGCGCTCTAACGTGACTCCCACAGCTTAATTGAAAACTTTGAGTGGAAGAGTTGGTACTCCCCGTCAAAAGAACTAGTCGATCGGCGTCAGGGATTTAGGTACAGCAACCGACGGACGATACGAGCCGTACCGAGCAGCACCAACATCATTATGGTCCCACTACGGTCAACAAAATTAAGAAATAGGTATTAATAAGAGGTTGAGAAACTCGTGCAGTGTCCGTCAGACATGTTCAACGTTATTCTTGATGAATACCAGCTCGAGGACGCTTGTGAATATATTGTTGAGTATCTAGAGGTATGAAAACATTATACTTTGTAGTTCGGTGCTTATTGGATAAAAAGAGTCGCAGGTGGGAGCTACTGCTGGATATATAAAAAGGGAAAAGAAAAATACTATTTATTCAGTGCCTGAGGGCGCATCAACAATAAAATGCAACAATAAATAAAGAAAAAAAAGGCAATTTACCTTTATTTTTTCACAAAATATAAATTCACAAATTGAAAGTGCAAGGTAAATCTAGAGAAAATAAACCTGTTGGAGTAGCTGGTTAATGGTTTTTTTTTAGCTAAAAGTTCCTTGAATGTATTTGCTGGCCGCTACCATTACCCTAGTTTTCGGTTTATGTTCTATCTGTCCGTTTCTCGCACTTAAGTAAATGATTACTAAAGCATTATGATTATCAGCAAGTGAGAATTCTAGTTTATCTTATGTAATGTAATGTAAGTTAATTTATGTTTCTCGTGCTATATTTTATGTAAGTTATATTTGTAACATATATAAATGTGTTTATTATTTATTGGTTTCGCGCATAATATAATAATATAATGTAATATGATCATCCCGGAGAAAGTATAACATATATGATATCAATTAGTGTATTATATGCATTATGCAGGATATTTGTGTATGTGTGTTATATCGATATGATATTTTTATCTAGTAATATGTATATATATAATTATATATATAGTAACACATTATTGTTTTATTAAGATAGTCCGTGGCGTGACACATTATGGTTCTGGCTGAAAACCAGTTTTAAAGGCATATGCCTTTAAATAATGCTGAGCCAGAAGCCAATTCTTTGCCTTTGTGTGCTTTTTTTTTTAGTATTTTTAATTTTGTTTCTTTTTTATTTTATTTTTTTTATGTTGTTATTTGTTTCTGATTATTTTACCACGTACTTTTAATATGGCGAAAAAATTTGTGAATTATTTGTATTTTGTCACAGTTGTGCCCTTAGGCAATGAATAAATACTATCTTTCTTTCTTTTTCTTTCTTTAAACATACCATCAGTAAACCAACAAGTAACAGCTAATTTAAATCTTTTTGTTCATGAAAACCTCATGTGTGGATTATTACTAATAAATAAATAATAAATAAAGGAAAGAAAAATTTTGACACAGGCGGGAATCGAACCCGCGACACGGCAGCACGTGACACGGTGGCTCAATTGGCAGAGCGCCGGGGCGTATACCCGAGGTCGCGGGTTCGATTCCCGCCTGTGTCGAAATTTTTCTTTCCTTTATTTATTCTTTATTTATAAGTAACAGCTAACCATGTTGTCCGCAGTCGTACTGGCGCGCCACGCACCCGGTGGCGGCGGCCCCGCGCGCCAACACGTCGCACGCCGCGCCGCACCACGCCGCCGCGCACCACGCCACGCCCGGTGAGCACCACACTATGACACACGCTAATATGGACACTAACACTATTGCATTACGGACTATAATTGTACGAGAGGTTGAGACGTTGAGAATTAAGACACTATCACTATTGCATTACGGACTATAGTTGTACGAGTAGTTGAGACGCCAATATTATGTTTCACGCTAATATAGACACTAACATTATCGCAATACAGAGTATAGTTGTACGATTAGTAAAGACGCCAACATTATATTACACGCGAATAAAGACACTATCACTATTGTATTACAGACTATAGTTGTAAGAGTAGTAGACCCCAACATTATACATTGTATGACACACTAATATAGGCACTAATATCATTGCAATACAGACTATAGTTGTACGAGTAGTAGATATGTCGTGGGCATATCGTAGATTTGAACACATCGTGATATGATCGATCATTTCATGAAATAGTCACATTTCATGATGTAGCCAACTTAATTTGACCAGATCATAAAATCGTCTAAGTTTCACGATTTTGTCATCCACGCTTGGCCAGATCGTAGAAATACAGTGATCTGTGAAATGCGCTCCAAAGCCTTGGGTTTTTTAACATATTGCTCAGTTTTTTCGTAATTTGCAAAGTACTTGAGAACCTTTTCGTCGAAAACTCTTTTGTTATCACTTTCTTCCTCGCTTAACAGCTAATTATTAACTTTTTTACTGCGAGAAATAACACTTTTGACAGCGGCCGCCATCTTCACACTTATATAAAGCGTTTGCAGCGCCTCTACCGGTAATTAATGTAACTACTTTACGATATGACCAAATAATCTTAACCATTTCATGAAGAGGCCGCGCGTTTAGTTGGCCATATCGAGAAACGATTTCTTATCATTGATCTGCCCAAACCACATCACGATGTGGCCAATAAATAGTTGAACATTTCATGAAATACGACCATTTCATGAAATGATCGATCATTTCATGATGTGTTCAAATTTACGATATGGCCACGCGACACATACACCAACATGATGTTAAGGTGGGTCTACTCTAGTCGGACCGAGTAAGAGCGAAGCACAAGCGGAGCCGTGCTCGGTTTTGTTGTTTCGTGACGTCAAGTGTGGACGTATTACTAAAGACACCATTACGCCAGTTAGAATTGAGATTATGATTCGTCTTGTTCGTACCAAGCTTACTATAGCTTCTAACAAATGGCCATAATGATTTCAACAGTTTAATTCTTATTACTAATGCACACAAATCAACCACACATTTGATATGCTAGTCAATGTATTAAATAACTTTGAAGATTTTCGTTACACTATTTTAAAAAAACTATGCTATGAACATCCCTTGAGCTATTTTTTTAAAGTCCACAGCATTTTAAACACTTAAACTTACATATGAAGGAATTAAAAAGTATCTGAGATATCTATATCACTAAACAAAAAACTCTCTGTGATATGATTACAAACAAGATCTTCATTACCTAAAAAGCTGATTTAATTAAAGCCCTTTAGCTATAGAACAACATGATTAAGCAACATAAATCACACCGTTTTTTTTTCTAATCACAATACTACTTAAGATATGATGTTTTAGCAATAAGTTACTTTTCGTAATATCTGCGAATTACCTTCTGTTAAATATTTTGATCCCCCTGCTCCCACTGGACATCGAGAACGAGAGGATTCCTACAACTACGATAGAGATAGAGGTACACTTCATAACTTAAATGTTTTATTAAATATACAATTTAAAAATGGTGACTTATCAAAAACTTAGGGCCGTTAGGCCCGCGCAGCCAGGCTACCTAGTGCGCGGGGGCCCTTAAAGAGACAATGTTTATTAAAAATTAATAGAAAGAGAATTAACCAAATAGTCGATAATTTGATTTTAAAGCGACTTCATAAATCATCAATCATTCCTAAAATAATTTCATGATTCAACATCTGCAACATTTGTATTGTTTCCCAATCGTAAGTTTAATTTGTTAGGAACTGATCCATGTTGATGAAAAATATATGAAAAGTGCATAATACTTCATTTTTCACTTAATTACACTACGTTAATTTAACCGCATATTGAAAAAATGGATAACGTCGGATACACAAGTTATTTAGGGGTTTAAATGGTATCATTTTTAAATCCATTATTTTATTTTCTGTATTATCCTTTCCCATTCATCTTTATCTCAAAACTTCAAAAGTAACATTGGTCTCCTCATTTCAGTACAAGCGTCAGGACAAGCACATTAGACTAGTTGAAGAGTTTCCCTTAAAATATCCGGCCCTACCTGGTACACGCAGGTTTCGTTTGAACGCCCTAATCCAAACGCTTCATTTGGTTTTCAAAGATTTCGCTTTTACTAACATACCCCATCCTTCAAATCTCAAATCCAGAATTCCCAAACTATATTGTTTACTGGTAAAAAAAGGGATTTGTTTTACAGAATTTGCCTCTGAAATTCTATGAGTATAGGTAAAAATGGGTCAGTAATTTGTTCGACAGAGTCACCACCTCCAAGCCCAGCGGCAGAAGTAATCCCGGTACCGGGTAAAGTGCGCTCTTCTGGTGAAGCCCTTTTGCAGATGTCTCTAAGCCTTGTTTCTTAAATATCGGGTCTAGTAAGTTTAACCCCTGGATTACGGAGTGTCCCAAAGGTCCTCGATCATCTCAACTCCTCAACAAAGGCCAACCCAAATTATTATCCTTTTGCCAGTATTTGATTTCCTGTTTTTTAGTTTCGTTCGTTATGCCCCCGTTTGAAAACGCAATTTTGAGTTGATGATTTTTCTTGCATAAGTCATTTTGGTTGATACATATTTTATTGTGTGCAGAGTTTTGAGAACAAAATCGTTTTCGCATGGATTTCTGACGTGTGTTTTGGAAGTTTAAATAAAATTATGTTATTGTTGAGACTAAAAGTTACCAATGTTTTAATTCCAGGAGGTAGACCAAGAAGCACACGTCCAGAGCAATCGGTAGAAGAACGCTATGCTCGAGATCGTTACCCAAGATACCCCCGGGAGCGGGAGCAGTACGCTCAGGATTACCACGATTACCCTCACGAATATCCTCAACAACAGGACTACGATCGCGAAGCATACGGGCACGATTACACGAGGGATGCATACACTCGAGAAGAATACGGAAGAGATTACCAAAGGGAAGGATATCCGAGGGAAGGCAGGGATTACACTAGAGAAGAAAGAGGTCAACGTCCTAGAGAGGAACACAGAGAACCTCCAGATGATTATGGAACTTCGAGAAGGGCTCTTAACGCTATATAGTACAGGAAGTCGGAGCAGAAAGTGAGTTTTCGCGTGAGTCAAAGTGGCAGGTCGCTGTGCGTGCCTTCACGATAATGCCGCAAGGAAAAGAAGCAAACTCGTCGCAGAAATTAATACCCCCATTTATATACAAAATGTTGAAAACTTTGTGAAAATACCCTCATAAAGTCGAGTTTTTGAACGTTTGTGTGTAAAGGGTTATTTGTAAGCTTCGATTAAGTGAGACCAATTATTGCAATTTTTCTTGATAAATCTCAATGTTAATTTATTTGTTTTGAGCATCCTTGCAAGTTTGATGTATATAATATATTATATTCCGCGGTGCGATTCTATAGAACGTTTTGGTTCAATAAATTTTATACAGCAATTTCATTCCAGAATATAACTTTAACTCCCCATTTTATAAAATTTTGAATTAAAAACAACACACATTTCATTTATTTTCTCTTAAGGGCCAGCGCTGACTGCCGGCATGGCATGGCAAAGGATTTCGTAACAGACATAGCATTTTTAATCTTATTACCATGAGTATAGAATTCATTTTACTTCATTTTGACACAACGATGTCGACGTTCTGTCCTACCGCGGCCTCCCTCGGCATCGTTGTGTCAAAATGAATTCTATACGCATGGTAATAAGATTAAAAATGCTATATCTGTACCGAAATCCTTTGCCTTGCCATGCCGGCAGTCAGCGCCGGCCCTAAGAAGCCATGAAACATCCGACCATTAATATGTTTTTCCTGATAAGCAGTTGTTTTACTCAACTCAAAACGTTCTATTGAAAATTTTGTATGCGTTTTCGCTAAGCTTTTAGAAATATGCCTGCGATAACGGAAATTGATGTACGAAATTTTTAATTTCTTTTTAATGTTGCGAACTAAGTAAAATATTTTGCAACAATTAGACTAAGGAGCTGTACATTTTCTGTTTTATTTGAGTAATTAATGCGGATTGATATGAGGTTTGTTGTTTTATTATATAATTTATGAGTTGTTGAATTGAATTGCATAATACATATAGTTTACTATCTGATGAAAACGAAAGACCTGAAAAGATATTTA
Organism: Bedellia somnulentella; assembly: GCA_963576735.1. NCBI lineage: Eukaryota > Metazoa > Arthropoda > Insecta > Lepidoptera > Bedelliidae > Bedellia > Bedellia somnulentella. The sequence goes on along the minus strand of OY755175.1, from coordinate 954,598 downwards.
TAAAACTTATTTTAGGTGTCTTTCATCATTACCAGATTTATTTTCGAGATTTTTAAATTTGGATATGTTTGTTTTTAAAAATGCTGATTTCGCATTAATGAATACTTAGAAATGTCCATTAGCAAACTTATTTATCCAAAAAATCCTATCAAATTGTGTTTTGAATAAAGGAAACTATTTTCTATAAAATCCCATCCCCACATTTTGCTCATAATTTTAGCTGAATAAAGACTTTCGTGTTTTATAAATGTAAATGTAGTGTTTTGTTAACCACATCCTTTAAAGTCGCCTTATTAATGTACACTTGGTGGAAGCAGAGATTGATAAATAAACTGTGTAATATAACACATGAGAAGTTTGGAGCTATAAATCTTAAAAACAAAATGAATGATTAAATTTATGTAAATCAGTGGCAACGAATGCCGTTAAAGAAAGCTATAAGTACTTCGAACAGTCAAGCAAATTTTTTCTAGCATAACTTAAATTAATACAGGTGGCGGTAAACATTATGCAATAAATGCGGTAGAATCGCTAAAAGTAAGAGGTATTTTGATTTTAAACCAGCAATATCGCAGCTGATATCTAGAACTGGTGTAGGCTTCAGGCTGCCTCCTGCACTGTGGGGAACTCTTTAAGGGGGCGAAGTCAAATTTAATAATTCTAATACCAATTCTCCTTTTTTGTTGTGTCAAAAGATACCGTGATATAGGCCTTCTTCTGTTGCAGTCCCCAAGGGTCAACTTCTCATGAGGGGCCTATTTAACCTGCTTCTTTTTGCGCGTAGCCACTGAAAAAAAACATTGAATCCCAATGCCTTTTAATATTAATAATCTACGTAATACAATAATGGTCAATGTTTTATAGCTAACCAAAAATAAATGGTTTCTTAACCGCATATTAAGATTGATACCATTGTCATAATGTTTACCGCTATCAATATCAATAGCCTATTTTACTTTTTAATTGACAACCCCTGCCTTGGCCACCATTTTGTATAAGTGTATTATTTCATATAAATGTATATTGCGTAATTGAAAAACTAAGCCTGATGATTGTTGAGCACTAGTTTGTAAGCGAACGAGAGATGATAAGCTAGCACTGGGAAATACAGATTGACATTGTATAAAAGGTAGATAAAAATTAAAGACTTTATAATGCTTGGTGATTTTATTGACAACTTGAAAATGCGAAAAAATACTACGCCTTAGTTTTGGAGTTAATTAAAAAGTCCTATAGTAAATCGTGGTAAAGATGCCAATTCATGGTACAGTATGTAAAATGGAACAATTTACAGATGACGAAGATTGCTGAGATGATAATATAAATAATGATGGAAGTAATAAAATAAATTAAACAAAAAAAACATGCTGATAGTGGTCATAAATATTTCGTTGTATTTTGAAACGAAAGTATAATAATAAGTGTAACGATAAAAAGACAAAAAGACAGAAGTGGCAGTGACAACCATCTCCAAAACCGATTCTTTGATTCTTTTTGCTTTTAAATTTGTAAAAGGAAAGTTGTCAAATAAATCACCATGTTTGATAAAATGGGATGGAACCAATGACACAGTGGCTTATTTTCTACTGTAAGTCTTATAAAACCCCAGGTTTTCTTTCTCTAATTTAAACTGTCAATATTTAAGTAAATCCTTTGTAATCCTCAAAATCAATACTTTATTGTATTAAATGAGAACTTGAAATCTCCAGTGCTTTAATCACCCTACATTATTTCCTTGAAATCACCAAAATGAATAAAATATCTCTTATATATAATTGATATAGAAATATACTACGAGCTTTTATTCTAGATATTTTAGAATTATGATTTCTGTTCCACAATGTCGCTGGTTCATCTCATGTATTTTCATCATACATACTCTGTAATTATGCATTACCTATACCTTCATTGTTGCAATCATTTGTAAATAAAATACTTTTTATCGGAACTTGAATTTTATTTTTTAAAATATTGCTAAAATCCATGTCAATGTTTGAAGGTGAACCGGTATGTTTGTATATTCATCAGTTCTGCAACAATGCTGTGTAATGTCGGCTTAAAATAGCACTACCCCATTTTTACCGTGCGTTTTCATTAAAGGACGCTGAGGGTATTGGGGCTTTCTAAGTGATTTTTGGGCGATGCGGTTGACCCATCCCCAAAAACATTTTTCCTCACTGAACTTCCTGTATGTGAAAAAGTGGCTAAGGAATTTCTTATTCCAAAGCTCTGGCTACCCCTTCTAGGGTTATATAGCCGTGAGCATATGTATGTATGTTCCACAGTAATTTCTATACTTCTCATCACAATAAGACAAATGTGGTTTGGTGATATAACAAAACATTCAGTCATCCATTCATATAGCTCCGGTTTAAATCGCAAAAAGAGGTAGCCAATTGATCAGCCACTTTTGGAAGTTGATAATATAATACTTTAAGAATACTAAGTTTTAAGCTACTCTAAGAAATATTTAAAGCCTACACTATACAGCTCTACAAAAAATACTCAAACTCAAACGTTGGGGTTGGCAGAGGTACGTGCGACGTGATAGCTCAATGGGTAGAACACCGGTTAACGTGCAAGCGACTAGTGTTCAAATCCCGGGTCGGGCCTACACCAATTTGTCTTTTCTAAAGACATATGTGTGGTTAATCTATCATGGTTGTTAACGGTGAGGGGAAACATCGTGAGGAAACCCACATGGCTGAGTTGTACTTAGTCATGTGACAGTGTATTCGTACAAAACGGCGATAGGCCTGCTCCCTATCACGTGAGTACACTGTCCATGCAAAACGTGGGTACTCTGTTCTATGTTCAGTAGTATTAATACCTCTGACAACCGGCAAAATATTCGGCGTGAACGTTTATGATTATGTTATTAAGTTTCTTCTTTTTCTGCCTTTTCATTTATAATTTTTCCTATACTTCTATGATATGATGGTAATGTGCAATAAGGAATTTTCTATTTTATAAACCACTTTTAACATCATAGTTCATATATATCCCCATCGAAACTCGTGATTGATTGTTGTGACATTGTACTACTTTGTATTACATAAAAATACCTACTTTGATTATGTCGGATGTGTTTATAAATAGTCATTATAGGCTTCCAACTACACAAGGAGGTGCAATAACCATGATTGTTTCCATATATATGAGCTGCTTTTAATGTCAATTAATTTAATATTTTTTTACGTTTTATAATTTTTATTAAGACGGCCTAGTGCTATCCTAAACCACCATACGACAAGTAACAAAATTAATACTAATATTAATAAATTTCTTCGCTTAATTCCGCTAAATAATACCTGCAGTCTTCATGCAACATGCACTGTGCAGTGTGCACCGCCCGCCCTCCCACTTACAAGAAATCGAAAAGCAGACAATGCACCACACACACACCCGCAAGCGAAAACCACAGGCAACCACAAACATGCGACGCGTTTCGACTCAGCACGAGTCATTGTCGAGCAGTAGACAGTTCGGCAGCTGACCACCGAGTGCCGGTCATACGATTTTGCGGTTATATTTATAGGCCAGGCTCCCCACTCCCCCACCCAAAGAATATCAATGACGAGTGACTATATTATTGGAAAAAATTGTCAAATTGCACTGCTGAATGAACAGCTGGGCTACACTGTTTCCCCACTTTTGTGGATTTCTTGTAAGTGGGAGGGCGGGCGGTGCACAGTGCATGTTGCATGAAGACTGCAGGTATTATTTAGCGGAATTAAGCGAAGAAATTTATTAATATTAGTATTGCTATGGATTTCCGCAAAGTAACGCCTGATTCAATCCGATATAGTAACAAAATTGACTAAATAAATACCTACATTCATCATCATCATATCATTGTTCAATGTTGCCCTAAAGATTTGTACAACACGACCGGTTCAGTGCTGCCCTCATCCGCGGTTAAGTCGGTCCACCTTGTGGGAGGCTTATACGATCTTCATTGTTAGTTACGTGGCCGCCACTCCAAAACTATTTTTGTTTTGCAACTCTATGAGCTATTCCAGTTACTTCGGTTTTTCTAAGGATCTCCTCGTTGCGGATTTGATCGCGTGTTGAAACAAACCACATCATAATTAGAATGTTTTGTTTATGAAAACCCTAATGTGGGGATTATTACTACCAAATACCACATCTTACCTATAAGTCCAGTTTTGAATTACACTGCGATCATAACTTTCTATCTACGCACTTATATTCTTAGCCTTGAATAGCAAGTAACCTTAGTTATATCGTAAGAAACCTCAGCCACTTTTGGAAGTTAAGTAGGGAAAAGGTGAAAAAATAAAGGTTTTCGGTGATCCGCATCGCCCAAAAGTCCCTTAAAAAGCCCCAATACCCTTAGTCGCCTCTTACGTACACCCACAGGAAGGAATGGGGTAGTGCTATTCTAAGCCGACACTACATAGCACACAGTAAATTATATGGCATCTTACTAACTTCATTTTTCCAGCATCATGTTCATACTTGCAACCAATTTCTATCGATGTGCTAGGGACTTTTAACTCTCTTTTCCCACATATTTCACTAGATTTGTCTCAGCTCATCATCCTCATAATGGCTATCGCAGTTAAACGATCTAGCGCTGTCTACTTATCTATAATTTCCCGCGAGCCTAGTTATGCATAGCTAGGACGAGAGGCCTTTTAACTTGATATCACGTGGTGTAAAACAAGGATCTTTTTCGTACTTACTTAGTATCGTATCCTGTCATCTAATTCTAACCGATATCATGACGATAAAATAGCGCTCGTGCTAGGCCTCCTAACTTGTGTGGATATTTATAACCTACATCGTTTCTTCCATCTTATTTCTCAACTAGTGGATCGGCCCAGCTTCGCGCGGGTAGCATTGTTTTTTCAATATCTTAGGTTTCTTTCTTCAGTCACTGCTCAAGCATTGCGAAAATTAGCGCAATGTTTTTAATTTATTAAATTTATAGCACTCCCCGAACAGTGTAGTTTGGTGATTTTGAATGCGCTTTTATTAACGGTTCAGTATTTCCGTTTATTAGCAAATTTTTGAATAAAACGCTATGAAGTATTTAAAACAATCTAAAAAAGAAATCATTACGTGATGTAGGATGCAATTACTGGCGCCATCTAGTATGTAATATGTAAATTAGTAACGATTTGGTTTTGGTCACGGGCGCGATGGCTTATTTCATGTATAATTTCAATGTTTCTCTACCGATTTCTATGATTCTTTTTTTATTGAATAGGTAATAATGATACCTTTTTTAAATTAGGGATGAATGAGAGTATTATAAACGTAAGAGTAAACAAATATAATCAGAATGCTCTGAACTGCTAAGCTATCAGGAGATACATGTGTTATTGTGAGTCAACCATAAAAGATAGACATATACTGTTACGGGAAATTTTTTAGACAATTTTATGAAGAATATTTATCATACATGATTTCTATGCAAGTTTAATCATTAAGGCTGCACACGCGACGGAAGCTTAAAAAATGGAGTAACTTCTCCCGTTTTCCCAAAATTTCCCTTCACTACTCTGCTGAAAAGTATACTATAACCTGCCCAGGAGTATGAAGAATAATTGTGCCAAGTTTCGTTAAAATCCGTCGAGTAGTTTTTGTTTCCATAAGGAACATACAAACCGACAGACAGACAGACAGACAGACAAAAATTTTACTGAATGCATTTTTGGCATCAGCATCGATCACTAATCACCCCCTGATAGTTATTTTGAAGATATATTTCATGTACAGAATTGACCTCTCTACAGATTTATTATAAGTATAGATAACTACACATGTCTTAATAAAATTAATATAAATACGCTGGAGACCAGATTCAGAAGTATTGGTACCTCTGCCAACCCCTTCGGGGATAAACGCCCTGAACGTTTATGTTATGTTATGTTATAAATAATTATGTCGCATCCGTTTCTGTGTCACCAAAATTGTAGTTTCTTTACAATTATGGAGTAAAAAAAAACGGAGTCATTGTAGGAATACATTCAATATATTAAAATGCTATCATAATATAGATAACATAAACTATAGATATTTTGGAATACTTGAACTTGTTCGATGGGAAATAAAAAAAACTCAAAATAGTACAAAAATGTAATTGCATTTATTACAGGCATCATTCAAATTAAATTCGGTGTCTTAGAGATGGCAACTTCAAGCACAAAAATAAAATGTTCTTATAAAACAATACGATAAAGTTTCAAAAACTTTTGCAGTACCTATTTTCAGAATATTTCAAATGATTACTTTATCTTTAGCTGTCAAACTTATATGTAACTTAAAAGCGCCATCTAGTGTTTTTAAAACGTACTACTCTGTGTGAGAACTTCTAATAAAACCAACATGCTAATTATGTTTCTTTATAAATAAATTAACATTAAATTATATAACAGATAAATAAAATCGGATGAACGTCTCTTACGTCTTTGGTTCTACTAGCTAAACACTAACATAACTATATTATTTACAATAATTCTTACTATATAATAATTACAATTGGAGACAAGTTTTACCGGTCCTTAAGATCAGTTTTAAATTCGCTGCGATGATGATTTTAAATGTAATTGGCCTAGACCTCGTTTTTCAAACATACCCTTTTTATATTTTAAATCGATGAAAGACATCAAACTAAATAACTTTGCCTATGGAATGCTTGAACGAGGTCTAGGCCAATTGAATATGCATTTAGGCTTATTAAGCATTGTAATATTTCAGACAGCAAAAGTCCGCAAAAGATAGAGTGGCACAATTTTATACCAGCTTACTTTTGGACAAATTAAATTGTCTTATATACCATTTAATATCGCGTTGTTTCTATGAATAAAAGAAATATATTTGACGGACTAGAGTTATTACTAATGAAGTGTTGAATTAAATACTGTAAAGTAAAGTTAAAACAAATAAAAACTTGCTAAAAAACCAATTTGAAACTCTTGTCTGTATACAAGAATTTTCAATTGATTTCATTTTATATATCTTGCGAAACTTAAGATTCCCTTCTTAATGAGATATAGAAGTATTACAAAATCTAAGAGATCTTTTAACCTAGACAAATCCAAAGTGCCTTGGGAAAATTGCAACAGATTCCACTAATCAAATAGAACAATAATAACATAACCAGTGGAACTAATAGGTTCGTTATTAAGCCTGATAGACAAAAATTTTATCAAATCAATTATGTATCATTCGCATTATGAATTTGCAATGCGATATTCAGCAATATAAAAAGTTATATCAGCGAGGTTATTTTATTATTAATCGTTGAATTTTTCTCTCAATTTCATTAAACTTATCCGTAAATTTCACACTCGAAATAAACTTCAGAAGAGACTCTCACTCCGCGTAAGGGCCGGCGCTGACTGCCGGCATGGCATGGCAAAGGATTTCGGTACAGATATAGCATTTTTAATCTTATTACCATGAGTATAGAATTCATTTTACTTTATTTTGACACAACGATGCCGACGTTCTGTCCTACCGCGGCCTCCCTCGGCATTGTTGTGTCAAAATGAATTCTATACGCATGGTAATAAGATTAAAAATGCTATATCTGTACCGAAATCCTTTGCCATGCCATGCCGGCAGTCAGCGCCGGCCCTAATTTTACAACCATTTCTAACAACACAACAAACTGCACTCCAAGTAACAAACAGAAACAAAATCTCTTTGGTATCACTCACATGATTAAATTTATATGTACAAATAGTCATTTTTTAATTCTTTACAATACACTATACTCGGACATTTATACACTGGACTATATTTTCTTTCTTCTGTATTTAGTTTAAGATTTGCTAAAGCTAGGGTTGTTTCTTCTTCTTTGAGTGGAGGGGGGAGGGTTCTAGGGGGTAGAGGGGGTGCCCTAGGGTTTCTTCGGACCCGGAAGTGGCAGTCGGTGTCTGCAGCCCAGGACCTCTGGACTAGAAGAGGTAGGTCATCAGGGTGGAGCTTGCGTTCATATTCTTGAGAGGCGCACACCTGAAACGAAAATAGTTTCATTAGAAGATTGACTTGAACTCCGTTTTTGATAAGATTTTATAAATTTAGAGAGAAACAGTTTAGAGTTGTTTTAAAGCTGGTATGACAAAATTCATACCAAATTATTAGCGAAAGTCTATTCAGATGCCGTAAGTTGATTGAAGTTATTTTATAAATAAAATAAATAAAGTTAGTTAATTGGGCGCTATACTTGTTTTTAAAAGACACACATTATTTCCAAGGCTGTAGTGTCGTTTCAGAAAAACACTACCGCATTTTTTCTGGTGGGTAAGAGGCGACTAACGGTGTTAGGGGTTTTAAGGGAACACCAACATCCCTTATTTTACCATCTTTTCCCCACTAAACTTTCCAAAAGTGGCTGAGGAGTTCCTAATTCTTTAGCTCTGGCTACCCTTTCTAGGAATTTATAGCCGTATGTATGTATATGCACATTATTTGTTTATTTAGAATTCATTAATTTTTCTCAAGTTGTTTTAAGAACCAAGTAAGTTTTAATTTTTATGAGCCGGCGATGAATTGTACGGTTGGCATGGCAAAATTACAAACTTTGTAGTTATAACTTATTTTAAGTTTTACAAATTACTAAATTATTTTATATTCTTATTTCTTTAATGGCTTTAATATACATTTTAAACAATTTAATTGTCAATTCGAGTAGCAATACTTGACCGTCACTCTTGTCGCCAATCACGTCACCATTTTGAAAACCATTTAACTTAGTATCTGACTACATTCGTGAAGTCATGATGTACCGTAAATTTATCAAGGTGGTTATGAGGGTAAACATCGTGCGGAAACCCACACTGCTGAGTTGCACTAAGGTAAGAAATATGTCACGTGGTTATCAGAAATATTAGTAAGCCACGTCTTTCAGAATTTAGGCCATGGACGTTAAATTTGAACTTGTATGAATATGTAATAATTACCTCATACAAAGAGAACCTCTCGACGCCCTCCCTCGAATCGTAGCAGTTGAGGAGTATGGCGAGCAGCTCGTCCGCCGTGGTCCGGTCGCTGATGAGCAAGGACTTGTACTGCGACGAGGACATCAGCGCCGAGTCGTAGATCTTCACCAGCCCGCCGGGACGCATTTGGAGGGAGAACCTGGAATTGAATAGGTGCTGTTTAGTCACAGTTTGTAACAAACCAAACAGTTGAGATTGATTTTTTCGAAAACAAAAACTAATGCTTTTATTCTTCATAGAATTAATTATGTGAATAGATCTAACCCAACATTGTTCGTCGGTATAGTGGCTGATTTGTGGCATATGAATAATATGGGAACATCCGTAGCTATTATTTTAGATGTTTGATATTTTATTTTATCATGGTGGTTAACGGTGAGGGAAAACATCGTGAGGAAACCCACATGGCTGAGTTGTACTTAGTCATGTGACAGTGTATTCGTACAAAACGGCGATAGGCCTGCCCCCTATCACGTGAGTACACTGTCCATGCAAAACGTGGTTACTCTGAACACCGGGTGACAAAGTACAGTACCTCTGCCAACCCCTTCGGGGATATTCGGCGTGAACGTTTATGTTATGTTATATTTTATAAGTAATCTGTTATTTAGAGTCCCATCCCACGGGATCAAACCCAAACCTTCAGTATTTTCAGATTAATAACATAACATTTATCAACATATCACTAAAAGGTTACAGACCTATTAAACTGTACCGTGTTTAATTGTTAGTGAGAATTTATTTTAACCGATTTTAATAGCCTTCATACAGCTGTTTGAAAACACTACTAACACTTTAATTACAAACATATTGGAAACACAATGAGAATGAAAAAACAACCCTTATTTTGACAGGCGTAACCCTTTTACGGCTGAAAGATCGCGCAGCCCGTGCCTTCTAAGTGGTTTAGAAGAGAATTTAACTTTTTTATTACAGAGTGTTGTTTTGAGACACAAATAACCACCGGAAGGGACGCGCGACAGACGAAATTGGGCGGGAACATGGTGTGTTAAAAATTAGAATGGAATAAGTGGTGATGCTAGTGCTTTTTCTAACCGATTGCCCCAAAAATCCAATGTTTAAGTAAAGAAACACGCTCAAATATTATACCACTAAAGTTATTTCTTGAATACCTGGATAGCTCATACCAAATTTTAAATATAGCTCAATAAACTCCATAAATCCATTTAATAGGCTATTTGACTTTAATAAAAATATACATTTCTTTTATTTCATTAGTCTTGATATTTCTTTTTTGGAGCAATATGTAATAATGCGTGATAAAAATATTGCATTATTTCACTAAAATCTGTCTTTTAAAATAAGTATTTTTGATGCAACTGTCACGTGACTAAAAACGACCGTGATTGGCTATTTCTATAATGACGTAGATTGCACATAAACAGACTGTGTATCGTTTCGCTCATTGGTGTTTAATGCGGAATTGACGTCATTTGTGCTACAGCCGCCATATTACTTAAAGTCGCGTTTTCGCGGCACATTTGAATATTGCATTTTCTTTTTCGATTTTTTTATAAAATAGCTAAAATGAAGACAGAAAAATATTTTTTTAGGGCTCCTTATAAACAAATTAACACCGTAAGATAGTTTTCAAAACTTAGTCAAATAGCCTATTCAATCAGTTTTCTTAGAATCTCACCGTTTTGCTATGTAGGTATAAATAAGTCCGCTTGTAAAATTTACATCGTATATATAAATCCGGTTACTTCATAAAAAAATAAGAATACAGTATATATTAAATATTATAATATATAAAATATTATTTTCGACAATATTCTTTACGTGCCTATGCTCTCCATGCAGCTCGGGGCAGATTAAGTGATTAAGTATAAAAATAAATAAAAGTGCAATGTCTATTTTTTCTCGCGGCTATCCTAAAATTAAAATGTCAGATTTGAGTGAGATCTTTTTCTGTCACGGCTTAGGTGGTCTTAGCGCGGATTGAGTTGCCAGTTGCCACTAAACAACAAAATCATATTGAATTGAGGGATTATACTTAAGACAAACAATAAAGTATTTTTAACCGTGTTTGAACCGTATAGATTGTATACCACTACTTTCATTGTTACTAAACTAGTATACTGCTGTTTAGTGCCGGCTTAGAATAGCATTACCCCATTTCTTCCGGTGGGTGTACGTAAAAGGCGACTAACGGTATAGGGGCTTTAAAGGGATTTTTGGGCGATACGGTTGGAGACCCATCACAAAGAACCTTTATTGCACCATCTAATCCCCACGTAACTTCAAAAAGTGGCTGAGGAATTTCTAAATTCTTAGCTCTGGCTACCCCTTCTAGGGATTTATAGCCGTGAGTATATGAGATGAGATAAACCAGAATGTACCGTATACAATTATATCAAATGCATGGGATGATTATATTATAGCCTGAATTCAACATCTTATAAAACGTTATAATTTTATTTAAAATATTTTCAGTTTTGCATATTGTCAAAGAGTTTACTAGAGAGATAATATTTGTATCTAAATCGATCAATTCATGTTATTGGAAATAGCATACATTTTTATGGTCTGTTTTATGTAAAAACAATTTTAAAGAAAAAGAACCATTTTTTTTACAAAAACCATTAGAGCTCCTATTTAAATTGGCTATTGGAAGTGTAGCTTTTGTATTTTATGGAGTCACAGGCGCATGTCAGATATGAGTGTGATATATAAATAAGATAAATCACTCATCAATACTCATCATCATATATAAAATATCTAATTGTAATCGTAAGATAGGACAAGATTTCAAACTAGATTCAAACTTGCAATGAATGAAAAATATTTACTCAGACAATCGTAATTCATTCGATCGGAAGTTATCGATAATACATAAAAATCGAGTCAATTTCGATAACGACAGTTTACACAACAAATATGAACTAAATGGGTCATGCAACCCGATAAATACATTTGATTCAGACTTCTCAAAGATGTAAGCGATCCGACCAGATATTTTTTTATATATTTATTACATTTGTAAATATTGGTATGAAAGCATACTGGCGTCTCTTTATTAAAAGTGTATTTCTGTAATCGAGGTATTACAGATATATCGATTTCTCTAGTATTTATATTAGTTTTATCTCATCAATACACTTATTATTTTCTAAAAAAAAATATGTTTATATCCCCGAATTTTAATGATTTTTGCTTAGACAGTGTACTCACGTGATAGGGGCCTATCGCCTTTATGTACGTATATACAGTCACATGCAAAATTACAACAAACCACACCTATGACTTTAGAATATACAAATTGGTGTAGGCCTGACCCGGAATGAAAACCCTCATCGTCTGCACAATACGCGGTGTTCTAGCCACTACCCACTGAGCTATCACGGTTGCTCAAATAATACATACATACATACATATACTCACGGCTATAAATCCCTTAACGGGGTAGCCAGAGCTTTGGAATGAAAAATTCCTCAGCCACTTTTGGAAGTTGATTGGGGAAAAGATGGTAATAATAAATGTTTTTGGTGACGGGTCTCCAACCACATAGCCCAAAAATCCCTTAAAAGCCCCAATACCGTTAGTCGCCTCTTACGATCACCCACGGGTAGAAATGGGGTAGTGTTATTCTAAGCCGACACTACACAGCAATACATATCAAATATAATTTGCATATTCAAAACCGAATGCATGTACCCTACAAAAGCATCGCATATCGTTACGCTGTCTGCCTACAGCTAAACAAAGACAGGTGCATCATCCTGCGCCCCGGAAATGCGAAGCCCCCTGTGAAATCCGGGTGACCACTTGATATCCGGTGTTCTATGCAACACATGCAGTTGGTAATGATAGTGATTTTATATTTAATTAAATATAACATGAACAGTAAAAAAAGTAAGTTGCCGTGTAGTGTCGGCTTAGAATAACACTACCCCATTTCTACCCGTGGGTGATCGTAAAAGGCGACTAAGGGTATAGGGGCTTTTTAAGTGATTTTTGGGCGATGTGGTTGGAGACCCGCCACCAAAAACATTTATTTTTACCATCTTTTCCCCAATCAACTTCCAAAAGTGGCTGAGGAATTTCTCATTCCAAAGCTCTGGCTACCCCATTAAGGGATTTATAGCCGTGAGTATATGTATGTATGTATGTATGAACAGTAAGTACGATTAGTCAGAGGTTTAACTGCCTAGTTTTTTTATTTGTATATATATTTTAAAATAATACAGTTAATACTGCGTAAGTTACTTTTTATTTAATTCAAAATGAGCGTATAGTACGTGTTGTATGCAGTGACAAAATTATATTAGGGCATTTTACCAAAATCTAATTTACTATCTTGTGAAGCCTTTTCCACGTATTAAAGTTTTTATCATAGACATCTTAACTGTTTTATTTTAATATATTTCTTTGTCTTAAATAACAGAACAGAAACCATCACAAGATACCAAGCGATATTTATTTATTCAACATATTTCCTTTATATTCTACTAGTGGATCGGCCCCGCTTCGCACGGGTAGCGTAGTTTTAAAAATATTGGAGGTTTCTTCAATCACTGCTCAAGCGTTATGAAATTAGCGCCTTTATTACAACTTACAGCACTCATGTCTGAATATAGTGTTACTTTGTGATTTTGAAAGCGCTTTTATGATCGGTTCAGATCAATATCTCCGAAATTAAGCTAATTTTTAGGTTTTAATTGATGCAACTACTGACGCCATCTAGTACGTAATATGTAAATTACTAAGGATTTGGTTTTGATCCCGTGCGACTATTATGTTGGGACTATTAATTTTGGTGTTTCTATACCGATTTCTATGATTCTTTTTTTATTGAGTAGGTAATAATGTTAACTTTTGAAATAAGGGTGATTGAGAGTATTATAAACGTAAGAGAAAACAAATATAATCAGAATGCGCCGAACTGCTAAGCTATCAGGAGTTACACGTGTTGTTTTGAGTCAACCATAAAAGATAGACATATACTGTTGCGAAATATTTTTTAGATAATTTTATGTAGAATATTTCCGTCATACGTGATTTCTATGTAACTTTGACCATTAAGGCTGCACACGCGAGGGAAGCTTAAAAAATGGAGTAACTTCTCCCATTTTCCCAAAATTTCCCAAAATTCCCCTTTACCATTCTGCTGGAAAGTATACAAAAACCTGCCCAGGAGTATGAAGAATAATTGTACCAAGTTTCGTTAAAATCCGTCGAGTAGTTTTTGTTTCCATAAGGAACATACAAACCGACAGACAGACAGACAGACAAAAATTTTACTGATTGCATTTTTGGCATTAGTATCGATCCCTAATCACCCCCTGATAGTTATTTTGAAAATATATTCCATGTACAGAATTGACCTCTCTACAGATTTATTATAAGTATAGATTAAAAGCTCTGTATCAATTGCAATATTTCCATACCAAAATCATTGGCAAAACCTTATCACAGATACTAACAATTTACCTCCTCTATATAATACAATAATGAAATTGAAACTCACTTAGAATATCCTTTAGGATGACACGCCTGCAGAGCTGCTGGCCTGGCGTCATCATCTAGCACCAGCGTGGTCTTCAGACCAGCAGCCCTGACCCTGACTTCCATACACAGGTAGAACAACCGAGGGTCTCGGTGCCGCATCTTGAACTTGCTGAGGAGAGTTGCTACTACTTCTTTGGCCCTCGTGCCCCAGGTCACTGAAAGGGTCTTGTATTCGATGTCCGGGCGGAGACATTTGGCGTATACTTTTATTGTGGTCTGTAACAAGGAAATGAATGTTATGAGTGAGAAACTATCTCACCCTAATAATACACAAAAGAAAAAGTACAGTCTTAAAAAAATCCTTGTCCCTTTGATCAACAGTGTTTTTGTTTATGAAAAAAATAATTTAGATTAAGAATGTAGAGTCAATAACAGAATTGATAATGTAAAGGGTTTATTTATTTTTATGTAAATGGGGTAAAGAAAATATTTATTTTATTTAGTTCACTAGTTAGGCACAATTTTGTTGTACACAAACAAAACTTCGATTATCTTTTCAATTTCTCTGTATCCCAATAAAATAATCCGTATACAAGAACACAGCATCAATTCCGTAACTCGATAAACTTCATACTCAACACGAAAAAACTCCAAACCACAAAAATCAACAACATTATCCACATTTCCTCTTATCATTATCCAAAAAACCTCGTCAAACTTGCACATAAACTCGCCACAATAAAAACTCACATGTATATTCTGAGGATTCAGCGCCAAACGCAACCGCGGTATGAGTATTGGGGTGTCCATAACACGTGCGTACGTGTGGACTCGCCGAGTGAACTTACAGAACTGAATCGAGTTGACTTATCAAAGTGGTTGTACTCGAATCGATGCATCATTGGAACATTGGAAGCACGGGCGACACCGGATACGGGTTTAGGGCTTTGTTGTCAGGGTTGGTACAACCTTTTTGTTGAGTTTTATTCATATGTTGTCGAATATAGAAGTGATAATGTATTTTTGATTTTTGGGTAGCGTTGCGTTCGGGTCATGGCTCATTAAAATATTTTCGCTTATTTCTAAGTTATTTTTATGGGAATAGATTTGTGGATTAGTATTTTAGCCATTTCAGCTTGTTTTAGATAGTATAGGCTAATAATAACTAATAAACCAATAAATAAAAAACTGTAAATGATTATCAATAAAAAAGTAAATCCTACAATCTATTTAGATAATCAAAACTTTATTCAAGAATAATTAAAAATATTTACATAGACAATTTACAACCTAAATTAAAATATAAAACTAAATAAATACCTACTAAAGATGGAAAATTTCATGAAATTCATCGCTCTCGCAAAGCGGTATCGTGCCTAAAATACTGGCAGCATTTCCTCTTTGAATGGCTATGCTAATACGGAAATATATCTATTTAGATATATTTCCGTATTATATATATTTCAAATTATATTTAAACATATATTTCCATCATCCCCAAATAATATATTTTCAACGTCCCAATTTACTTAGATTGCTTAATTCTACAGAAGTGTCCAACCCTATAAAACAAAAGGTCGGGCGACAAAGCGGTAACCGAACCCGAGACACCTGTCCGCAACCGCACTTCGCCAATTACCCCACCCCGGATTTCGCAGGTGGGTGACATATGTGCCCATTATGCCATTAAGAGCAGTTTTGTTTGATAATCATCCATCTTAGATGCCTTTTTGTGACTATAGATTGATATAATTTGTTTACCAGGTGATGAAATTTTTTGCAATAAACCTGTTATAAAACGTAGTA
This sequence comes from Bedellia somnulentella, assembly GCA_963576735.1. Classification (NCBI taxonomy): domain Eukaryota; kingdom Metazoa; phylum Arthropoda; class Insecta; order Lepidoptera; family Bedelliidae; genus Bedellia; species Bedellia somnulentella. The sequence continues at coordinate 938,342 of OY755175.1, read as the reverse complement.
ATCATTGGTGTACAAGATCTTGTTGTATCTAATAGAAATATGTATCAAATATTAATCGTTATTGACCATAAATGAAAGTTAGGGTAGAAATTATAAACTTCATTCCGAAAAATATATATATGGAAAAAAAACTAAAACAAAATATCAGAATGCGATATCCCGCTTATCTTGACTTCTATATTTATTTAGCGTCAAATGCATGAAATTTTGATTGCCGCAAAAGTCGTAAAGCTTATCAACTACACAATTTGGTGATATCAGTATGCAACACACCAGAGATGGTTAGATTCATTATTGAGCTGGTTGTGGACATTCACAGTTCCAGAGGACAGAAAAAGTGATCTATTGGCATGTTTAAGCAGTTTTTACTGTTAATGGAATTTGCGTTACAGCATCTAAAAATGGGTATCGCATAATATTAAAATTCATTGCTTAGATTTTTTATACTACTGCGCTTCAATTTATTGGAAAGGATGATCATACAAATATTTTCGAATAATCGCACACAAGAGACCTTTTTATATCCGATCATTACAATATCTTGGTAAATACATTTTGTCATTGTGAGTTTAGATTCGTATAACAGTTATCCATATTAAATCAGGCATAACATAATTCTTCTACTATCCCCAATAAGCTGTCCCAGCTCCACAAACGATCATAGAAACCCAAACCAAACATATCTAAACCCATAATAAATAAAGGAAAGAAAAATTTCGACACAGGCGGGAATCGCACCCGCGACCTCGGGTATACGCCCAATTTTTACAAATTCGGAAGGAATTAGTAAAAATTCGGACGTAGGAAACGCAAACACTACTTAAAAGTGTAAAAGAAATAAAGGATAGAAGAAATTCGCGCTGGCAGCCATTGACACGGTAGCTCAATTGGCAGAGCGACGGTGGCGTATACCCAAGGTCGCGGGTTCGATTCCCGCCGGTGTCGAAATTTTTCTTTCCTTTATTTATTCTTTATTTATTAGTAATAATCCCCACATGAGGTTTTCATAAACAAAAAGATTTAAATTATATCTAAACCCATCTCAATAACACATACACAGAATCCCAAGCACTTGAAATAATAAGAGCCATGGTAAAGTGGTGTCGGAAGCGCAAAAAGCGGCAGCGGACGCGATGACCACGGAATGCCGGGCGAGACACTTGGAATCACGGCTCGGAGGCACCAGAAAAACTTGTCCTTGGTAACTCCTGGGTTATTGGTGGCGGGTTCTCTGTGTTTTTTTAGGTATTTTTGTTTTGTTTTTTAAACTAATCTATTCTTTTAATCTAGTTTATGGCCAAATCGCCCTATATAGGGTAGGCTCGAGCCCCTTGGTGGGAACATATATGGGCTGTGAGAAATACTTTTAATCTATACACCAATAAGTAAAGTAAACACTTTTTATCGAAGATTATTTATTAATTTGAAATTTAGATGGCGAAGGTTAGCAAACATCTTAATTGTATAAAAATCTATGTAGCAGGTTTCACTCAGGAAAACATATTTTTTTCATAGGAATTTTACAAATTGGTTCATTAAGTCCTGACATTCCTAATAACTTAAAAAAATAGCTTTTTACACTCATGTCATTAAAACCAGAGCTTACAAAAAGGTATATTTTATTATCACAAGTTTTTCTTTTGCTAACCCTTAAAAGTTTGCATAAACTATGCATCACATGTCTTTTCTAAATTTCTTTAATTAGCTTGCAGTGAAATGCAAAAGTATTTCTAAATTCTACATGTATCTCTAAAAGGAGATGCATCCCAGCGTGGTTCCAACTTTCCTGTACTTGTAAAAGCAATTTCCCTTCGGTAATACTTGTAATAGACACGGGCCGAGAGCATTTCAATTTACATCACTGTTAATGGTAACATCTAAACTATCTTGGCATCGACTGACCGACCATGGTGGAAAGCTTTTCATATTAAATAATTAAATATATACACACATACATATACTCACGGCTGTCAATCCTTAGAAGGGGTAGCCAGAGCTAAGGAATTAAAAATACCTCAGCCACTTTTGGAAGTTGAGTGGGGAAAAGATGGTAAAATAAAGGTTGTTGGTGATGGGGGTCTCCAACTGCATCGCCCAAAAATTCCTTAAAAAGCCCCAACACCGTTAGTCGCCTCTTACGTACACCAACCGGAAGAAATAAAGAAAGAAAGAAAGAAAACATTTATTCATTGCTACATACAAAGAAAAGCACAGTTACACTCACATACATGAAGAAACACTTAACAATCAACATAAAGAAAGTAAACGTAAATTTCATAAAAAATAATAAAAATATTACAAAGGAAAAGAAGATCAACAATAGAATACAGCACATGAAACACAGATATACATTTAAAATAATATTACATGTACTTAAATGAGATATCCATTAAAAGTTTCTCGTACTTAAATGCCTGCGTAGGAATGAAATGGGGTAGTTCTATTCCAAGCCGACACTACACAGCACTTATACTATGTACACACATAATCTAATAATTATATTTTCTAAATGAAATAGACTGACATGCGCAATTTGTATAAATGGCTAAATAAAGGATCGTTGTTGATGGGTGACAAACACAATAATCACTGAAATAGCCTCCTGAAAAAAGCCTTAGCCAGCACTGACACTACACCCGTGGAACGAGTGCTGTGCTAAGTTGTCTATAATGATTAATACATACATACATACATATACTCACGGCTATAAATCCCTAGAAGGGGTAGCCAGAGCTAAGGAATTTGAAATTCCTCAGCCACTTTTGGAAGTTGCGTGGGGAAAAGATAGTAAAACAAAGGTTGTTGGTGATGGGTCTCCCACCGCATCGCCCAAAAATCCCTTAAAAGCCCCAATTCCGTTAGTCGCCTCTTACGTACACCCACCGGAAGAAATGGGGTAGTGCTATTCTAAGCCGACACTACACAGCCAATTAAGGTTACATTATTCAAATAAAAAAGGAACGGTTAATGCAGAAGCTTTAAGGATGAAGGTTTTCAGGTTTGGATATATTTGCAACAACAACGTATTTATATCACGTAACACAATCGTGATACCACATACACTTTCACTCGTAATAAATATAATTATATTGTTCGCAACAATAACGCCTAAGTATAGTTCTAAATACAGTTTCAATCACACGATGAGTTCTTTTAGACATTATGTTAATATCAAAAGCAGTCATGATTGAATTATTAGTTCGGCTTTCACCCTATTTGTTAGCAAATAAAGGAAGTTAATTACAAACGGATGCTTTTTCCAGTTGAAATAATGTTTGAACCGATTATTAACGTAAATATTAGGTACAATAACGTAAATAAAGGTAACATTAGTTATTCGACTGGCACTTAAGCATTTCCCCCCATAGACTTAGCACGAGCGCTATTTTATCGTCATGATATCGGTTAGAATGAGATGCCAGTATACGATACTAAGTAAGTGCTTAAGAGATGGCTGTTTTTAGGTCGCTCGTAGTAGCTATGCAGAGGGTTACTTGATAGTTTTCACTAGGCAGCTGCCAGTGATCAAAAAAATAACCTATGCACTCCTTTTTGAAGTCGGATTCAACGTCGTATATAGTTTTGGGAATTAATGAGGTGAAGTGAAGCTCTTCAATAAACGATTAATCCGCTAAAATCCGAGCAACACAAATAAACAAACTTTAATTCGGGTATTGCAATGAGAAAGAAAAAAGAAAGAAAGAAAAAAAATGTTTATTTGGAACAAATTTTTTTTACAACACACTATTTAAAAATTAACAAGCGGAAAATAACAAGATTTGTACCAAATAGTGGTAGTGGCAATGCAAGAAATCTTTCGTATTTCTGCCTACCTACTCACTTAATACAAAGATGGACGACTAACACATTCCGTGATACATATTATGGACTATGGAACACAAAATAACATACGCTCTCAGCCAGACGAGACATAATAAATATGATTTGTCTTACTTATTATTGTTATCTGCTCCGTTGACAGGAATTACTAGCAAACTGTTGTATTTGTATGTAGTAATTATTATTGTTCCGTAAATTATCGTTGTATTTACAATGTTATGACTAGTGGAAATGTGCTGGAATCTGTAATAGTAATTCTCAGGGACATAGATTTTACTTTTAGGTCAATTGTTGCGCATACGGAATATTATATTAACATACTGCACCTATTTAATTGGGAACCACTAAAAAGAAAGAAATCACACTGCAAAGAACAACCAAATCCTTAGGCTCTGCCATTCATAAGGGAAACCCCATCAAAAGGGAAGCCTTTTGGAATTATAGCGCTTACTCTTAAATATTGCCTATAATTTATTGAATATATATTATTAAGCTATGTAGTGTCGGCATAGAATAGCACTACCCCATTTCTTCCGGTGGGTGTACGTAAGAGTCGACTAACGGTATTTGGGCTTTTAAGGGATTTTTGGGCGATGCGGTTGGAGACCCATCACCAACAACCTTTATTTTACCATATTTTCCCCACGCAACTTCCAAAAGTGGCTGAGGAATTTCTGATTCCTTAGCTCTGGCTACCCCTTTATAGCCGTTTAGGAATTTATAGCCGTGAGTATATGTATGTATGTAATTTATTGACCTCACCATTCAAAGGTTGTCTGGAAGAGATCGCTTTTAGTGATAAAACCGCCAATTGTACTTTTGTTATTTAATTCTATTTATTTATAAATGTATTACCTTTTTTAAGGGAAACAAAGACTTTTCTATTCCATTCTGTTCTATGATGCGGTTCCCTCTGTTCTATGGCCGGTACTAGTTCTCAATACAGAAGTGAAAACATCTCTTATCGAATCTATTCGGATAGTTTCACACGGTTTCCTTATGTATTGGTCTATCTTTAGCAGGGTATATAAGCAGCTTTAAATATTCAGTCATAATAGTATCCCTCTGAAACTCCTCAAAGGCTTACGTTCCATTGGTTTAGAAAAAAGGTTATCCAGTACGGGGAGTCATTTTTAAAATACGAAACTTGAATTATGTAATTCCTTTAGTAATTATTTGTAATTAGGTAACTCCTCGACCCCACAGATCGGTAAACCAACCAGATGTGGTAATGCAAAGGTCAAACCAATCGAATTCCATGGAGTCCAGTAGTTCTAATAACCTTAAAGGGCAAACAGGACGCGTCTAAATTGGGGGAATGAGGTGTGACGGCAGGAAATTAGGTAACGGGAAGCTGCTGCACTTGGGAGCACGCCATGAAAAAGTTCCGCGCGGCGCCGATAGATGGGGTTAATTTATATTAATTTGTATTTCCGTCAACTTTCATGTTCTATTTATGTTTCATCGTTTGTCGTGTCGATTTGTTTTGCCCCAATCAAGTTCTTTTACATCCACAACATTAGGCACCATCTTTCGTTTAACGATAGTTTTGTCTCTACATTTTCAGAAGTAGCTAATAAATTGATGCTAAATTTCTGACTCACTTTTGAATAGCAAAAATAATAGTAACCCATTTTACCTCATTTTATAGGAATATCATAACTGTCAGCTAACATCAAGTAATAAATTAAACTATCTTTATTATCAACATACCCCGTGTTTGTTACTCCACAGGTATACCTAATTCGTGTTCCTGAAGAATTCCGAATTTTGCAACTCTTGCTGCCCCTTTTCGGAGTTTATTGCCTTGAACATAAGTGTATGTATGTATGTAAGTATTTACCACAGCAATTAAACGTCTTGTTTGAGTAGTACCACCGAAACAATAAAATGTATTCCATTAATCGCACACGCAGCTCCACCGCTGAATAACAAAGATAAAAAGATACCCACTTAAACAATGTTATTTCACATGTCTGTCTGTCTGTATGTAATAAATTTTGAAATAGGTTTGTCCATCTGTTCGGCGTTTCTGAAATTTATAGGCCATGAGCTTAAAGTGGTTTCAAGGTTTTGATCAATGTAAGAAAACAAAAGTTTAGATAACAATATAACTAAAACAGACATATACTCACGGCTATAAATCCCTTAACGGGGTAGCCAGAGCTTTGGAATGAGAAATTCCTCAGCCACTTTTGGAAGTTGATGGGGGACAAGATGGTAATAATAAATGTTTTTGGTGACGGGTCTCCAACCACATCGCCCAAAAATCACTTAAAAAGCCCCTATACCCTTAGTCGCCTCTTACAATCACCCACGGGTAGAAATGGGGTAGTGTTATTCTAAGCTGACACTACACGGCTTATAACTAAAACTGCCTGTGTAAACTAGCTAATAGGCTACCAAAAATACCTTTATGTATATTTTTAATAGATCTGTCTTAAAAGTTTTAAGCGGATGATGGTGTGCCAACCCGCAGTAGGCCAGCGTGGTGGATTATGTATGGTCATATTCATATCAACCTATTAATTTCAGGGAAGGCTTAAGCGGTGGGGACATATGTGATTTAATGACTTGATTATATTTTCCTATGCATACTGCCTGATTATGTTTTTATTATTATAGATTTAATACCAGCTGTGTAGTGTCGGCTTAGTATAACACTATCCCATTTCTTCCGGTGGGTGTGCGTAAGAGGCGACTAACGGTATTGGGGCTTTTAAGGGATTTTTGGGCGATGCGGTTGGACAACCATCACCAACAAACTTTATTCCACCATCTTTTCCCCACGCAACTTCCAAAAGTGGCTGAGGAATTTCTGATTCTCTAGCTTTGGCTACCCCTTCAAAGGATTCATAGCCGTGAGTATATGTATGTATATGTAATACCAGATTCCTCTCGATATTCTCCCCACCAACAACGCTAGACCTTATAAATAAAAACATGATCAAAAATTTTTTGAAATGCCACGTTGCTCTATATTCTATAACTACGCTAAATATTTCTTCCTCACAAGTTGTTGTCATAAGTACTCATTTCTCCATTTATCTCCCAACCACCAAAATCCAAGCCACAAATCTCTATAAAATACAAAACAAATAAAGAAATCATTCATCTCCGGAGTCCTACCACCTGATATCCGGTACACCTGGCAGCAGCACGTGCGCCCAACACATTTCTATATTTTTTGCGGCACCGCCTGTGATTTCCTCCTTTGTTTTATAGCAGATGTGGATGGAGGCTTTATTCTGGCCCTTCGATTTATTTTAATGTAAGGTTTTAGAGGTTCTGTAAGTGATGTATAATTATTTTCTTATGTCTGGATGAATAAGATAAAATCGGAGATGACTTACAAAAAACGTACAAGTTATGATCGTTTGAAATGTACACTACGAAGGAATGGTAATGATATAACTATAGTATATCCACATTAAATACCCGTTATTCATTTATGGGGCAGAAGTCTTAGTGTACAGATGACTGTATAGCAAGTGCAACAGTTTACTCTAATATAAGTTAAAATCTCAAAAGATTGTACCTCCAAGCAAATATTTTTAAGAGAAGAGAAGTTTCATGAAATAAGTGTGTAGAATTTTTTAAATTTGTGGGAAAAACGGTCGCGAAAAAAATTACGAACATACTCTCTACCAAACCTTATGGGAATTAATGGCTTAAATATAAGTGAGTTAGCATACACAAAAGTGAAGTAATATAGCATATCCAAACGTGTGGTGATTTACTGTCTTATTAAACAAATCTTGTCCCCTATCAACTTCCAAATGCGGCTGAGAAGTTTCTAGCTCTGAAGCTCTGGCTACCCCTTTTTAGGATTTATGGCCGTGAATATATGTATGGATGTATTAAAACTATGTATAGTTTCGGTGCAATTGAAGGTTGTGTTGCATTCAACTATACCACACATCCTACCATGATCGCAGTTCCACTCAACATATTATTTGTCATAATAATTGGCAGATGCTCACTAATTTGTCCGTTATAAACGTGTAGACAAATAGACGGACAAAACACCATTACGTCGCTCACAGCTGCTCTTAACAGGTTACGGTTAATAGTCGTTTTAGAGGAAATATTTGTGGTATTGAACTTTTACGTGAAGTGGTAATGAAAAGACTGAAGTAGCAATGAAGGAATAATTATTTTGGCAACCACGATATGTCACTTAATGCTGGGAGTATACATATCAGAGAACAACCATATTATTTATAATCCTATATCAACTCCAAAGGGGTAGGCAGATATCACCTCTCCACATGCAAGTGTTGCTCTCGTGACTGTTTATACATTGTACAAGGATTTTTACAGGGTGGTCGTTATATCGTTATATATAGGTTAAGAATAAGAAGGTCATATACATCTGTTCCAAAAATACAATCCTACCTTTCGACTATCAATCGTAAAAAAGAGTAGCCAGAGCAACTACGAGTGTTCCGAGCCGTCACTACACAACAAAGTATTTATAAGACACAGAAAAGATTAAATATATAATAGGCACGATATCAAAGCAGATTGTCCATTTCTACCCGTTTTCTATATTCACAATACTGCTTACACCTTAAAGTAAAACAAAGCGATGTGCTCCACTCAATTGTATAACGGTAGCGTTGCGAATTTAAAACAACTGACTTTGCGAAACAATGGCGTGTTACAACAGTCGGTTTCTTAATTGTCAAACAGCTCCTTTTCATTGATTCATTATTTTAAAACAAACTAAGTTATCATGACTAATGTTCCTGAAGGCTTGGCAGAGGCACCATTTGTTTTCAAAGTTACATTTTGATGCCTAGTATTAAGAATACAAGCGTTTTTAATTCATCCCGATTTTTGTATAGATACAATAACTGTTTATAGAACGAGAAAGTATAATCAATAACCTGAGTAATTTAGATAGCTTGAAATGTTTGGTAAGCTCTTTATATATGTGTGGTAAAATCTATTTTTCTCTTTTGTTTGATTTTATTTCAGCAAAATTATACGCTAAGCTAGAGTGCAAGGAACACCTGATGTGGTTCTTGAAATTGTTGCACCAATAAATTGATTACAACCCAAGGGCTTTCCTGAAATAAGCACGTGCTGGTAAGGTCAAAGAAAGTCAATGTGTATGGTCAGTGCCAGACCAATTATTACGCATGTGCACCATTCCAGATTTAATTACTAGCTAATTGGTAATGCGAGCATGTTAATTTGTTGTTTCTCTTACACACATTCCATCGGTTCTTATGAAATTCCTCATAGTGGTAACAACAGTTCCTACAAAACAACGAATATGGTTGTGTCATGTAGAAAAAACGCTTTTGAACATTGGGAAATTTTCTACCCTAATATGATGTATGAATTCCTCTGAAAGTTATTTTTATGTCTTGAGTATTACTTTATAGAAGACTGTATAAAACTTGTGTATTGCATAAAAAATACATTTACACAGAACACAAATACAAAATAACGATGGGTTAACATTTTAAAATGTATTGGCAACCCAGTATTATCTTGTCTAACTTGTGGTTCCAACTATTTACAACTCTTTTGATGTGCTTTTTAGTCGCCTATTTTGAGCTTCTATTGACAAAAGTTGCGCTCGCGCAGAGTTATGTAGGGTGACCATGATGTAGCAACAGTTTTGAATTTGTCTGAAATTATGCTATTCTTATCTGATTAATTTTCAGGGGTTTCGTAGCCGAATGGAGCAAAAATAAACCCTATTTGTTTCATAATTTAATGTTTTTTGACATGAATTCCTCATGTGGGGATTATTACTCATAAATAAAAGATGTTATTAAAGAAAGGTACCCGAAGGTCGCGGGTTCGATCCCCGCCAGTGTCGAAATTTTTCTTTCCTTTAATAACATCTCCTATTTGTTTCGCCATGCCGTGTGTCACAGCAGTTTATTTCCGAAAATATTCAGACTGCGTGATTTATAATTTACAGGTACATTTAAAATGATGATAAAAATGAGACATTTATCTAAATAAAACATTTTTTTCATTGAACTCATTCATGCTTTTTTAGATAGGTCTTCAAAAATACATTAAGGTTTCGCAAACCATTTTTTACATCGATAGTTTAAAAGATGAAAAAGTCGAATTAAGAAAAATGTATACTTTATCGCACAAGTGCCTAGTGCAAAAAATTTGCATACATACATATCACGGCTATAAATCCCTAGAAGAGGTAGCCAGAGCTAAGAAATTCGAAATTCTTCAGCGACTTATGGAAGTTGAGTGGGGAAAAGATGGTAAAATAAATGTTGTTGGTGATGGCTCTCCAACCGCATCGCCCAAATATCCCTTAATAGCCCCAATACCGTTAGTCGCCTCTTACGTACACCCACTACTCGTACACCCACCGGAAGAAATGGGGTAGTGCTATTCTAAGCCGACACTACACAGCAAAGTTGCCATTGTTGTCAAAAAGTTGCTATTTGGAACTAACTTGATTTGCATGGCTGAATTCAGTGCAATAAAAGCCATTTTATGAGCAATTGTGCTAAAGAAAATAACAAGTATAACAACGGCCAGCGGTTTAATAACTATTTTCAATATGTATATGATCTAGCTAAATTATTTATCTGTGTTTTACTTATCAGTTAGTGCATAGTTATTGATTAAAATTTTACTATTTATTTACTGAGAGTACAATGTTATATTTTCTGTATAATATTTTGGTGGTTAAAACCACCCAACACGCACGTTAATCAGAACTCTTCTGCAGGTAGAAAACGCAACATGTAACTTCAGTTAACAGCCATGTTGTATCAGTAATAGTATATATTTATCAAATCAAGTAAGTGATACATATTTTTTTAAATACTGCTTGATATCGGCTTAAAATAACACTTACTTATTTCCGTGGGTGTCGTAAGATGGTTTGGGGCTTTTTACTGATTGTTAGAAAATGCAGCCGGGTATCCATCACCAATAACATTAATATCCAAATATTTTCGTTACTCAGCTTCCAAAATGGAAGAGTTATTTTAAATTCCGAAATTCAGGTTATTTAGTCAAATTAGAGCCTTCAAAGCTTCAAAGGTTTCAATCTTCATGTACTAAAAAAACCAAAAATAAAATAAAATAAAAAGCGTTTATTTACGAGAAACAACAGTTAAAAAAGGTGGTAGGTTTTTTTTTTAAATAGTTCATCTTGTTCTACCTTGCGGCGTGTAAATACTTATTATATTGTTTTAAAATTGATTACATTTAATAAAATAGTCAGTAGTAAGCTTTAATTTTTCATCAAATCCAATAAACAATACAATAAAAAACAGGACAATTGATTATCGCAAATTCCAAAACCATGGTCACCACTAGCCGCACGTATAACGGATGTATCCCCTATCATTACGTCTCTCATATATCAATGACCTTAACTATTTAACTGCGATAATAACAGCCCAACAGACAGACAAACAGACCATTCACTAAGCGTCACATATCGCACTTTCGAGCATGAAAAAGATATTGTGCCGAATTTGTGTTTCTGCGATAGGAGATTCTTAGAAATGCACGTTGGATGACAACTAAAAATAATTGTGCTTGATAATGATAGTAGATATATTATCTAAAGTGCATACTTGATAGGTTTTGACAGTTTTGAAGTTTTTATGTTCGATATACATACATAATACTTACGCCATTAGTTGCCATTGGGGTAGGCACTAGGCAGAAACTATCATTCGCCACCTTGTATAATCCTGGCAGACCATTTGATGTTAAAGTTACTCAGATTCTGAAACGTTGGAACTAGATGTTGACTAGATGAAAAGACTTATAATTGGATGCTGTAAACAGCAGTAGAGTTTCAGCTTACAATAGCACTAGCCGATTCAAGCTAATTCTACAGAAACATATTTTTTCCAAAAATGTCTCCTTAGTCCTTACATAACTTAACCATAAATGAATACAAAAATAAATCATTACCTACTGGTACAATTATTGCTAGACTAATAGAAGTTCATTATATTAATTAAACAAAACAATAACGTATTTATCTCATTCTAAGATTTGATTGAAACTGATATTATCTAAAACAACGTAAAAAAAAGTGAAACAATAAAAAAACTTGGTAATGAGGAGGTCTGATAACATAAGGAACTACTTAGAGCAACATCCTTATTAAGAAAGAAGTCTTTTGTGCCGCCAACGTAGCAATTAACTAAATCATTATATTCAACTCTATCCGTATATGTTATAGAGTTGAAATTCAATAGCTAACATTTTTACTAAAGGATACCAAACTCCTTGGTCCGCTCGTAATTTGAAACGCTACTGATCAAAGACAGTGTTTATTATCTATGGTACGGTTTATAGGGTTGCCATGCGCACTTTCACTTTCATACCTAATATGACAGCTAACGTTACTTTCTAGGCAGTAAATGCAAACTATGAAAATGTATTACTACTTACTTATTACATACATATAAGTACATCATAATTACTTACAAAACGAAACTTATAAATTAATGTTTAAGGAAGTACCAAATATCTCATGACTCATGAGACATACCATTAATTAGCTACATTTTGTTAGTATTTTCAAAGTTACATTATTTGCACAAAAGAATGAGGATGGTTTAAAAGAAAATTCGGTAAAAAATATAAATAGAGCCAATGTGAATGATAATCTCAATAGAGAACGACAACGACACATTAGGATCAAATGGAGTTGTACTTAAAAAGGCAGGCGCCCAAAGTCTGAAAAATAAAAGAGCATGTATTAAAAGATCTATTAATATACACGAAGATCGAGACGTTTGCCAGGATCGTACAAAATGGCATTCGATAGTCTCTGCCTAGCCCAATGGGAACTAACGGCGTGAGTATAAAATGCTCTGAATAAAATATTTCTAAACATAACCCCGAGTTGCAAACCGTTAGTTACTACGAAACTGCAGTTATTCCCAAATCAAAATGTAACTATATACAACTCTGCCACTGAAAGGGCTATATTTAAATTTCCCGCGGCAACCCTAAGGTCATGTCAGCGGCCCGTTTGTGTTTTGAAAAACGAAGCGTGAAGAGCAGAGGGCGGATCTTTCCTCTGCGGCTGATCTACATCTACCAGTCGCCTTTTTGCGATAAATAAACCATAATGGGGTCTGTTCCCGGAATTCCTGTATCATCATTTTAATTAGGACCGTGGTATACTTTTTCAATGCTTAATTAATTGTAAGAGAAACAGAAAAGTGGTTTTGAAATTGATATTTGTCTTAGACGTCTTTTTGCGTATCATTGGATTTCTACTTTTGTCACATTTATAAATATTGGATTGAATCAGGCGTTACTTTGCGGAAATCCATAGCAATACTAATATTAATAAATTTCTTCGCTTAATTCCGCTAAATAATACCTGCAGTCTTCATGCAACATGCACTGTGCACCGCCCGCCCTCCCACTTACAAGAAATCGAAAAGCAGACAATGCACCACACACACAACCGCAAGCGAAAACCACAGGCAACCACAAACATGCGACACGTTTCGACTCAACACGAGTCATTGACGAGCAGTTAGTAGACAGTCCGGCAGCTGACCACCGAACTCACATTTATAAATGTTTGATTCTTTTATATTTAATAAATCCTAATCACGTGTAGTATTTTATTATTATATTGGATTCGTAATTTTAAAGTTTTTTTTTGTTTTAGTAAGTTGACCCCTAAAGGCTGTGATGAAAATATTTTAGAAGTATGCAGATAAGGAAGAAAAGAAACTGTTTATTATCTTTTAAATCAGATCAAATTACCTACAATTCCACAAATCTACGTATGAATACAAATAACATATTAAACTAAACAAAAAGAACTGGTCCACGCAACGTCATTTAATTGATTGCAATCAGCGAAAAACGATATAAAAAAAACTACCGTGATATAAATGTCCGCGTACGCGATGTGATCCTAACCGCAGCAGCACCTTCAACGATTTTCGGAATGAATTATGCAACTTAATTACAAAACTTCATTTAAATCGCTTGTGTAATTTCGGGTATCATGTTTTTTGATATTTTAATAATATATATTTAAAGACTTTTATCGCGTTATGACAATGACAGCCTTATCGGGCCAAAACTTAAAAATAAATCAATGTAATAAAGGTATCAAGCACTATTGGTTTAAGGTATTCGACCTTGACTGCATGTCCGTCCGTATGTCCGCATTTCTACTTAATAATGCAAATCATTCATGACGTGAGCGTATACCGATTTATACAGGTTTTCCACCACTTCGAGTTATCATTCTGCGGTCAGTAATTAGCGGTGAGGGAATTTGTGAGGAAAACCAACTTGACAGAGTATGGACTAATACAGCAGTGTATTTGTACAAAGCGGCGACTAACTTACTGCCTATCACATGAATATATCATACTTTTATGCGATCCAGGCAAAAAGTGGTGCTCTGAGCGAAATATATTACGTACTCAAACACAAATAAGCTAAATTGATTCTTGGAATTAAAATATGAATTTGTTTTTTAATTGACCAACACTGTTGCAACTTAACATGCTGTTTTGTATTTATTGTCTAATCTTTTTAGCTCAGTTTTTTAAAAGGTTGCCATTATGGCCAATACTTGTGTACTCGGAATATCCCAGAAAAAGGTCTTAACAACTAACTGAATGTTGACTCGATATCAATATAAATTTCAAAACATTGAGGAAAATGTTGTTTTAATGCAACCTTTTGGTAAAACCGAAGGCCAATTCTGAAGGTGCTAAATATATACATATGTGACTTCTTATATTTATGTATCGTATCTTTAATTTAGTTAAAATCAAAAGTACAAAATGACGATTTGAGTAATAATCATACAACACACCATTTTGTTTTTATTGGAGTAGGTAGGGTAGAATTACCGATTCTTCATTTGTACAATCCGAAAATCTCGTATTGCTCACGATTAACATTTTCATTCATTCATGATACACGGAATGAACTTTGGGAAAAGTACAAGAGTACCCCTAAGTAAGTAAGTCCTACCCCATCGGAGATAAACGGTGTGTATATAAAAAATCTGAATCAGAAAAATTACTTGAGTCACAAAACCAAGACAAGATGACTAATTTTGCCGTAGTGATTCACTGGTAGCAATCATTTGCCACCACATTTAACAAAGACAGAATGTGACACAGAAAACACTTCCTATTCATTATATTCATTTGACTTTTAAGGAAACAAATATTTATTCTTAAACAACTGATAGAATGAACCGCAAAATGTTTACCTTTGATATATTTTCACAGATGTCCCAAATACATATATAAGTACACCTATACACACATATGTTATCACGATATAATACAATAGCATATATTAATCTGACATTCCTCAGACAAACCACTCAAATTACCAAAAAAATTACTAGACTTACACACACATAAATATTACGAAATCTGTTGTAGGTAGCCAACTAAATTGTTCTATTTCGTAACCAATACCATCTTATCAACTCAGTGCCATTCATTTAGGGCCATCCTGAGCTTTTTATCATATTTTAATGGTGTATGGACCATACAACGTGGCTTATGACCCGTCCCGTGCCAGCGCGTGTGCGTGCATTTCCGCCGCGCAATCGGATATCCGCTTATATAATAATAGTCTGTTGATGTTTCGGAACTAGGGCTCCCGGACCACCCTACGTCCGATAGTGATGGAGCACGGTAAATATTATCGAAGTTTTATCTCGTGGTACCTTAATTTCGATGTCGTGTTCTATAGTAGCCACTCGGAATTGAATTCGAATGAGGTGTAAAGGGTTTTATAAGTGCCTGGTAGGCTATGCGTATGTATGTATTATGGTGGAATGGTTACTTTTGAGTTATTAGGAAGTTTAAAACTATCAGTCTATCTACTAGGTCAAAACCTTTTAAATGTAAGGAATAAAAAGTTTACGCCACTGAAGGCTAACCTAGCTTCTCTTAATTCCCCACTACTAACGAATGTATATTTCAAACAGAAATCATACCCATCTAAGAATTTGACGAAATTTTATTCCCGAGCTCAAATATTCTGCAATATATTTAAGTTGTCAAAACTATCGATATGTTCCCAACCCTATGTCTAATACAATGGTGTACTCGATCTCGATAGAGCGTAGCGCGGCAGTGGCGGGCGGCGAGTCCGCACAAACGCTATCGGAGACAAAGGTTATCTGTGTCTAATAGACAGCGCGGTAATATCCAACACATTTCCACGTCATAATACTTCAAAGCCAATACACATTCTCTAAATATATACATAAAGTACAGAAGTCACTTAAATTCTGATGATAATGGCTCTTTATTAGATGAAGGAATCTCCTATATATTATTGATAACGTTGAAAATTGCCCTTGTTAAGTTGATAAGTGTTCATATTTATTATTCCCTCTTTCCGATTAGTCTTCACTATGCCTTGACCCTAAATACAAATCATCTCTGTATGGGCTCACGTAAAAAGTATCCAATCAATCATTGTAGTTAAGAAATTACAGTAGTAAATAGCATTCAATTAATAAAAAAACCTTTTTTAGACTCAGACTTTTAAGTTTAAATGGAGACATAAACACGATTTAATTTATGTAGCCTTGTATTACTCAATGAAAATATTTTATTTAGTATTTATTTATAATTTTGCTGTCGACTGTACTTCAGTAATATGTTTGTACAATAGCTTGTGATTTATGTGAATTGAACTACTGATAATAGTGGATAGAAAAAATAAACAACTCGGTAATTAGTCCATTTCATATTTACGATAAACTATGCTCAACTAATCTGGTATTTGCTATTTTTATTAATGCTTGTGTTTGTTTCTTCCAATTTATCACATATGTTTTTATATCCTTAAGTAGAAACAAAATATATGAACCAAGATATTTCTAGAAAAAAAGAGTAAATATTTGTATGGGGTAAAAACTAGCTGAATATGATAGATATCATGTGACATCCCAGACAAAGGCAAATCCTGAATTAGCTAACTCTTCAGTCACTGGATAATAGTCTAGCTGTGAATGAACTTACAAACTAATTTGTATACTTCCTGACTTCGACTTGCTGCTAATTCTCAATTTTTAAAAGATAATCAGGTTTATAATATAATCAACAAATTAATTACCAATTGTTACACGACAAACATGTGTAGTATACATCAAACCCTTGTCTATATCTATATCTATACTAATAATAATAATATTATAAAGAGGAAAGGTTTGATTTTTTGTTTGTTTGTTTGAATTGAATAGGCTCCAAAACTACTGGACGGATTTGAAAAATTCTTTCACTGTTTTGATGCTACACTATTCCCGAGTGACATAGGCTATATCTCATTTTCAAAAAAATTAGGGATCCTTACGTAAACTTCAAAAATGCAACCCAAGGTGTTAAAGAAATACCGAAAAAAATCCTTTTATCGCGTGCGCTGCGAAAACTATTGACAATAGAATAAAATTATGTACTACAATTTTATAGAACACATCATTATCTAAAAAAAATGCCCCGACAGCATGTCTCTAACTATTATAGTTATCTCACAACAAGCGTCATAATATAAAATTATTTAAAAATTAAATTAAAATCCTGCTTTAGAAAAGGCTCTTTATATCTAATCCTTATAAAAAAACGTATATATTATTTCAGACTACTTCAATACCCTTATATCACTTTTTGAATTATTCGATTCGAACATTCCATTCGAAAGTTATCTCGAATTAAAAAAATAGATAAAACTCCGCTCGATTAGCTATGCATAGTAAGTTGTTGCAGGCGTCACGAAGGGGTACGGGAGGCTGCTTATCAAAGAGTTAAAGCAAAATTTATTTGTAGCGACTATTATCACTGGCCCAGCAGCCGGTCAATTAGCTCATATACCGATGATCCCAACTGATCTGCCAATTCCATTTAAACGGCTACAATTTCCGGTTAAAACATCTTTTGCTTTAACAATTCATAAGTCCCAAGGCCAAACCTTCAAATTAGTAGGGATTGACCTGCGAAAGAATTGTTTTACTCACTGTCAACTGTACGTTGGCCTGTCGCGGGTGGGAGCTCCTGAACATCAATTTATTTTGCTGCCCCAAAATACAACAACGTCAAATATTGTTTACAGGGAAGCTCTATAGTCCGGTCAATTTAGGCCTAAAATAAGGAGGAAGGTTGCATTAATTCATAAGAAGCTGAAAATTGGCACAATTGTTCAAAACATGATTATAAATGAAACCTCAAAAGTCCCCATCGTTCCGAGGTGTGCTAAAAATTTTACACGAGGTCAAAGGTAAAAAAAATGAGTTTTTTGCGGTTTTAAGCGAAACGGTGAGTTTTTCGCAAAATCACCCCTGTAAAAAATTGTAGATCAGAAAATTCTCTACAAAAAAGATATCAATATTTCCTTTCCTAAAAGCCTCATACTTTGCTCATGTACGCCACGTATGAACATCACTTATTCTTATAATGTTCTTTACCTCCAACCTCACCTCAGTAGCTGCTCACCAACATTTATTTCGGGTATATTACCAAGTTCAAGTGTGGCTTGGTAATCAGCTGGACCCTAAAGACTGGGGTTGGAAGTTGGTCGACAATACATTAGAGCCAGTTCTAACTTTACTTCCACCAGCACCTGAGAAACTTCTCAACTCAATATTTTGCAACTGTAAAAAAGGTTGTAATGCTAAATGTGGATGCAGAAAAGTTGGACTGTTTTGTTCCCTGGCATGCACAAACTGCCAAGGCCGATCGTGCTCTAATGTTGAGTCAGCTAATCTAGAAGACTCATATGATACCAATGAGGAATCGCTAGTGGGACAGTTGATCTCTGAAATAGAAGAAAAAGAAGAAGAACAGGAAGAAGAACAAGAAGAAGACGAAGAACAAGAAACAGTAATCCGGGAAAATTACGAATCAGACGAGGAATATTAATCATTTCATTTTCAATTACACCGCCATTATTTTAACCAACTGATATGTACAATAATATTTTACAATAGTTTTAAAACAAATAAAATCACTGCAGACCCGTGGAATAGGCCTACAGGGGATACTACGTTAAAATAAAACGCGCTAGTAGTACACAAGTACACTACCTCATAGGTGGCGTGGAAACGTGTGCAAAGTATGAAGATTACCAATGATCGAACTTTTCAACGCGTTATATCTTCAAAATGGTGGCTTTTAGGAAAAAAAAATATTGATATCTTTTTTGTAGAGAATTTTCTGATCTACAATTTTGTACAGGGGTGATTTTGCGAAAAACTCACCGTTTCGCTTAAAACCGCAAAAAACTCATTTTTTTTACCTTTGACCTCGTGTAAAATTTTTAGCACACCTCGGAACGATGGGGACTTTTGAGGTTTCATTTATAATCATGTTTTGAACAATTGTGCCAATTTTCAGCTTCTTATGAATTTATGTAACCTTGAATGTATAAATTGACCGGATTACTAACTCTATAAATTGAATGGCTTTTGATGTAATTACTCATTATGAAAAATAAAAAAAATAAAAAAATATATCTAAATATAAATACAAAAAAATATAACATACATACATACATATACTCACGGCTATAAATCCCTAGAAGGGGTAGCCAGAGCTAAGGAATCAGAAATTCCTCAGCCACTTTTGGAAGTTGTGTGGGGAAAAGATGGTGAAATAAAGGTTGTTGGTGATGGGTCACCAACCGCATCGCCCAAAAATCCCTCAAAAGCCCCAAAACCGTTAGTCGCCTCTTACGTACACCCACCGGAAGAAATGGGGTAGTGCTATTATAAACCGACACTACACAGCAAAAAAATATAACATAGTTTAAAACTTAAAAAAATATATTAAAACAATAATACATGTAATAAAATAAAAAACAAAATGTTAATGATAATTTATGCCCGAGCGAAGCCGGGACGGGCTGCTAGTAAGTAATATAATTGTAAGCAGTTGAGTCAATCGAACTTAAATTAACCGTTGAATCATAGTGACGTCAAGAATGCCACATGAGGTCACGCATGCGCAACAGGTTTTGTGTCACTTTATTACGTGTCACCCGCGTAGTTTGCCTCTAGATATAGGTTTTCTATAGCAGGGAGAACATTATTATAAAAAAAATGCATTAAAATTGCATAAATTTAATAACTTTCAAATGCAAAATTAATTAAGTTCAAAATGCATTAGCAGAAGAATTTAAACTATTTTCTTCTCTTAAAATATTTTGTTTGGTTTGGTAAACTAGGAAATTCTTATAAATATGATACGTAAAATTTCCAACTTTGCATTCGATAAAAACATTCTTGAGAAATTATGTCGTTGATTTAGAGACATAAATGTATTATGATATGATATAAGTATGAAAATCGCAACCCGCAATTCACACAACATTATGAGCATAATAAGTAGTGTTCTTAAAAGTCTAATAAATGGATATCAACAAACCGGATCTTAGTAAATGATATACCTACAATCACTGATCAATCATCAAGACTTTCTCAACGAAGGCCTATGACACTACATTACCAGTGGTAATAAGAAAACACACACTAATTACGTCGCGTATGAAGTATCGTTATAATACGTGATCAATGGAACGGAGACACAAATATATTTTTATTAAAGCTTTTATGTTCAGAACTAATTACGAGTAGTCACAACGTGATGTGCAACGATGGAAATTAACCGAGTCTAATAGCACCCTTTCAAATAAATCCATGCTTTTACATCGATATTTTAGTCGGTTCTGGTTCTAACATTTTATCCGGCATATGAAACGTTATCTTTGACTTTATTTAATTAAAAAGTCCCTATCAACGCCGAATTTTGCTGCTGAATTGGCGTTCGTAAATAAATACTTTTTCTTAATGTTTCTTCAACTCTGAGACCAGTACAGCTTTTGAAAGAGGGGAAATCAATAGAAACTTTTGTCTTATATTCTATCAGCGACTTCATAGAACCTGAACCTGAGCCCTTTACGGCAATAGTCAAGCGACTTCACTGTAAGTGAAATTAATCTTTTTAACACATCTTTCCAAGAACAAACTGGAATACAATTGCAAGAGTTTTTTTTATAGCTAGGTATGTATCTGATCGATCCATCGATATCGACATTTCTGAATAAGGAACGTGTCTAGAATGCTGTGCGGATTTATGTTACGGTCGTAATCTAACTTCGTTTTTGTCGAGATTGACTTGTTTCTGGATTATGCGGAGCTTATTAACTTGTTAGTGCATGACAATTATTTCTATTATTTAATTGGTAATACTAGTTTTCTTCCGAATTGGCGGAATGTCGACATGACGTTGATATTAAATTGTGCTGAAATGTGTTACTGTGTTAATTATAACGTTAAATATCTACTGTAGCTATAAGATACATAAGAATATGTGCATCCCATTGGCATTAACACACACAGTTTATAACAATAATTAGGGATATCTTATTTTTTATTGCGAGACGCAAATTACTTCTCTTTTTTTTATTTAAGTAAGGCAAAAAGTCGTGGCTTGAAATGAAAACCAGAAAGCATATGTTGTACATGAATATTAGTGCCTCTGTCACACCTTCAAGGATATACAAAATGAGTGATAGGATGGGATGACCATTCTTCAGGTATGTTATAACGTATACATGCAGTACAACCGTGTACCACGGTCTTAGGGTTATATTGCTAATATTCATTATTTAAATGTACTTTTTAACTACACACACATTATGTTAAGATTACAAAGCAAATTGCTATAAATCAATATTATTTATTATGGTCAAGTCTAACAAAAATATAAATTTTACAATAGAAATCTAACATAGGCCAGCTATCCAAAACATGTACACGAAATCACCAAGCGCCCGTAGAAAGTAATGCACGCCATACTCGCACATACTGGTAATGAACGGATGTATTAAATACTTCCGTTGCGTATGAGACAGCACTCACTAAATTGTTGTTTCGTGCGAGCTGCTGTACCATTGACATCATGTATGGTATTATAACTACCGGCAGTGAAGATCTCAATTTGAAGAATGCGAAAAGATAACGATGAACCCGTCCTGCTAATAAATGACAGCCAAGTCTTATTTAAGTATTTAGTAGAAAAATCTATAGCATAGTTTCTTAGTTTTCGATTCTTGGCATAGACAACGCTGTGAGACAATGGTTATTTTTCACCGAAATCTCAAAATTTACGAATGCAAGAATAATAAAATTTAGTTATAGTATAAAAAAAATATCTTTCACTTTTAGCAATCATCTCATTTTTCACCATCATTTTATGATCGGTTGTAAGCAAAATATGGTTTATTGATAGACTCAGGAGGTTTTAAGTACAATGTTTTGATCTCGCTTAATTCGGGCAGATCACAAAGACATCGAAACAAGTCGCATAAAAATAGATAGCATTAAATCATTAACAATAATGAATTAGATATCGCCTTCTTACCAAACTAACCTCTAACAGTTACAAGAGAAGATCTAAAATAGATGAATGGGGTATGAGCGCGTTTATCCAGTAAAGTGCCATATTCCCACGATCACAGTTATGCTGACATGTGCAACACATCTCTTGCCTGCTGCATTGTTGTATGAAAAGTTCTCACAAGTTTTTTTAATTGAAAAATCTCTTGTGTTCTGGGACGGGAAGTGTGCTCGCTGTGTAGAGGTGTCTTGTCTAGCGCCTGACTTGTTACGGTTACGTTATCAATTCAGGTAATGCAAAAAATTACTACAATTTTGACTTAGGTCGTGTTGTTTGGACTCACAGCATACTTTGAGCCATATTTTATCGTTGCCTTCATTAAAATTATTGTGTTTAACAATTTGATTCCAGCATCCGCATCGTTGATTTTAATAACGAAAGTGTAAGTTGTAATCTATAGGTACTAGAAGTCCCGAAATAATCATCGATCTAGTATTCTTGATCATGATCAATATGATCTTAACCGAAATAATTACCTTAATATTTTAGCAACATTATAGAAGCCCACACTATACATTAAAGAGAAAACTACATAGAAATTAGTTCATATAAAAATAAAGTCAAATATTTGTTAATATTTTTACATCTTTTTCTTAAACCTTATATTTACTAACTTTATAAATAAAATGTAAATGCTTTCACACACCAAGAACATGAAGATGAGTACTTATTGCATTTACATTAGAATTACGATCAATACATTTCCCAAACAAAAACTGATGCTATTGTTAGTATTTAATTAGATTGTCCTATTTCTCAGAAATAACCCCGAGTTGTTCGAAGTTTCCCATTCACGCCACTGCACGCGATGACACCAATGAATAACACTAGATGGCGCGCATTAACAATAATGTCGGCCCGTCCTCCTTTCATTGTGTCATCTTTCCCGCGCTTTGTTTTTATACACACAATTAAATATTTTGAATTGTAGCTATTACTGAAATTATCGGTGAAAGAGCCATTATGAAAAATATGGCGTGATTGTAATATATATATATATGTATATTGTAATCACGATTCCGTTATTTTTCAAAACATTTGTATTCATTTGCCTGATGGCTTTTGGATTTTGTTCATAATTATAATATGTACTGACGTAGGTACGCACTACAGTGCCGAGAAATAAAACTTTAAATTACTTAACGACTTAACTAGATTATATAGAGTTTTTTTTAATATCCGAAACATAAGAATCCAACAATAATTTAAAAATAAAAACATATTTATTTTCAAGTAATTAAATGGGAAAAAAGTGGAACACGCATACAAACCTCCAACCAATCAATGGTCTGAGATACATACAAATGTATAAAAACTGTAATTGAAAAGCAGCTACAGTTTATCTACTACCGAACTCTCATATGATGTCCATACTTCGTCTAGATAACTCTTTATACTTAAGGGATGACCTCTATCTCTGCACTGCATTACATTTTGCTCACTCAAATAAACAATTTTCACCAGATGTAAGTTATGTAATAAGTAATGACCAACCGCACTTATATCTGGCCTGTCTATGTTATGTTAACGTAAGAGCTGTGATTTATCATTAACACATTGTTCCACTTTCGGAAGTGCTAAAATAATTTACTACACTATTTGCCTAACAACCTCGACAAGCACAAAAACAATATAAATTTAACAAATTCAATGAAATAACTTAAAGGATTTAAAGCATCGTGAAGGCCGTTCCAATACCCACGCTAAAATTACGAGTCAGTAATGAATTCAGATTTTGTACAATACAAACAAATGTGGGAAGGTACCTTGCCGCAATAACAACCATATGGGGCCGTTTGATAGCAGATTGTAACAATGAATTTCGTAAATAACAACATTTGGTTTTCAACTTGAAAGTATAAACAAAGTTAGTAGTATTCGAGATCATAAAGTGCTTTTAAGAGGTGAAGTTACAATTTTACACCTTAAGGCTGTCCCTTCGTGGTATTGTAATCATGTATAGCAAGACTACGGAAAGAGTTACATTATACTTCAAATATCAGCATAATCGATATTACCGTTTTTACTTGGGGAAGACTGCTACGGTGGACAAAATTGGAAGCACCGAAATGGTACGGAGATTTTAAAAGAAGAGCATTTGTTTTAGATGACCTACAGGAATAATGACATATAACATAAGGTAATGTATATACTTGCCCACCTTTCTAAGATATAAGCTTGAGGCTATGCACAGAGTACAATAAGAAAGTGTCAATACGACAATAACATGCAATAGGCTATTTGACTGTAATAAAATTTACATTTCTTTTATTTCATTAGTCTCAATAATTCTTTTTTGGAGCAATATGTAACAATGCGAGATAAAAATATTGCATTATTTCACTAAAATCCGTCTTCTAAAATAAGTATTTTTGATGCAACTGTCACGTGACTAAAAACGACCGTGATTGGCTATTTCTATAATGACGTAGATTGCACATAAACAGACTGTGTATCGCTTCGCTCATTGGTGTTTAATGCGGAAGTGACGTCATTTGTGCTAGAGCCGCCATATTACTTAAAGTCGCGTTTTCGCGGCACATTTGAATATTGCATTTTCTTTATCGATTTTTTAATAAAATAGCTAAAATGCAGACAGAAAAAAATTTTTTAGGGTTCCTTATAAACAAATTAACACCGTAAGATAGTTTTCAAAACTTAGTCAAATAGCCTATTCTAGACACTTGCAGACAATATCATCCGACACTGTTATCTTAAGCACATGTGGGATAATGGCGTAATAAATAAAATAAATCTTGAGCTTTTTTAATGAAATCAGGCCACGCACCGTGTCGTGTCATAATGTTTCACAGAGTAGCGATGGAAATAACAACTACAACTTTTTGCTGTCGACCTCGTCGCTAATTATTGCATATTTTTACTGCAGTTGTGACATCAAAGATTTTAGCTAAAAACTTTAGGGTACATACTTCATAAATTTATAAAATTCATTCAATTAAATTAATAGCTCTAAGGATTACCAAAACTAGAATAAACCGGTATCACCTGCAATCGTTTATTGCTCCAATAAATCTTGTCGCCTTTTACAAAAAAATACATACATATATTGACGGCTATAAATCCCTAGAAGGGGTAGCCAGAGCTAAGGAACTAGAAATTTCTCAGCCACTTTTGGAAGTTCTCGATTGAAATACTGAAAGTTGTTCGAAAATACTCTTTCTAAGAATTATCTAACATGAGCTTATATGCAGAATTAATATTAGATCTGAATAGGTTTCCCTTCTCTTGAGATTCCGCAACGTTTTTTGTTATCTTATAAGTTAATTAAGAATGACAGTGACATTCAAGATGGACGATTGAGATAAATTATTTTCTCACACGATATTGTGCAGTTAACAATATCACATAGTTATAATTATCAACCGAGGTTATTAACTAATTTAAACTATTTGTAATTGCACAATAACTCATTTCGGAGTATGAAAATATTGTCTTCAAAAAAATTTGGATGACTTTGGTTCGACTGTGTATGTTTGCTTTAAATATTAAAATAACTAGAGATCCGAAACAAAAGATTTTAGACTGACAATCTAGTTATATGTTTATTGAGCTGATTGAGCTGAGCGAGACGAAGTAGAACAAAACTCTTACACGCGGGTAGGCTCCGGGTAGGCCACTTCATTGTGATCGAACTCATCTGGAACGGCTCGCATTTCGTGATTGAACATACCATTGAGGAATAATATCCGAAAAACTATGTTCCCATTGAAGTCAATAGAAAAAAATTAATGATTTCTTATATAGAGCGCGGCTTAAGACCGATTGCACAAATACAAATAATAAGAAGACGAGGTTTACCTAACTCGCTTAGCTCAATTCATTTCAATCGCAATTTGCATTGAGGTCCTAGTTGAACACAATACACAAAAATTAAGTTAACCTAGTCAAAGTAATTTAATACATTAAAATGTTACCTAACATTTTTACAGTATTGTTTCTAAAAGAAAGCATAGGAACTTTATTAGACGCAACTTTTACTTTAGTCAGCTGAATGCGCCTGAGTGTCATTTTCCCATTAGTCAGGTGATTACATTATCAAGATGGCTGCTACATGGTGCATTGTTTGGATACCGTGTTATGATTTCTATGCTTTGTGAGTTCAGCGTAATTGGAGAAATTGTCTAGTTATGATTAAAATAAGTAGACTATATTAAAGTTCGCTTACGTAGTTGCCTGTGCGAAAATAAATGTGAGTAATATGAGTTTCTGTATGGTTATAGCGTTTGAAACGTTAAATAAATTAAGTGACATGTTATGGATTTTTTATCAAGTATCAATCCAATATTCTGCCAATCAAAATAACATCAAAAATCTAAACAAACAATAACATTCCATTTAATTTTTTTTGACCAATTCAATAAATATAATACCAGATATTTAAATTCCACCTTTGTTAAATCTCTACCACCCATGGCCAAGCAATCTAAATAATATCCAATCCAAACAAAGGCACTACATGAAAGAACAGTATTGATGTGTTCCTGCGACATAGTTAAGAATAGTGCTCCAAATTTACATACATCGTTTGTCGAGATATCATTACAGCCGTATGTCAACACTGGTTTCCTGTCCTTCCTGCCTTCGATCTTTACTCTTTCGGACCTTATCTTTTTTTCGATACTAATGCATTCTTTGGCGGCTGACCAAATCTATTTGAGTGTCAAGAATATTTGTAATTTAAGAAACATAGAGCAAGGAGTGTGTTTGTTTAACTGACCAAACAGTTTAGGATTAGGTTGTAAATGTGTGCTAGAACTTCTGTGTTGTTTTAGAATTAAAATAATAAAACCCGTTCAGCTATTTTCAAGACGTCTTCAAATTACCAACAGTATTAGTCACACAACTGCGCAAACATAGAACAATTTAAATGTGTGCCAAATGGATTTTAGCAAACAAGCGTAACTTTTTTTGCCATAAACTAATAGCAGCTTTTTAATAGGATAGGTTTCAGAACACATATGCGATATTTCACTTTTCTTTTCGTGTCATTCCAGTATATTTAATACATTCGCAATTAAAATTTTCGGAGCAATGATAACTTAGCTTATATGCGCTGCGATACTTGAAACAGTTATTATTATGAGAAATATTAACCTTACCAGAGTTTCGCCAACTTAAAAATAAGAACGAATCTCAATTTCAATACGGAGAGCACTAATTCCAACACAGGGAGGCATGAGCCCAAATCACCTGAACCAAACTTAAACCTTATATGTGATATATTTTAAAAAAATAAAAATTCTAAACACCATAGGTAATAAAATGCTTCGCAAAGTTTAGAATTCATCTTCTCTTTCGAGACAAACATACAAAATAAGAGTACAGGTATCAATCTCAGGTCAGTGACCGAGACGGACAAACATAAACCAAAGTGTCCCTCTAAACATATATCTGTAATTTATTCATCAAAGTTGTAGTCAAAACCCGACAAAATACCTCAATTCAGGCGTCATCTTCTCCTTTCTCCATCGGGAATTAGTAAGATATAATAAAACTCACGGGTCTCATAGCCAGGTCGCTGACGGAGTCGTGCCGCTGGTCCAGGCTGCCCAAGCTGCAGCAGGAGGCGGACGACGCCAGGCTGACCGAGTCGGCGCGCGCGCGGTGGGGCGACACCGCCACGTGCTTTAGCATGCCGCTCGTCTGGAGAATTGAGAATTGTGGGTTAAAAGTGTTGTTATTATTTGATTGGCTGTAAGTTTCGTAGATAGTATTGTTATGTCAGAAGGAAATAGAAATAGGTAAGGAATAACGTGAACATGAGGTGAGGATGAAGGTGTAGGCGCGCGCGCGGTGGGGCGACACCGCCACGTGCTTTAGCATGCCGTCTAGATAATAGAGAATTGTGGTTTAGAATAGTGTAAAGAGTGTGTTGTTTGTGAGGTTCGTGGATGATGTGTTATGTTAGAAGGTTAGAAAGAAAGAAGAAAATTGACAAAATTATTAAGGTCGTGTGCTGCCGCTGTTCTTGTTCGGCTCCTATGCATTTTACGATGTTATGGATATCGATTAGAATACCAGTAATTTTTGACTGCAGACATTTACTGAATTATAAGCAATGATCAATTAAACATAAATCAAAATTACATCCTCATTAAGTATTAGTTTATTTGTTTAAAAATGCCGTGTAGTGTCGGCTTAGAATAACACTACCCCATTTCTACCCGTGGGTGATCGTAAGAAGCGACTTAGGGTATAGGGGCTTTTTAAGTGATTTTTGGGCGATGTGGTTGGAGACTCGTCACCAAAATCATTTACTATTAGCATCTTTTCCCCAATCAACTTCCAAAAGTGGCTGAGGAATTTCTCATTCCAAAGCTCTGGCTACCCCGATAAGGGATTTATAGCCGTGAGTAATGTATGTTTAAAAATTATACGCTGTATAATATATAATTTTTAATTACAAAAATATTTTACTAGATCCTATTTTCCAAAGGCATATTCATCCGTAAAGTAGCATAAAAACTTTAATACACTTCCCTCAGACTAAAAATATAAGAAAAAATGTATCGATCGTCTCAGTCCAGATACTTAACACTATCACCTTTTATTCTCTCCACGATCGTCGTATAGTTGGCGCCGGAAATCCTCACACCAGTTCTGAGAAAGGCCCGGCCTGCCATTGTCCCGAGCCCCATGGGGGTGGACAGAGCGGATAATCGATATGTTATTGACAAATTTAACAAATAATGGTAGCGGAAACTCATTATGTTTTTATGACTTTTGGAGTACGTCACTTGTTGGAATATTTATGGTTTGGGAATCGAAATTATTGGAGTGCTTGCATCAGGATACTCGTATCGTGTTTTACTCGGATTGTTTATTGTTAATCAGAATCGATGACTTATAATCTTAATTGTCATCAGCTATTTATACCATTACTGTTTTATTGCCGTGTAGTGCCGGCTTAGAATATCACTACCCCTTTCTACCCGAGGGTGTCGTATGAGGCGACTAAGGGTGTGGGGCTTTTTAAGTGGTTTTTGGGCGATGCGGTTGGAGACCCATCACCAATGGTACTTTATTTTTTCCATCTTCTCCCCTATTAACTTCCAAATGCGGCTGAGGAGTTTCTAGCTCTGAAGCTCTGGCTACCCCTTTTTGGGATTTACGGCCGTGAGTATAAGTATGCATGTATGTATGTTTTATTTACTAAAGCGAAGCAAGCGTAGTGAGCTTCTCCTAAACGGCTGGACCGATCTCCACCAAACTTTGCATGATGGTCATAAGTAAGCAGTTTTTTCGAAAAATGTTTCTTGTTGTTGTTACGTTATTAAAAAGGTTTGTTTTATTGATTCGTTTTCTATAATAATGGTCACAATAATGATAATCTCAACATAAACGTCTTTCAAACATCATACACCCTAAAAAAACGCACTAAAATATAATAATTTTGATTGTTCTAACCGAGGTATAAATTATTAGTAATTCTCACGAATTCGTCTATTGCATTAATACAGATTTGCGGAAATATTGACCTTAATCTTTTCTTACACTTCAAAATAATAGCCTCTACGAGGCGGAACTTAAATTAGATCTAAATTAATACATATTCATGCATCAACGTTTTATTACATTAATGGGACACCATTTTAAAATATTTTCTAGTATATTATTCACATAACAACAACTTAGTAATCGCATCGCTATCCTTATTTTACAAGAAAGAAATATTTATAGGCTTATTTTATTTTAGCTGTGTAGTGTCGGCTTAGAATAGCACTACCCCATTTCTTCCGGTGGGTGTACGTAAGAAGCGACTAACGGTATTGGGGCTTTTAAAGGGATTTTTGGGCGATGCGGTTGGAGACCCATCACCAACAACCTTTATTCTACCATCTTTTCCCCACTCAACTTCCAAAAGTGGCTGAGAAATTTCTAATTTCTCAGCTCTGGCTACCCCTTTTAGGGATTTATAGCCGTGAGTATATGTATCTATGTACGTATGTTATTTTTACCTGTAGGTTTTTCTAAATGATCAATCTTGTTACCCTGCAATACTGTGCGTTATAATTATAATGCAATTACAATCGGTGCCTAGTGACAAATTGCTAGTTATACAGAAAACAATATTTCTAAGCGTTGTTTACTGTTAAAATATTGAACGAAATTCGAGAATTTTACTATTATCTATAATATAATAATATAGATGACCGGGCACCATTTGTTTTATTTACCGTATAATTATCAGCAGCGCAAGCACGAGCCGTGTTTAATTAAACTAGTTATTGCGTGGTATAAAGCAGCCATCTTTTACGCACTTACTTAGTATCGTATACTGCCATCTCGTTCTAACCGTTATCGCGTCGATAAAATAGCGCTCGTGCTTGCATGATTGAAATCTACTACAAATACATAATTAGATGACTTAGCTTGCAATTACCACTGTAATTATATTACGACAAAGAGTTTACACTTTCAAATTTGGTAGCTGTGTAGTGTCTGTAGGCTTCAAATGGCACTAACTCACTTCTTTTTGGCGACTTGAGGAATCGCCTCTTACGACTTCAACCATCTTTTCAGGCTATTTGAATTAAATGTTGGGCGATTTCGCTACCATCATCTACCATCCTTTTTTCATCCCATTATTATCACTCTTTAGTGGCAAAAGTAGCTGAGAAATTTCCAATTGTGAAGAGGTCACTACCACTATTTGGTAAGACAATATATGTTTCCTTAGCAAAGTAGATCCTAGCATGATGATACAATCATGCATAGCCTTGTTATTGCAACCACTAGACCACTGCAGACATATTAAAAATATTTTTTCCTACGTATCCCTATTTAAAAGTGGCTGAATAAATTCTAATTCCTTAGCTCTGGCTACCCCTTAGAGGGA
The DNA here is from genome assembly GCA_963576735.1 of Bedellia somnulentella. Lineage (NCBI taxonomy): Eukaryota > Metazoa > Arthropoda > Insecta > Lepidoptera > Bedelliidae > Bedellia > Bedellia somnulentella. The sequence goes on along the minus strand of OY755175.1, from coordinate 907,205 downwards.
TTTATAGCCGTGAGTATATGTATGTATGTATCCCTATTCATTCTTGCAAATTGATAAATTATAGAATTAGCAAACGACATTTAGCAACATCCCGTGTCTAATATGACTCGGACGGAACACAGTTATGTAAATTATTGGTAAGTGACTCGCTAATTTACTATCGACATTGGACATGGCAATGATATAACCGAAGTGATATTATTTGCCTTAGATTTTGAATCTGTGCACAGATAATATGCAAATGTCTAGCATCTCTGGTGCTATTCTCACTGACAATAATATTTTTGTTGAATAAAGACGAATGTTAATTAATCTTGGGAGTGATTGATAGTTGCATTGTAAGTTACTAATATTAATAAGTATACAAGTAAGTAAGTTAAGGTAAGTGGCTTTTTAATTGATTTTTGGGCGATGTGGTTGGAGACCCGTCACCAAAAACATTTATTATTACCATCATTTCCCCTATCAACTTCCAAAAGCTATTGGTTAAAACTGGATAGAAATAAAAGAACTAAGGGAATCAACCGATTATATGCATTAAATTAGTCAAATTATAAGACAAAATATACTATCATTGGTGATGGGTTTCTATTTCTACATGACTAATATATTAATATGTATAAATATCTGTCGAATAATAATAAAGTAACGGAAGTTTAAAAAAATCTCTGTTTGGTTCATTGCGCACCGCTGCGCATGCGCGACGTAAGTATTTTTAAAACTTTGATGTTGTTTACATTCAAATTTAATGTCATATCCGGTTTATTCTAAAATTTTATTAGATAATTAACTACTGGAATATGTGATGAGTTTATATAATTATGTTTATAAAAATAAAATATGATTTGGAACCAGAAGGTATATTTCATTCCGAATCATCGGAATTGTAAAAATGAAAAGATTTATGTTAAGATTTAATAGAAACATGAGAGGTTTGCCAATCGTAAAAAGTGACTATCCATAATCTCTACCTATTCCAGTTGGAACTAAAGGCTTCTAATAATGAAAAAAACTACACTAACTGTATGTAACAAAGAAGCGACGAACACCCCAGGTTATTGTTCCACCACAATAACATAATAGTTGAAATAAGTTCACGTACCTTACATTACAATGTGATCAGTCAATATGATCTAATACTTCCTATACTCTTTTGAAGTCATTGTAATAAAATGTTCTTAGTACAATTGTCATTATGACGATTAAAATTAGCATTTATATAAATAGGCAAGTAGAGAGATATCAATGTTTACACCATTAAATCACATTGTTTGGGTTGGCAGAGGCTACTGGTAACCAATTTTGTAAGATCTCCATCCCACCCCTTTAACGATTACGACCACGAGTATAGGTAAGTTGGTATATGTTGACGTTTACAACACCATACAGAAGTTGCTAAAACAAAATTCAATATACATAGATATACTCACGGCAATAAAACCCAAAAAGGGATAGCCAGGGCTTCAGAGTTAAAACTCCTTAGCCACATTTGGGAGTTAATAGGGGAAAAGATAATAGAAAAAAAGTATCGTTGGTGATGATGGGTCTCCAACCGCATTGCCCAAAAACTACTAAAAAAGCCCTATACCCTTAGTGGGTAGTAAGGGGTAGTGACATTCTACGCCGACACTACACGGCATTCAATTTCCATATTAATTAGAATGTTTTGTTTTTGCAGAAAACCTCATGGGAATGTTACTAATATCCTAATATACTATCGGTGTCGACTTTTTTCTTTTCTTTTATTTATTACCATATTAATTACCCGTTGCGAAAGCTCCACGCCTACAGAGCTCAAAGTTCAATCTACTTTTCCAACGTAATGTATATCTGAAGACTTACATTGAAGTGATTGCAGTAAGAATGGACAAGGAATATCGCGTTACTATCACTTGATACGCCAGTTGTATCAAACGCTGACGAGGTTTCGGAAACTGATAGGCACTGTTTGGCTGCGTGCACGTTTTGCAACTTGCTTATTGCTTTGACTACCAAAGAAAATAGACTCTTAATTAAAGCAGGGTTAATCTACGTTTTTGCCGTTTACATTATATTCTACAACACACACTGATAAGCTTAGAATAGCTTAGTCGGCTTAGAAGAACTCTACCCCATTTCAGATTTTTGGGCGATGTAGTTGGAGACCTGTCACCCAATTATTATTTATTATTACCATCTTTTCCCCACTCGACATCCAAATGTGGCTGAGGAATATCTTTCCTTCCGTTTAGGAATTTATAGTTGTAAGTGTGGTTGTACACTAATAGGGTCTAAGTAGGACTCAGATTAATAATTAGACCTGCCGGCTAGTACAAGCGGTGTTTAAACTAGTTATTGCGTGGGATAAAGCAGCCATCTCTTACGCGCTTACCTAGTATCGTATACTGCCATCTCATTCTAACCGTTATCGTGTCGATAAAATAGCCCTCGTGCTTGCCCTTCAGTCTCATAGTGTACACATAAGGTACCTTGCTTAAAGTTGGTGATTCGTACGGTGGTTCTATTGTCTTATGAAGTCTGAGGCTTTCTAAATCGCAGCGGATGGTATTTTATAAATACAAGAGACCAAGTTCGGTATCTTAGTTTGTTCTTAGTCAAACAAACAAAGTCTAAACCGACTCTACTGCCATTTAAGGTGTTTGTAAAAGGACAATGGCTAGAATTAAAAATAACATTTTCTTGGAATATTTCCTCACGGGTGTTATACCAAACAGGGATAACCTGAGTTATAGAATCAATGATTGATCAGACAGCTGTCGTAAAGATGCAAATAATGATGAAACAAAGGATCCAAGGTGATATCGTACTGACCGCATCATTTACTAAGTACTTGACGATCAGCATATATCTAATCTTGAACCCATTAATTGATCCCGCATTTATAGTCTTGGTACAGTGCTAATCTTGCCATCACGATACACATTAAATATAATATTATCTACATTTAGCTGTGTAGTGTCGGCTAAGAATAGCACTACCCCATTTCTACAATAGGTTATTGTAAGAGGTGACTAAGGGTATATCGGGTTCTTAAGTTGTTTTTTGGGCGATGTTGTTGGAGACCATTACCAACAATTACTTATTATTACCATCTTTTCCCCACTCAGCTTCTAAAAGTAGCTAAGGTTTTTTTTCTGAAGCTCTGGTTACCTCTTTATTGAATTTATAGCCGTGAGTATATGTATGTATTATATACATCTACAGTAACGAGAAATTACCAAATCTCTATACAAATCGGTACAGTGCGTGTCGCAACGCCAATATCTATGTAAAATAGTTATTTAGTTGTTTCCTAAACAAAACGCGAGTAACAATAGAGCCACGTCCGCCGAACAAATTGCGTCGTGATTATAATAAGTGGGTACCGAAAACGTGCGTTTGCGTAACGCGGAATTTTAATGATTGTGAGGACGGGAAAATATATTTTTATAGAAATACTAGCTGAACCGGCAAACGTTGTTTAACCATATAAATTATTTTTAAGGAATTTCTAGTGGAGAAAATGAAAATTAAATGTTAGGGGTGTACAACTTTTTAGGAGTATAAAAAAATGGTTATAAAACTATTCACAGACCTACCGAATGTGTATGCAAAATTTTATTTAAAATGGTGCAGCCGTTTCGGAAAAGTTTGGTGACAGACAGGCAACACTGTGATACGTGATTTTTTTCTTATTAGATTCACACTTTGTTAGTTTTGATGTTGATTTTCTGTTTTCCTTTCTATATTATTAAAATATCCATCTAGGAGCTCAGATTATGAGTTTAACATCTTATGGGCTAAAACCACCATTCTTCATATTGCAATGTTTAATTCCTCTATTAAATTGAAAGTAATTGGTAGATAAAACTAATCACGTGATTTGCAACACATTTAAATATTTTAAAATATTATCTACCCTCTCAGATTTAAAGTCACCATGCTAAGACGAATCAGTAAGTCTGGCATCTTACAAGGCGTTTCGTCAATGACAATCGTCAGCTGCTCACGCAATTGAGACAAATGAGTAAGGCGCCTTGTGGTACTGGCTGCGGATATGGTGTAAGTCATAAACTACCAGCTTTAAGCGGGATGCTGATGCAGGGCGTTTCCTCGACCATTGTATCCTTTGTATATAATTAATATATTTATAGTAACAGATTGGTGTCACTTGTAAATACTATGAGGTAAGAGGTTAAATATAATATAATGAATGTATTGTTATTCTGTTATCAGTTATTTTCTGGCGGCACCTGTCAAGGACAGTAACAACATGGGGTGTTATAGTAATAAATAACCACTAAAAAATATCATACAGTGAATCCTGACCTATTAGAAATTCACCCATCTTAAATTCCCAAAGTATTACACATTTCTTTAGCCACGTCGACCTCAAATTACAAAATATGCTTAGTTCCTTCAGCCACCACGTCTCTTATGCCTTGCACCAGGCGACCCAAGATTATGATCGGCTATAAAGTTGAAACAGTTGAAGTGGGTACCCGCGGTACCGCGGTACGGCGGCGGTAGATGACAATATGACACACTTGATAGGTGCGTTATTACTTGACCGCTTTTATGGCTTTTGTTAAAAATGTCTAGTTTTGGTTTTGATAGTAACACATTTTCTATTTTGGCACGCTTAATACAAAGACAATTTTTTATGCACTAGTTTTTCTTTATAGTGATTTGTCGCTGTAAATGAGCTTACTATTTTTATATTACTGCCTCATCCTCTATTTAAATCGTTTATTGATTCTTCAATAAACTTTTGTCTATAGGTAAGTAGGTTATATGTAGGGAAGGAAATATTTTTAAAGTTAGGAAAATATATTGATCAGGATCACCGACAGGGTTAGTTTTATTATTGTCGTATTGTTAGTATTATTTCCAATTTCTTCTTTTTAGACTAAGTTAATAAAAGCTACAATATAGTATGGGAACATGGGCTGCCAATAAGAATTACAAAGTAGAGGTGTATAAAAGGTGTATAAAACGATGCGGAAATGCTCCTTTTCCTTAATTTCGAGAGTACAATAAAAAAGTGGATCTCATTAAATTGGGATTGAACGTGACGAACATTCCAAATAAACTTGATCGAGCGAGCTAAATATGAGTTCTGTTATTTTAGATGAGCAAAAACTTAATAAAGTACGGATGCAAGTCGTTGTACTTCCAAGTTCAAACTCAAAAGTGGGCCAATGACCATTCGGTTAAAAGATGAATATTGGTCTTTTTTATTTAGTTCTATATAAGTTATTTCATCTACACAGCGTGTTGTAAATGGCGGCAAAAGAATCATTTGTGACATTAATTATTCTGAAATATATTGGACTATATGTAAAAAAAAATATACTTTTACTATTACTATACAAGTTCAATTACGAATTTATTTAATGATTGCTTGTCTTGTACTCGTATTAAACGACGAATAAAATACATTAATATGGTCATCCATTAAACTTTATTAAAAGACACAAGAATATTTATTTTAATTATCATCCATGCTCAAACTAAAACCAGCACAATACCTACTGAAATAATAAACCTGAAACTAGTTATATTATATAAAATAGAATAACCTACATCATTTGTAAGCCAGGTAAAACAACAGATCTCACCTTCCAAAGGTTGTCTGGAAGAGATCGCTTTTAGCGATAAGACCGCCGATTGTGCCTCACTGTAAACTGTATGATAATTTCTTTTGTAAATTTGTGTTTGATGTACAATAAAGATTTATTCTATTCTATTCTAAAACTACAATTTGGATGTAACGTAATTTCTGTTGCACAAACCGACATGACACCAGGCTATAGGTACTTAAAAAGACAAATAGATAAATCTGGGTTCAAATTGGAGTACCGGAGGCCAAAAATGCAGCCCAACAGTTTTTATCTATCAAAATGAATCCCAACAAAATACGTATTTACACACCACATTACCAACCACATTCGAATTAACCTACATTCATATTTGTCTAGTGTGCAAACATAATCTATTTACACGATAATAAACTTTAACTCGTTATCAATAGTGTTGAAATAACCTTGACATTACGCTGAACATCCGTTAGCATAATCCTAAGTAAATAAAATGCCAGATAGAGCTAATCAGAATTTGTTTAAGATTAAAATGATGACTGACGGTAGCAAAAAATTGTGTGTCTCGTTAACTCCTTCAAATGTTAATGTAGCATGCTATTAAATTTTACTGTCAGCAGGAGATGATTTGTGCTGATTCGCGCCATTTTACGTCTTAATATGAAATAGACGCGACGCCATTTTATTTGCATTCTTATAAACATCTTTCCATGATAAAAGTGACTAATGTAAACTATTAAAAAAATTACTTAGTTCAATTTTACGTAAGACAGCTTACTTAATTATTATATTAATTAATTAATTGTAGCGATGTGAATGTGTGAAATAAATACAAGTAAATAAAATAAATGCCATTGAATTCAACTTAGTTAATAAAACTATAAAATCAGGGAAATATATTTTTAATGTATGATTCGGTATTTTAAAAGCCTATACTAATCGTAATCACCCATTTTTTAATTCAATCATTTGTTCCAACTAAGTTATGTGAATTAAGGCGCCGTTGGTTCAGCGAAAAATATCATCTCAGGGGGTGCTGCCCCCGCGGGCGCGGGGAAGCGCTTGCGCGCCGATCCAGCTGCCGTCTCCCCGACGCGACGCAGTGCGCGCGTTTCAAAAACATACAGTAGGGTAAGCAATACAGTTTTTGTCAACTCGACAGTTTTAGCCATTCACAAATATTTTCTATGGTATGGGTTCGGATATTTGTTTATGACTATATACATTTTTTTTCTTAAATATTTGCGAGTGGCTATAACAGTCAGGGTGAGGAAAACTGTATCGCTTACCCAAGGTTATCAAATTCAAAAATTGTTTCTACCATAGCCGTTTACAATATAAAATGTAGTAATGATAAGATAGATTTGTCTACCCCTGTCAGTTTATACAAAGTATTACAGTGTTAATTTTATAATTTTTGCTGTGTCGTGTTGGCTTAGAATAACACTACCCCATTTCTACCCGTGATCGTAAGTTTTTAAGTGATTTTTAGGCGATGTGGTTGGAGAACCGTCAACGAAATCATTTATTATTACAATCTTTTCCCAAATCAACTTCCAAAAGTGGCTGAGGAATTTCTCATTCCAAAGCTCTGGCTATCCCGTTAAGGGATTTATAGCCGTGAGTATATGTATGTAATTGTCAGTTTACACCTGTAACTAGGTATTTAATATTATTCATTGAAATTAGAAGTTACTTTAACGATTTTGTTCTTTTTCCCACTCCTAATAAATTAAGCAATAATAATAAAATATAAAAATGAGTGAAATCTATAAATTGAATGAATTCTTTTATATTTGCTAATGCTAACCGTACACACGGTCACTCTCACGCCTACATTGACGCGCATCGTATACAGATAGGTCACTCGCATACTAACGGCGCCGCACGCGCGTAAATTGTTAGATCTGTAACTCAAGGCGCGCGCGACACAGGTCCAACCCCTAAGGCAGCTCGCCGAGCTCTGATCGAGTGGCGGGCGGCGCTCGGGCACGAGTAGGACCGTGATTATCGATGTTTTTAAAATATTTGTTTTATTGAATTTATTAAAAAAGAAAAATAATCGCCAATTATTATTAGAAATACAAATGTTCAAATTATGATGTAAGTTATATGAAAGTAGGTAAAATAAATAAAATGTAAAACCGTTTTAAAGAGTGGAATTAAAGGTATGTTGGCGATTTTTTTCCATCGAGCGAAAATTTATTAATCATGTTTCAAATCGCCAATTTCACTGCAGAAAAGCCTCAAGATTTCGATGTATTTTTTTCAAAACCATATTATTATAAACATACGCATAATAAAGTTTCAAAAACCCTGTTCGCTGGACTAACGGCACCTTAAATGACATCATTTCGTCGTATCAAAAATGTATACTGCATAGCATAACCAGTTTGTCAAAGAAAATTTTATGCTATTGAAATTATTAAATATTTAGAGATACTGTGACCAAAAATACATTCAGAGAATAATTATCACAATTCCGCATAAGAAGAATTGTAAAACTCTATTTTAGTAACTCTAGTTTTATATTTTTGTATTATGTTTATCCTGTTATCATGCCGTTATAGCCTATTAAAAAATCTGAGTTTTATTTTTAAAATATGTGATATGCGATATTGAGTTTTTTATTCTTGCTTTCTTTGATACGTTCGAAATTCGATCGGCAAAAATGTCACCATCGATCCTGCATTCTCTGTAATTTTCCATTTCAAATTATGTTCGTGCTTATCTTCATTGTTAGCATATATCATAAAAATTTTACAATCAAAAGCTCATTGCATGGAAATCAATATAAGTATTAAAAATATTCAAATAAAACGCTTAAACCAAATCGACTCCGAACGTTTTCAACTAAATGAGTGAGTAAAGTAACAACTTTTTTTAACAGTGTTAATCAAGAAGTGAACGAAAGAGGTTGGTAACAAAAAGTTTGGAATGCTGCCTCCTGTTGCGACTTGGCGCCTTTTCTCATTGCCGAGATAAAAACGAAGATGAAAATTTCATTTTTAGTGTGAAGGGTCTATTTGTCAATATTTATTAATTGTTATTGTATATTTATTAAAAAAAAATGTTCTTTTCAATTATTAATAAATTATATTTGCATTTGATTGAAATATATAGCTTAACACATCAAAACCGTATTTTATGGCAGAATTTGCACAAAATTTGAATCGCACTTGATTCTCCTGTAATGCTCAAGTATTGGCAGGATTCTTATCAGTTATTAATTAATCTTACTTTGAAAGGTAGAAGAAAAATGCGGAAAGTTATGTTATCATTATTTTAAAAGAGAGATATCGTTTGTAAAAATGTTTTTACTGTGATTGATTCCCACTAAAATAAAGCACGAAGACTGTAAAAGACGATGGAGTTATTTTCATCGCTGATGAATAATTCCATACAAATTAACCCTGTTACTTTTAACTAAAGAGAACGGATCTCTAAAATGATGGTGTAACTACTGTCCATTGCGACGATAGACTCGATAGAGTCACGGTGAATACCCGACGGAATGTTTTACAATTGCATTTCGTCCGATCATTGTGTATCATTGTGCAGTCTGATTGATAATGTGAGAAATACTCATTTTATTTTACTTTTAAAATTCTCCATCACTCTTGCTGTAGGCCGCCACTTGCTATCCATATTATAATTAAAATATTATTAAAATACCAGCGATCCATCCCGGTTTCTTACGTGGTCAAGCGTTTTAATCAGATTATATTTCATAGTCAATATCACTTTGGTCACTGTGGAGTGAAATCGTTCCGCTAAATACAACGAATTACCCCTTACAAATCGATACTTTTCTCCCTATTATCGATTGACACATGCATCCACATATTCAGGGCTACAAATCCCCAAATGGTCCGGCTTTATTATTACGACCTCATCAGATACTTTTGAGAGTAGAGAGGAGAGAAGACTGTAAGATAAAAGACGATGAGTCCAGCCACATCTCTGAACCCTTAAAAGCTCCATACCCTTAGTCACATTTTACGACATCCACGGGATGAATTCATTAGTGGTGTTCTAAACCGACACTACACAGCTACTAAAATAATTATTTATAATTAGCTTCAAAAACGAATCCACCAAACACACACAAACTCCTGTGCAACGAAAGTCCACTTATCTCATTCTAAAATCATATCTAACTGTGCAAGGAATAATACATAACATACATAATTACACCGTTTTTCTTTATATCAATTCAACAATCTTCACGCATCAACACACAAGCATTGACAGTTTCTAGCTGCATCACAAGATGTTCTCAGCATACATTGGCAAGCGAAAGTGTATACATTATCCGTAGTTGCCAATATCTAATAACACGCGAGATAGCGTGTCCGTCTGTCTGTTTGGTCAACGCGGTATGCAGTTAATGTTTAGGTCTCTAATGTATGTCATTGTGATAGTGGTTTCTTAACATGCACTTGCAATTGCTGAATATCTTGAGAACCTAAAAAAGGAATGAAATGTTTTAATAGCACGCTTTGTCGTAGAGTGGCTTGGTTAGTATTATACCATCTCCTCCAGTGATTCTCGTTGGGGCAATTAAGGGAATTAGACTTGGTCATTGCAGGGCATTGGAGACATATTATATAATTTTCCCTCTCAAATGGAATAGTGGCTGAGGAATCGTAGGGTTTAAAAGTACTACTACAAATAAATAAAGGATAAATAAAGGAAAGGAAAATTTCGACACAGTCGACATGTCGGGAATCGAACCCGCGACCTCGGGTATACGCCCCCGTCGCTCTGCCAATTGAGCTACCGTGTCAATGGCTGCCAGTGCGAAATTCTTCTATCCTTTGTTTCTTTTACACTTTTTAAGTTGTGTTTGCGTTCCCTACCTCCGATTTTTTTAGAAATTCGGAAGGCCACTTGTCTACCTTTTCAGATAAAATGCAAATATTGAGAACGCCTAACTATCACATAATTTGATACTATAATATGATCTATATTTGGTACTACTACCACTTTTTGAGATTATAGCTGCTAATATAAATAGATTATCATGTTTTTTATGTAGCTTATTAGTAGCATAGAAAAGATGTCGTGTGGATTATACTTAATTAAAGAAAGAAAAGCTAACTCGAGCCAAATATAATAAATACAAAAAATATTAGAATTAAAAGAAAAAAATATAATTTATACAAGAAAATACTTTAAATTAGCAAACAATTAAAGTGACTTGATAAATACATATTTTCTAACCCCAAGGAGAAGAATTCTTTTAATACATGTTTCCAATGAACTGCGTGCGGTTACATACTTGTACATTCTCCTAGTATCTTTATTTTATCTAGTAGTAGTCTTTATGATGAGGGATACGACGCGAGTGAGATACACTAGGGATAATCGCATTTTTCTTGGATCTATTGCCGGAACACATACCATTGTTTTTATGGTTTTTGTTTTCAATTAATTATAATTTAAAAACATATACAACCACATACTCTTAATATAAATAGAACATACATACATACATACATACAGGGTGTCCAGTAAATAAACGTCCAACCGTTAACCACCAATAGAGGACCCTGTGAAGTGCCCGGAAATGCAATTTTTTTTATTATATTAAACCTGGTTTAGAAATAAGCCAGGTTTAAGTTGTCCTCCTCTTGCTAACCAATTCTCCTCTAATCCTCAATTTTTGCTAACCAAGCTGTTCTTTGCTTCATTAGGAGTCTAATAAAAAAAAATGCCGATATCCCTATTTTAGCACTCTTACCATAACAAAATAGCCCAAAGGAATTTAAAAAAAATAAAAAACAATTTAAACCTGGCTTATTTCTAAAATAAAAAAAATTGCATTTCCGGGCACTTCACAGGGTCCTCTATTGGTGGTTAACGGTTGGACGTTTATTTACTGGACACACTGTATACTCACGGCTATAAATCCCAAGAAGGGGTAGCCAGAGCTAAGGAATTAAAAATTCCTCAGCCACTTTTGATAATTTGATTGGGAAAAAGATAGTAAAAATATAGGTTGTTGGTGATGGGTCTCCAACCGCATCGCCCAAAAATTCCTTAAAAGCCCCAATACCGTTAGTCGCCTCTGTTAGTTACTACCCACCGGAAGAAATGGGGTAGTGATATTCTAAGCCGACACTACACAGCACAACAAATTGATTTAGCTAAATTTATGTAGGAATTTTTTATGTGTATTTTGGGTTAGATTAATTAGAGATATAAAAAAAATCTCATTGTATAACTATGATGCTTAAGCTACATTTACTTATATCTTATGTATTTTAGCGATCGAGTATGTTAATTAAAAGATAGCTAACATCTCTCCAGTTAAGATCATACAGCGTCTCGCAATGTCACAACCTCGCTGTCGTGATGTCCGTGGGATCGCCATTGTTTTGCCATTGTTACGCCAGAACGGTATTCTGGGTCCGAGAGCATAGACTATTCAATTACAAAAGCACTTTTGAGGATCATGATTGTTTATGCAATTTTGAAGAAAAACATCTGCGACGTAACATTTCATAGTGTAAGGAGATGTAAAATATGTAAGTACGTTTTGCGTAAAGCTTACTAATTTTAGATGGACCTTCGTCAGTGTTAAAAAATATGTTAGTAATATTATAATATTGATTTTAATTATATAAGCAAAGCTGAAATAACGAATATAATTTATCTTTCGAATCCTACACATTTTAGGATTACAGCTTTTTTTTCGAAAGCATTGGTTGCCGCTGGCCCTGTGGCTTCACCGTGACTTAATGTGATTTCTTAAAGTTCAACGTCGTTAACTGTTTTCCAATTTCTTGATTTTATTTTAACAGAATTGGTACACTTTTCCTATCCCACACTTACGGATCAGCAAGTAGCTCATTTTTTAACACATTCATATCACAATATTTCCACACTTTTTTAGCGTAACGGTTCTGGATGCAAAACCATTAGAGCCAAGCTGAAACGTTACCGCCGCAAAAACAGAGAGAGTGTATTATTGATAAGATTTTCGTATATTTTTGACTCGCTCACTCCAAAAGATAGCGGCTTTTTTTTACACCACAGAATTCGTGTCTTATATAAATTTTGTTTAATGGGTGATTATCAAGTGTGAATTTCCTGGCCATTATCTTTGTTGTACCATATGCACTTAATGGATTCGACTAAGTAAACACCTCTTTTGTAATAGCACGGATGGGTCTTTCTGGAAAATGAATTCGATACAATGCAGTTGCAGCAACTTGTAGATACTACACTTGTGGGAATTATAATAAACAATAATGCTATAAATAATTTGCAATAGTTTGCGATTTTGCTCTTTTATCGTAATGAATTGTCAGTGGTTTTTCAAACGAAAATAGTAAATTTCAGACAAAATCAAAATAATATACTGTTTCCATTTCCGGCATGCACATCGTCATCGTTCTAATAGTATAACATTGATTTATTTTGCTAGTTACATTTTAATAATAATAAATAAAGTAAAGAATAATTTCGACACAGACGAGGATCGAACCCGCGACCTCGGGTATACGCCCCCGTCGCTCTGCCTATTGAGCTACCGTGTCGATGGCTGCCAGTGCGAAATTCTTCTATCCTTTGTTTCTTTTACACTTTTAAGTAGTGTTTGCGTTCCCTAATTTTTTACAAATTCGGAAGGCCACTTGTCTATCCTTTCAGGTAGAATGCAAATGTTGAGAACGCCTAACTATCACATAATTTGAATGTTTTTGTTCATGGGAACCTCATGTGGGGATTATTACTAATAAATAAAGGATAAATAAAGGAAAGAAAAATTTCGACACAGGTGGGGATCGAACCCGCGAACTCGGGTATACGCCCCCGTCGCTCTGCCAATTGAGCTACCGTGTATCCCCGCCTGTGTCGAAATTTTTCTTTCCTTTATTTATTAGTTATAATCCCCTCATGAGGTTTTCATGAACAAATCATTCAAATTATTTGAATACTACAACCTCCGGAAAATCATATTATCGACAGTACATAGGAACGGGTAAATTAATGAATCCTTTCCTTAGTTAACTTTTGTTTATAAATTAGACAGCTTAAATAAAAAGAATACCATTCAAAGAAACTATTTCAATGTCATGTAATTAACATTGACTTGCATTGCATTTCTTACCAACTATTTACTTGAAAGTGATTCACTTAAGCGGTCAGCATTCAACAGAATCAAGAACTGCAAATGACATTATAAAAGTATAAGTGTCTGACTAAGAATCGATTATTGCTGCGGGTAATCGAATTCTAAATGTTTAAGTAGCTAATTAATTCTGTTTAACAACGATTAGAACGTTCAAATTGATTGCGAAGGATACTGTATGTTAAATTGGTTTTAATTTTTAATCGCTACTTCCATTGAAGACTATTGTGAAGTAGTTAAGATGGATCTAATTTATTTGTTATTTGAAAATTGCTGCTACATGTGCAGATTATGCAGATACAAAAAGTTGCAGTGCAGAGCATAAAAAATATATGCAAGTAAAAAACTTATACGCAACAAATTAGACCTTACATAGTTCCCCAGTGTAGCGGTGTAGTAATAGTAGTATAGTACCAACCCATTTCTTCCCAAGGGTGACGTACGATGCCACATGGGGCTCTGACTAGTCCATGGTTATTGGGCCTTTTACGTAGTTGTTGTGCGTTGTGGCTGAGGACCCTTCAATAACCGTCTTTTTTTAAAATAAATTCCTTACTAAATTTACAAGATTGACAGAGGACTTTCTAATTTGAAACTCAGGCTAAGAATAATTTATTGAATTAACAGGAAGACGATAGTTAGGTCTCCTAGTGTGGTACTAAGTAATAGGTGAAGTTTTGTATTGTAAGTGCCTAATTATATAGCAAAACTAGTAATCTGTCTCCCTGAAACTGCAAATGACTGGTTAATACTAGATCAGCTATTATTGAGCCTCTATTAAACTGTCCTGTGTCGTAATTGTTTGGTCTTGTTTCTGCCAGAGTCGCGCTAAATAGCCGCATCGGACGCAACACAATGGTACGGTAATGGAGGATATATCTATCAGCCTTGAACTGTGACGATGCGCAATGTAATTGGTTGTGTTTAATCCTATTTATTGTTGTATTGTTCTAAAATACACGCAAATAATTGTAGTTTGGTGTAAAGGTAAACTTTGCGTAAGTTGGTAACATTTATTCGCAGCTATATATTATGCTTGATATTTTTTTCCAAAGGGCTATAGTTGCAATAATAATAGCTGTAATAATAATAATAATCCCGACCGACTGTGCTCTTGTCGGGGAGTACCGCCTCTCCCAATTAAAATTCTAATTTTCTTTTTCGGCCATGGGAGAGGCGAGAATCTAAAACATACCCAATAATAAATATTTAAATTCCAATTGCACAATTACAGTTTTATATAGTTATAGTTACAGAGTAGGTTGAGTGCAACATTTAATTGAACTAGTAGTTTTTTTGTCTTGCTCCTTGTCCCTAGAATTTTTAAGCTCATTAAGTACTTTACTATTAATGTTGCGGATTGTAACATTAAATAGTTTGCCGGCGAAAATGTATTAGTTATAGGGCAAACAGCACCCAGGGAAAGTTCAAACGACAAACCACGGGACGGTTCAAATTTGTGCCTATCGGAAACTCGGTCCTGCGTTAAGTTTCAACATAACATACATTCATATAATTATGGCCACAAAGCCAGAGCTCTCCAATTACGAGTAGAAGCCTAGCCTACCAAGTCGAGGGCGAAAAAAAATAATAAAAAACAAAGATTGCTTGGCGATGGGTCTCTAGCCATGACGACCAAAATTACATGAAAATCCTCATACTTTTAGTCTCAAACTAAGGATACTAATATTTTCCGAAACCAACACTCCCTTAATATGACAACCACGGAAAAGGTTAGGCTGATTAATGATATTCTAAGCAAACACTTAGCAGCTGAGGAATCTAGGAAAAAATACATCTAACAATGCATTGAATATTAGACAAATATATATCAAACAAACATTATAAATATTATAATATAAAAAATATTTGGATAATATCGTAAACTGATAACTATTACTTATTTCGATCAGATTGTAAAGCAGGAAATGCATAATAGTTTGGTAACTCTTATGACGAAAAAACGGGTAACTGCAATTTTAACACCCAGTGGTCGGTGCTGTTATCTACATAATATTTTATTTCAAAACAAATCCAGACACACAGTTGCGTAGTGTTGGCTTATAATAGCGCTAACTCTTTCTTCCTGCGGATGAATTGTGATTGTGAGGTGACTTGAAACTAAAATCCAAACAACGTTTATTCTAACATCTTTCCCCAACCTATTCTAAAGTTCTACCTACCTCTTTTACAGGTTTTAAAGCCGTGAGTATATATGTATGTATGTACAAATCAAAGTAAGTTATTTAAATATTTTTAAATATTAAAGCCAAATGATGAATTATTATTTTTTAAAGTTAAGATAATCATCAAGGTATCATCAGGGAAACATCACTTTATAAACTCTCAATTTAGACATTATGCATACTTCTCACGTTTATGAAAAATTGCCAAAGTCGCCCAAAAGGAAATGGTGAAACAGATAAGAAATAATTTACTTCAATAAAATTTCCCAAGAAACAGTTACGGCAACTCATAAAAACAACACAAAGAATATAACCGTACGACCGCGGATAAAGCTTTTGATATATGGAATCGTAACACAATAGAACATAAACTGCAGCTTATTAAACCGTGCAATCAACAATCAACTTACCAGTAAATTGTTATGGGGGGAAAATCCAGAAATAAAACACTGCCCTTTATGGGCTTGCACAAAACATAGAACACATCACAGAGAAATTTTAGTTGCAGAATCACTCACGAAAAACTTATCGTAAAAGATGCGCACGTAACTTCAAGCAGCGCGACAGACGGGCGTCGCGCGTGGAGCTGTGGCGCCAAATGAAATAAATAGTTTGAGAAGTTTGTTTGACGGTTCTCGTTGTCGGCTGTCGGCATGCGAGCGCCCGCGCTGCGTACTCGCTCCCCGGTAGCCGGGTTTGCAGTTCATCAATCAACATTGACTCACTTGAGTCATTACGAGTGACAGAAACACGGATCTGGTTCAAAGTTCTAGTAAGATGAATAATTAAGGAATATGGTATGAATACATATATCTCACACATTGTTCTACAGGACCCCCGAGTTTATTCAGTATAAGTAAAAAAATAAGATGTCCAAAAAAACGAATTTTTTTTATAGTGAACCAAATTATAGTCTAAAGAAACCATTGTAAAACCAGAAGTTGCTAATTAATACAGCAAATTACATAAAATATTAAAAACGTAACGAATTGGAGAAATAATCAAAAGGTCTAACAATGGGTTTTATTTTTTATAGTTTACGAAGAAACCTAAACCAAAATGTAAACGCCCATAGGAAACGTTTGTGAAATGCATCTGGTCCTCCCACTCTTATTCGGCCCGCAGCTAAATCGGCCCGTGCCGCCGCATCTCGTGATTAATGATATTCACCGAGTTTTCTATGTCAATGAGTTCCTCTAATGTGTTTTAAATGAATTTCGTTACGAAACTAATACACATCAATCAGAATAGGATGGCTTCGGTATTTCGATCATTACTTTTAATCAAATGATATATTTAATACCCGCAATTATAGTTAATCGTGACTGATTTTCCATCTGCTGATTGAATAGTAATAATATTACAGAAAACACAATTAAATTATGTGAATAACATAAATAAATAACTATTATAAGTCACTAAACCGGTGCAACATCTTTAAAGAATGACGATTTACAAGCATCATATTAAACGGACAGCACGCTTTAACCGCAAAAAGGCGTAACTGACATATTTTAGAACAACCCATATGTCGTTTTAGTTCTTCTCTTGTCATTAATCAGCGCATTCTGTACAAGTGTCTTTTAAACTGGTTAAGATTATTAAGTTTACGATGGAACTTACCGAGACAAGTCACTATGATTAGCAGACGACATACAATTGTAATTTTATGTTGGCTAAGAAAAGCACTAGCCAAGCCACATAGAAACGAATATTGTTCTTCAAACTTTTTTTTTCACTGATGAACAATTCACTGATGGGTACCTAATGGTATGCATCACCCAATACCCATAGTTTTAATGTATTAGTTTATAAAATATATGGTGGATGAATTGTAATTGGTTTTTAAATATCTGTATGTTTAAATAATTGTTTCCTCTCTCTCAAATTCCATTGTCTTGGTTTTGTCCACATTTACCCTCATTCCCATTTTTCCAAAAGACGTACCTACATGCAATATTCACCATCTCTTGCAACTCATTGACTGTTGATGCAAGTAAAACTCGATCGTCAGCGTATAAGAAGGATATAACGATGAACCACGTCATTCTCAGTCTATTATCACTTTTACGCAATTTTTGCGAACAGTCATCCAAGAACAAATTGTAGAGCCACGGAGAAGCTACAGAACCCTGTTGAACACCCCGAGATATCCCGAACGACTTTCTCCGTTCACTCTTTACACATGTACTAGAATCGTCATAGAGGAGTCCCAATGCACAAATAAGTCGGCTTCCCAACCAGGGCCGCGCCGACCCCAGGCAGCGCCTGTGTGCGGAACCTCTGAAGCGCCTCTTTTTAGGGTTCCCTACTAAAAGGTAAAACGGGACCCAATTACTAAGACTTTGCTGTTTATCTGTCTGTCTGTCTCCAGGCTGTATCTCATAAAACGTGATAGCTAGAAAACTGGAATTTTCACAAATGATTTATTTCTGTTGCCGCTATGACAACAAATACAAAAAAAAAACATTTCATACAATAAACGTGTTTTAATCGTATTTTATTGCTCAATTTTAAAAACTTTAATAAGTAGATGCTTAAAATTTTTACAAAATTCATACAAAATTCTTCACCTTTCAAAACAAATAATTAAATAACAGTAAAGTAAATAGCAAAGGAGGGCTCCCATACAAAAACGTATTTTTTTATTATAGATGATAGTGCGGAACCCTTCGTGCGTGAGTTGACTCGCACTTGGCCGGTTTTTTAACGATTTTAGACTTTTAATGAATAGTTTTAATTGTAAATTTTTAGTGCAATTAATTTTTAATATTTAAACCACAGCTTTTACTAAATGCTTATGGATGTGGGAAAAAGTATTTTTTTCTATTCAAAATTAGTTTGTTTTTATTTCTTAAACAGAACTTATATTTTTTGTGTATAATAAATATTAATCTTTCTTAACTATTTATTATAAAAATTCAACCTTACACACAATTGCAATCAAATGATTGTTCAATTGTTTTGTTTTGTCTTGACTATCTCGTTCATTATATTATATTGCACGCATCGGATCGGGTTGCGTACACAAACTCACTAATACATACTAATACAAACTCGACGCCTCTACGGAAAGAACTGCCACCGTTCTAACTTTGAGCTCGTAAGTAAAGTAAAATAAAACCCTAAGCGTAAAATGAAACCATAAACGTAAATAAGAATAAACATTAAATATTGAGAGACTTGATCAATGAGCGTAATAGATGTTTTGTTGTTTACAAGGCGTATGTTGGGCCTATTCCGCCTACTTACTTCTAAATCTTTTAGGAAACAAAACAAGGTAGGTAGGTAACAAAAATAATTTAGGTGGCGCGGGCGCGGCGCCCCTATAGTCCTGGCGCCTGTGTGCGCCGCACACCTCGCACATAAGGGCGGCGCGGCCCTGTTCCCAACCCAAAGTTGGACAACATCTTACCCAAATACTTTCTTACTACCCTATCATACGCATTCTACCTGAGTAAATGACTAAAAAACCATTTTTTTTATATTTTTCAAGTATTTTTGATGCAAATGTGCTGTGTGAATCATTATTTCTCATATAAATATGCACGTGTGAATACGCCGTACTCCAATTTACGTTACACAATATAAAGAAAACGGTGTACAAATCACTAATCGCTTTCCGTCCACGAGGAACGAAACGTCACTCCATTTGTAAAATGCATCATACATGTTATCGCTCCTCTTGTGCTTTATCGAATTGTTATAAATAAAAAAAATACCGTTTGAGCTCGAAGGTTCTGGACACAAAGCAGTTGGATGAGAGCAGCACAGGACTGGTCGTTTTGGGGATATTTTGGGGAGGCTTATGTCCAGCAGTGAACGTGTATTGGCTGATGATGATGAAAAAAATACCTACATACATAGTACATTCCTACATAGTATGTTCCTTATGAATACATATAATAGATTATAGATTTAAAATGCACACGATTGGCTCCACTTTTGTATCAAGCTAAATAATTCCAAAACCGCTGAACTACCGATGACGAACCGGAACAATATTTCCCAGTCCTTAGATAACATTATTGATATCCAACAACATAAAATAATCAGAAGCAGAGAATTAATTAACATTAGGAAATGAGTAAATTTTCTTTGCGCATATAAAGCTAGTTCCGCGTGCGTATCATTATGAACTCTTACAAGCTGGAAATTTGCGCATGCGCTCTACCAATCATGAGTGGGATTTTTAAATCATATGGTTTGTGATCTGTGGTTTCCTTTTTTCATGCATTTTTTTTTAAATTTACCCGAGCAGTGAAAGTGAGTATGACCTGCCCTTCTATAATATTAATGCCTATGTGCTCCAAATTTATGCCGTGAAGTTTAGTGCCGGCTTATTAGAATGTCACTCACTACCCCTTTTTGGGCTTAATGGGGCTTTTTAAGTTGTTTTTGAGTGATGTGGTACGCAATTTATTCTAGAATACTTTATTTCTACCATCTTCTCCCCTATCAACTTCCTAATGTGGCTGAGAAGTTTCTAGATCTGACGCTTTGGCTACCCCTTTATGGGAGTTATGGCCGTGAAGATATGTAGGTAATTCTTACTTTTTATTTGACTGCTTATTCGGTTTAAAGAACAATGAGTGAGACAAAATATTACTATACAATGCAGATGAATCTCAGTAGATAGTAGATAGAATCGAGTTTCATAAGGATCAGGATAAATATTATAGGATGGAGACATTCCGATCTCAAATTATTATTTTTTACCAAATCGTTATCGTTATTGTCATTAAGTTAAAGATCTTAAACAAACCTTTCTAAAATTACACATCACTATCCATAAAAAATGCCTGCCTCTGTGGCCAAGCGGTCAAACCAATAATGTGGTTTATTTTTTAAAAGTTTGAAAAACGTTTAAGAAGAATGAAAGGATTGCCAGAATGGTAAAACGTAACTATCGTGGTCAGTATCTACGCAAATATGGAGAAATAATGACTCGAGTGTATGTATTTATTTAAATTTGAGTTGATTTTAAGTTTAAGATTTTTGGTTTTTACTTTTGGAAGTTGAATGTTCTTGATGATGGATTTCCAACCGCACCGCCCAAAAATCACTTAAAAAGTTCCAATATCGTGAGTCTTCTTACGATCACCCATTGGAAGAAATGGGATAGTGCTATTCTAAGCCGACACTGCGCAGATTCACAATACATAAAGTAGCTCTGAGAGCGTACAAAATGAACATTATTGCATATATTACGCACACGTATGTTACTATGAGCTTATATGTTTGGTCAAAACAAATTGTTGTTAGATCATTATGATTCACCGTCACGCGCCACGGCACAAATGTTATTGACTTCACCTACAAGGTCTTCTGTAGGGTGATATAATTCTGACAGTAATACATAAATATAATCACGCCGTTAGTTCGCATTGGGGTAGGCAGACACTATCGATAGCAAGTTTGTACGATAATGAAAAATCAATAAATATTTTCATACATGCTCTTTTGTTCTTTATACATAGGCGTGAGCACATGTGAAGTAATTTTGAGTTAAGGAGAGGTACTTTTAACAATAATTCTAAAAACGACCATACTGAAGTGTTTTCTTAGATCTTTCTAACACATTACCAAAAATTTCGAAGCGAAAATGGGACTTAGGGTCGTTTATTGTGAATTATTTATTTTTAGATTTCCGTAACTTCATCTATTTTCATTAATATTTTCATACAGGGCCTATTATTTCTACTATCTATTTGTGTGCCTTAAATGTGTCCTTCGCCATTTCTGAAATCATTACCATTGTCATTGGCTCTATAGGTAACCTCTTTTTGAATGTACTCAACTTTCCATTAAGTGCCTAAATATATTTCATATTTCTATTAATCCAATAAAAGAGTATAAACAAAAGTTCCAAAGCTCTAGGTACCCTATTTTGGGATTTATAGTCGTGATATTATGCTGTGTAGTGTCGGCTTAGAAGAGCAATACCCCATTTCTTCCGGTGGATGTACGTAAGAGGCGACTGACGGTATTGGGTATTGGGTAACGATATTAAGGGATTTTTGGGCGATCCAGTTGGAGACCCATCACCAACAACCTTTATTTTACCATCTTCTCCCCACACAACTTTCCAAAAGTGGCTGAGAAATTTCTAATTCATTGGCTCTGGCTACCCCTTCCAGGGATTTATAGCTGTCAGCATATGTATGTATGAATACACATATGTAGTATATAAAAGTACAACAAAACAGTATAGTTATTATTACACTTATATATAACACAGAGCTAAGGTCAAAGTTCTAGATCCAAAGTAGCTGATATATTCCGACTAAATACTTCTGGTTTCGACGCATCAGTTACACTTCAGAGACTTTCGTTTACATGAAAGATATCATTATGTTTTTTTTAACTTTAACTATTTTAAAGAAATATGTGTGATTAATTTATCATGGTTGCTAAAGGTGAGAGAAAACATCGTGAGGAAACCCAAATGGCTAAGTTGTACTTTGTCATGTAAGTGTAATCGTACAAAACGGCGATAGGCCTGCCCCTTCACGTGAGTACTGTCCAGTCCAAGCCACAAGCTACGTGGGTACTCCGAACACCAGGTGATAATGTCACGTGATGCTCAGAAGTGTTAGTACCTCTGCAAACCCGTTCAGGGAAATACGGCGTGAACGTTTGAGTTTTAAGTTGAGTTTGAGTTATTTAAACACATTCAAAAGAAACCTTTTATAGCTATATATAACTGTCCGATAAGTTAGAGCTATTCTCAGCCAACACTACAAGTACAAGGACAGGCCAATACTCCCTAATTTGAGAAATAATTGTATGCACAATATGTGATTAAAATAAATTAAACTGCGGTTAAATTCAAACAAGAGACTCTTAACACCAAAAACGGATTAAAATATCAATATTCTGGTCGTCGGTTTCGGAAAAGGATATACCCATTTTGGACGTGAGTCGAACACTAAGGAGCTAAATAAAGATTCGATATTTTTTAAGTAATATGTTTTATTTAATTGAGTATTATATGGCCTAGAAAAAATGACAAGTCAGCACCACCACCACATCAATTCAATATTTATACGAGTATATATGTGTTATGTATGCGTTTTACGAAGCGGTTTAAGATAGTATCTTTAAAGAAATCGATGAGCGATGTGGAGACAAACCCAACATCAATTCCTCTATCTAAATGTTCTTCTACTCTACTCTACTGAAACGATGACACTGATAACAAAATAATGACAGATAAAAAAAAACAAATGTTTATTGAAAACTGCCTCCGTGGTCTAGCGGTTAAGCGCTTGGTTTCAGGTACGGAGGTCTCGGGTTCGATTCCCGAGGGGTGGTAACCTTACAAATTTAATTTGTAAGATTTAACCCAGTTTGGAGGATATTGCAGGCCTGAATCACCGGATTATCCGAAAATCAAGATGATTCAGTGCTTCGGAGGGCACGTAAAGCCTTCGGTCCCGGCTACTATTACGGTAGTAGTCGTTAGTCTTCCAACCCGCAATTGACCAGCGTGATGGACTATGGCCAAATCGCCCTATAAAGGGTAGGCTCGAGCCCCTTGGTAGGGACATATATGGGCTGTGGAATTGAGAATTATTGAAAAGCTTTTTCACTAATTTATACATTTCGTTTTTTCCGCTCCTAAATAATGTACAGTTCCTCATTACCTAGAACACACATAAAAAATAACTGCTCTCATACTACTAAAATCACACCTATTTTATTTCACAATTCGTCATACGCGGTAGCAATACTCGTGCCGTCCTCCCAACGAAATCCGTGGAGCGCATCGGACTCGCAGGAGCGGCTGTCTTGATGACACCACGCACGGCAGGCGCGGCATGAAGTACCGTGATTTAGACGGTATGGCATTACGAATAAACTTCCTTGGCGGTAATTTAGTGATACACGATGAGTGTAATAATGAGACAAAAATTTTCAAATCAACTTCCAAATGTGGCTCAAGATTTACTTGGTCTAAAGCTCGGGCTACCCCTTTTTTGGATTTATGGCCGTGAGTATATGTTTGTATGTATGGATTTACAAAGAAAAACTCGTTAATTTTGTAATAGTGTATACGAACAAAAAATTGTTCAATGTTTTGGAAGAACGGAAGAAAATTAGAAAATATGGATGGGATTTATGCTAAGCGCATTGTCCACAAGTTGCTTCAAATTTTTAAGTAACAGTTCCTTAAGTCACCTTATAAGGAGCCTAATGGGGAAGTGCCATATTAATGATTAATGTCAATGAGAATTATGGGAGTTATTGGTATACTCCTTAACCATATTTACAAAACTAATAAATAGTTTTGACTGCATAAAATCAAACAAATCAATTTGCCTATAAACGTTCTTATACTGGGAATATTTCACCAGTCTATTATTATAGCGAATAAAAAAGAGTATAAATCCCCAAGTGCGTTTGCGCAACCGTAAACGAGTAACGATCGCGCACGCGCTGATGTTATCGCGCCGGCCAAGATGGCGGACAATGCTGAATTAATAGACTTTTTATTCCTTTGAATATCTTTGGTTAATTGAATATTGGCTGTTTTTACTAGGTAATTCGCAATCGTATTAAGTTTCTATGAGATAATTAATCTTAATTGAAAAAGGATTATTAAACGTATGTGTCTTGCGTAATTTAAGATCCGTTGGGTCGAAGGATTGGAATGATGTATGTTTTAGTCTTTGATTAGAACAAAATAGCGAAGATACGGCACGTACTTATAATCTTCAACTGAAAAGAGGCATATTCACAACTACACAGCACGCACACCCACACAACTGTGTTTGATTTGATATTTAACGTTGTACGCTACCGCTACCGAACGACAGAGACAAACATATTTGATTCGAAAGTAGCGCGAGCGAGACAAGCGCATGCTGCTGCCGTGCGTCTTCGGGATACTTCGGGTCAAATTGTATTCAACGACGATACCAGAATGCAAAATGGCGAACAAAGCAATAAATGAATTTAAAAATATCATATTCTTTTTAAGTTTTTATGTACTTACGAGTGAAAAGTGATTCCATGAGATTTTTTCTTTTGGAATAGTTTGTACAACGCATAAAAGCACACGAAGGCATTTTTGGTAACCGCTATCTCGCTTAAAATAATAAAACTGTTTCTTCGAGTCACACACCTGTTCCTGTCACTTGTCGATTGCGACTGAGCGCAATTAGGCGACGTTAGCCTGATTTAAAGGATCCACGCTCTAGAGGCGAGTCACCCATCTTCGCTATTTTGTTTTAATCAAAGGTTTTAGTAGGTTTTTTACTCGCGGCTATAATTTCAAGAAGTTGAAGTTTGAGATTGTAAATCGATAAATTCTTCAGTTACTTGGATGTTGAGTGGGAAAAAATGGTACATGTCAAGAATAACCTACAACTACAAGGCAATGGTGGTGATGGTTTTCCAGCCGCATCGCCTGACTATCAATGAAAGAGTCTCGTATCTACTTACTCTGGTATTACTATTAATAGTAGATATGGATACCCGTGGATTCCTTCCGTGTAGTGTCGGCTAAGAATAGCACTACCCCATTTCTACCCGTGGGTGATCGTAAGAGGCGACTAAGGGTATAGGGGCCTATTAATTGATTTTTGGGCGATGTGGTTGGAGACCTGTCACCAAAAACATTTATTATTGCCATCTTTTCCCCAATCAACTTCCAAAAGTGGCTGAGGAATTTTTCATTCCAAAGCTCTGGCTACCCCGTTAAGGGATTTATAGCCGTGAGTATATGTATGTATGTCCTTCCTTCAACAATTACGAGAATACATAGGTATGGAAATATTAGCAAAATGATAGTATTTAAGCTAAAATATACAGCGGCAACCTAAGAATCAAACACTTTTAAACAGACATTAGTTTCTAATACTTTTACTTTGTATTTTGAGTAGTAAGTACTTATGACTCAAAAAATGTGCGAATAACGTCAATTGATTTCCAACACTCAATCGTAATCGAACACATCGATGAAGGAAACCCGTGTACAACTAATTGAATGGCAACGTAATTGGCAATAGAAGTATCGATTTCCTACATGTATCGATTAAACTGCGATTAAACGATTACCAGTTACGACATTCCGTTGTTGGAGTTGTAAATGCTTGTTGCATTCGTATCGACTATGTTAAAAGGATTTTAACTATCTTCATATCATTCATGCTTTGCTTTTGCTTTTCCGTTTTTCAGAGGGCACGTTAACCCATCGGCGCCGGCTACTATCACGGTAGTAGTCGGTAGTCTGCCAACCCGAATTTGGCCAGCGCGGTGGACTATCGCTAAATCACCCTGTATAGGGTAGGCTCGAGCCCCTTGGTGTGGATATAAAATAGACAAAAGCAATACTTTTAAAATATACTATGTTTTATCAGCGTTTAGCAGAGATACATATACCGCCTGATCGATTTAATCCAATTTTAAGTCATCTAGCTAGATAATAAAGCATTGAATAATACCTAATTATCAAACCTTATAAGATGATATTCTCTTTTAATATAATATAAAACACAGCACAGTGGTAATCAGGGTTGTTGAGATTGGTTGCCAACTACGTTGTCTACGTATAAGCCATCGATCCTTCAGTTGCTTCCTACGGCGCGTACAGGAAAGAAAGGAAATTATGTATTCTAGAAACCAATAAAATCGCTAGAA
This sequence comes from Bedellia somnulentella, assembly GCA_963576735.1. Classification (NCBI taxonomy): domain Eukaryota; kingdom Metazoa; phylum Arthropoda; class Insecta; order Lepidoptera; family Bedelliidae; genus Bedellia; species Bedellia somnulentella. Next base: position 880,653 of record OY755175.1, on the reverse strand, counting down.
ATTACCTTTCTTACACATGAAAACACGTAATGATACGATTATATTAGTAAAGACATATATATTTTATATTATATTTTCCTCGCACAATTAAGTTAAAGTGGTATCAAACCCTAATCCTTCTTCTAAAGCAGTCGAGTACTAATCACTAGTCTCTAGCACCACTGGCTAATCATAAATACATTTACATATTAAACTGCTAATTTATCAGTCAAGGTCAGTGAGTACCAAATACAGATGAATATGCAACAACCATTCAGCCAACTTTACCTTTATCTCACGTAAACAAACTTTCTACCGCCCACATTCTCGCAACTACGCTATCCATTGATTATTGTGAATGAAATAGCACAGAGACGATGTATCAAAAGCCAGCAATGTAAATTATGCGTTGCAATGCAACGAAACCTACGCATCTTCGTAGCAACTGAGACGCCAAAAACTCCTTCTGACATTTCGATGCTAGTAATTTCGGAGTGAAAAGAACAAATATATTTATTTAGATCACCGGCTTTACATGAGTAGTGAGAGTATAAAGAAGTGGCCCTAGATACTCCTTACTGATATCAATGATTCACTATTGTAACCCCGCCAAAACTGGTTTAACCAATTCAATTTAATAAAATTGGAAAAAAAGGCAGAAAGACAAAAGGACAAAATATGATAATTTGGTAAATGTACCAATTGCATATACAATATACATTCGTATGCACGTACTGAGAAGCGTTTATTTTATACATATTTAATTATAACAGACACTCGAATATGAAATTTTTGCTTGTATAAAAATTAAATATTTTTCGTGATCTTAAAACGATGTTTCATTAACTTCTATTACTTTAATACAATCTAATTGCGATTGTAGACAATATAATACTTAAATTAAAATATTAATACTTTTATAAATATTGATCACTACTCAATAAAATCTTCCTTCGATTCCTGCTGAATAATAATAGCGAAAAGGGTTGACTAGATATTCACAACCGACAATAAATTATTTAAAAAACTATTCAAGCCGCACAAATAACAAATTAAAAAACAAATCCGAAAATACTATATTCAACCACTTTTCACTCTGACGTTCCATTTAATTGGGGAATTGAAAAAGTGCTAAGCAAGTCACGAGGTTGCATTTTTGATAATAAATATTATCTAAATTGGGTACAACGATGGCGAGAACACCACGTGGGCAGTTTCCGACTCTAGTTAAGAACACCCACAGAAACTGTTAATTATTTTATTATCCAATCTATGTTGATTGGTGTTTGGAACTATGGAATAAAAATTATATTGCTGTGCCCTTGAAGTATTGAGATCGAATAAACTTGGATTCCTATAACTATAAATAAGTCCCTAATCCGTTTAATTAGAATTTTGCTTCTATGTGGTTTTGTTTAGTATAATTTAAATCTTTTTCTTTCATGAAAACCTCATGTGGGGATTATTACTAATAAATAAAGAATAAATAAAGGAAAGATTTTTTTTTTTTTTTTTCATCTGTGTCGAAATTTTTCTTTCCTTTATTTATTCTTTATTTATTAATTTAGTATAGTTTTCATTTTATTTGTAAATTACATTAATATTATTAAATTAATAAATAATAATAAAACCAAATTAACTATACTTACTAATATGTTTTTTAATGTTTTCATCTCAGCTGATTATTATAATATCAAGCTGTGTACACAGTTTATGACATACAGTACATAGTTATTATGTCCGAATATGTATTTTTTTTATTGTGTATACAAATGCTATGTCATAATACTATTTGTGTGCCGAATAAATAAATAACTATCTTCAACGACTAATATTCTCACGGCTTAATCTCGAAAAGGGGTGGGTACCATTCTGATTTAGAGCATTAATTCCTAAACAACGTTATATTATAGCCTTATTCAGAAAGAATTCTTAAAATGGTCATCTGTTAATTTAAATCTTTTTGTTCATGAAAACCTCATGTGGGGATTATTACTAATAAATAAAGAATAAATAAAGGAAAGAAAAATTTCGACACAGGCGGGAATCGAACCCGCGACCTCGGGTATACGCCCGGGTATATGTGTCGAAATTTTTCTTTCCTTTATTTATTCTTTATGTATTGGTCATCTGTTGTTTATTAATTTTTTAAAGGAACTCCAAAATTAACTAATTTTCCTTCTTTGGATGCTTTTTAGGTCAGTATTTTCAATATGGGTCCAAATTTAGTTATCAACAAGCTAACAACAAACAGGGTAAAAATAATTAACATAATTTTAAATGTTTCCCTTAATAAGCTTGAGAACAAGGCAGGCTCGCAGACTACACACAGATGGTTTCATGAAATTCAGTCTAACACAACAATAGCACAACTTCACTAGAAATAATTCGATACTAAGGATACTCGGTTTCAGTATTTAGTCACAAGCGGTCGCGATTTTACCGCGATAAAACGTCTGAGATAATTTTTGAAGATAAACCCACTCTTTTTCCGGAAGCGTAAAACACCTGAAATGTAATTTTCTTATGTAATGCAATAATATGTGAAATAATGCATTTTATGTTATATGTGTTGCTTATTAATGGCTAAAGATTATGAAAAACAGTACACGCTAATAGCCATTAGAGATATGAAGCAGCAATAAAGGATAACGGGAAAATTTTCAACAGAAAAAGATAAGACTGTCCCAAAGCATGGCATATATGTGACAATTTTCAAGAGTATTATTCTTGCCATCACATTTAACTATCAGATAAAGAACGTATTGAAAAAAATAAAACATGCTTGCACCCAAAATCGCTATTTCTCCCGCTCACCGCTCCCACCATAGCTCCACGCTACTCAGTAAATGAACTCAATTTAATAAACAGGTAAGTTTCAGCAGAAAGCAGGCGCGCCACGTTGCCACACCGCTGTTTACACAGGTGGTGCGATGTTGCCAATTCGCTACTTTATGGGGAAATATTAACATTGTTGGATTGCACGGGTATTTATATCAGCTGTTGCTTTGTGATTTATTTGCTGAAAACTAAACAACCTGCCTTTCATAGCATGATCTTTTTTACCCGTTGTGTATGTACCCTGACTATTGCCATAGAAGTAGACATATGTAAAATAATGTAAATGTAGGGACATCAAACTCTGTGGATAATCCCATTATAGGCAAGGTAGAGATTTAAAGTTAAATTTTACAGCACCAATTTACAAAACAAAAGAAAAACCGGCGGCGTAGTGTGTTGCGCACAAACCTGGCTCGGCATTCGCTACCTATTCTTCGCTGCAGTTCTACACCATCCGTGCTAAAAGCAGCAAATTATAACTCCCCGTAATATATTTTTCATAATTTAAATCATATTTTTTTAAAGTGTAATAATCTTTCAACCTTAGCCTTTGTAGGCCAATGTAGCCTTTACATTGTATCACATAAATCTGTAAATTTCAAATGTCTGACTGACTGAAATAAGCCTGAAATGAATTATTGTATGTATGTATTAAAATCTGTCGATTTGAAATGCCAGACCCAATAACCGTTTCAAAGACTCCATACTCAAATCGAACGAGGATCGTTTGAAATTCGAACCTCAACAGACCGCGCTCTTTCCTAATTGCTCTGGAAATAGTCCGCGCATGCGCAACGCGAAACTGCAGTCATCTGGTGTAGGGTGCATGCCATTTTGTGGAAAATATTGTGTAAGGCTTCGTCCCCAGTAGGCAAACTGTTAGCCGCCGACTAAGTTAGCGGCGTATCGGTTTAGTACGCCCTTCCATATATTTCAAATGGAGTGTTCACAGTTTGCTAGTTTTGCACTCACTGTACGCAGTTTGCAGCGTTACGCGCGCCGACTGGAACCAGTTTTGGTGGGAGTCGGCCGCTCACTAAGGTAGTCGGCGCGCGTAACGCTGCAAACTGCGTACAGTGAGTGCAAAACTAGCAAACTGTGAACACTCCATTTGAAATATATGGAAGGGCGTACTAAACCGATACGCCGCTAACTTAGTCGGCGGCTAACAGTTTGCCTACTGGGGACGCAGCCTTACAGTTTGCTTGCGACGCACGAAAATTGATTTGAGTCTGCAGCTAACTCAAATTTCAGTTCGCTGCAAATTTGCGGCTCACTCTGTCGGCGGCTAACAGTTTGCCTACTGGGGACGCAGCCTTATTTTTTAGACATCGACTTTATATGTAATTTAAACTGTACGAGGGATGTAATCTGTCTCATTTATTGGGAATGTAGAATAGAGAAAAAATAAAACTGTATTATGTATCGGTGTAATACGAGTTGTAATAGTGAGTTTCCAATCACTTTGTTGTATTGTTACATATCATAACATAACATAAACGTTCACTTCGAAAATCCCAGAAGGGGTTGGCAGAGGTAATAATACTTCTGAACATCACGTGACTTTGTCACCTGGTGTTCAGAGTACCCACGTTTTGCATGGACAGTGTAATCACGTGATAGGGGGCAGGCCTATTGCCGTTTTGTACGAATACACTGTCACATGACTAAGTACAAGTCAGCCATGTGGGTTTCCTCACGATGTTTTTCCTCACCGTTAACCACCATGATAAATTAACCACACATATGTCTTTAGAAAAGACAAATTGGTGTGGGCCCGACCCGGGATTTGAACACTAGTCGCTTGCACGTTAACCGGTGTTCTACCCATTGAGCTATCACGTCGTCACGTTGTATTGTTACTCTGAAACAAATATCATAAACTAAAATGTAAATAAAAAACTATACTCCATTGCATATGAATGAAATAAATTTGCAAATATGTTTTACTCCAGTATAATATTTATTAGAATATTTACTAGATTTGCAACAAAAATAACATTTAGCCGGATGCCGAATATACGTTGCATCTCTTAAACTTACTATAAAATTGTTGTTACTCATAAATTACGAGGAAAATGTAAAGAGCAATAAAGTAGCGATATTTCATCAGGCCATCCCTGCGCATGCACTTGAATCACGTGCGAAGCATTATGTATTTATCATTTAACAACCCTTAAATTATTTTTAACAACACTTCAGTTTAAGCTGTAGGTAATGCGTTGGGGTTGCCGATACTGACAGATTTTAATACTTCAAACAATCTTTACTTAAGTAATAATTTAGTAATAATGCATGAATGCCGTGTAGTGCCGGCTTAAGAGCTTATTCCATTACACTTTGTCGTTTCTGAATTCAGACGTCCTTCGAAGTTACTGCCGCAGACGCTTGTTATTCCACTACACAAATGTCTACTTTTCAGAAGCCTAGCGTTCTGAACGTTATTCCACTAGTCTGACTTCAGATTCTGTGGCTTTCAGACGTCTTCATTCAGACAAATGGAATAAGCTCTTTAGAATGTCGCTACCCCTTACCTACCCACGGGTGTCGTAAGAGGCGACTAAGGGTATTGGGGCTTTTTATTGGATTTTTGGGCGATGCGGTTGGAGACCCATCACTAAGAACCTTTATTCTTACCATCTTTTCCCCACTCAACTTCCAAAAGTGGCTGAGGAACTTATAATTCCTTAGCTCTGGCTACCCCTTCTAGGGAAATATAGCCGTGAGTATATGTATGTATATATGTATGTAATTTAGTAATAATCCCCATATGAAGTTTTCATGAACAAAAACATTCAAATCTTTACTCACCGTACAATCTTTCTCCAACAAGACTTCAAAAAGCGGCTGCGGAATTTCTAATTCAGCTAACCTTATTTGAGATATTTAGTTTTATTTTACTGTTTTAATCATTGTTTCACCATGTTTACCATTACTGCACTGTTACTGCTTTTAACAAGTAGTCTTAAGTTTTTGTAGCTGTTTATCCATGTACCCAATATGAATTGAAATTTAAGTAATGGACGGCCTTGTAGCACGTTTCATTACACATACATACATACATACATATGCTCACGGCTATAAATCCCTAGAAGGGGTAGCCAGAGCTAAGGAATTAGAAATTCCTCAGCCACTTTTGGAAATGATGGTAAAAATAAAGGTTGTTGGTGATGGGTCTCCAACCGCATCGCCCAAAAATCCCTAAAAAGCTCCAAATCCGTTAGTCGCCTCTTACGTACACCCACCGGAAGAAATGGGATAGTGTTATTCTATGCCGACACTACACAGCAAATCAACATTATCAAGCATTACAACATAGAAAACATTTCAAAAGAAGTGGAAACCCAAAGTGAGTAGAACAAGTCAGAACGTATGAGAAGATTTATTAAAAATATAAGGGAAACGAGGGACATTTGTCAGGATCGTACAAAGTGGTGATCTATACTCTCAACTTCTCTGCTCATCTAACAGGACAGGATTTAATGGCATCAGTAAGTAAGGAAGGCAATTAGATATCGAAAATATACTTTCAAAAGCTCTCCGCTCCGACTCACGGATGATACCGACTTTTAATTTCAATTGTGATTCTAAGAAGCCCTAAAATAAATATGTACAGTACAAATGGAGATATTAGTGGCGAAGTCAGGCGAGCTCAGGAAGTCACGTAATTGATGTGTGTGGTTTTGTGATTTCATTATCTGATTATAAACTCATTATTAAACTTGTCACACGATCCAATCGGTTAAATGTTAAATTAAATACATATGTCTTGTGTTATGTTTGGTTTCCTCTCGTCACCTTAACAGCAATGGTCATTAAATCACTTCTAGTAGGATACTAATGTATCGCTACAAGATTCCTTAAAATATTTAATTCAGAATGTGATTATATCCGCGGAGCAGATATATTAACTGTATTAGGAAGAAACATTTAGCAATGTTATATCTCCTGATTCACCGAAAATTCAGATGATTCTGTGCTTCGGAGGACACGATAAGTCATGGGTCTCGGCGAATGTCACGGTAGTAGTCTTTAGCCTGCCAAGCCGCAATTGTCCTGCGTGGTGGACTATGGTAATTCGTTATACAAACTGGCATTTATTTGTCATTTATGATAATAGTCATAGGACGAAGCTATAAGGATGGAATTGGATATTAAAAGCGAAAGAAGCAAAACTAGTGCGAAGCGAAACTAGAGCAAAAACAGTATTCTCCCTGGCTGCCTCCTCTTCAATTCTTAGTTACTACTGCACATAGTCATAATCATTGCAAAACGGTAACCCACTATTTGCTAATAAACCATACTGTAGGTACACTCCATTTAATACGATTAGCTTAAACGAACAAAGTCTAGGGAATCGAAGATCCTACAGAATAGATTGTATTGAGCTACAGGTTGTTCTCAACCGCACAATAAATGGCTAAATAAAGGGTGTAGGGTGCAGGGCGTGGGAGCGACATCAATTGATACCTCTGACCACAACAGCCTGTTCTTACCAAACCGCACCGCAGACCTCCACGGAATCACTCCCGTGGGATATGTGACTGTTTACTGTGGACTGTAGGGATTGGAACTAATGGTATTAATTTAATGTTTATAGAATCTGTTTAAAAAATCTGAAAAAAATAATTTTAAACTTATGTTTTATAAATAGGCACAAGGGCATTCACTTCTTTTTGTGTTAATTTGGAAGGTGCAAGTGAGCGTCATGAGATTCTTTACATAAACCATATGAAGCTGTATATTTCCCCAAGAAATAAAAATAACCAGGTGGCAATGTCACGTGATGTATCTCTGCCAACCCCTTTAGGAACATTCGGCGTGATCGTTTGAGTCTTCGAATTTTAAATAAAATAATTGTTTTTTATGGAGTAAATTTATTGTGAGGGTGAATGCCTTTTTTGTTTTTAAGATTTTTATTATGTGAGATTCTACAGACTAAATTCAGAATTTGCAAAGTGTTCAAACAGAAGCGAAATATTTTAAATAAGTAATTGGGTATATATTTGCAGCTATTATGTTTCGTAATTTCCATCAAAATTACAATAGTACTGGGTCCAACCCCGAAGTTCTCCGGCTCACATCACGGTCCACAGAGCTGGCATATCAAAGCATCCCGATGAGAGCCGAACATCGCCGAGTGACCCACGACTCCACGCGAGTGACACCGCGGATGTAGACTGTGACGTATCATGTTTGTGAGAAATTATATCTATGGGATTAGATTTGGTAAGTAAGTAGCATTAATGTTGGGAAAATATAAAGAATGTATGATTTCTGTTGGCAAATGTAGTCTTTTGCCAAGTCGATTTATTCGTTCAACTAGTCATTCCGAGTACTGTATGAGGATTCGCGAAACATGAAGTTTTATTAGCAAACATATTTACAAAATCAATATAAGGAACGAATGGATCCAGCTATTATTTTCGGGAAACAGCACTTTTTGAGTTTCTTCTTGTTATCGCCGCTTTATAAGGAATACAAACTCACTAAGCATAAAGCGAGCCCACTGACACCTCGAGAAACCTAATTCAGTAGTTTACAATCTTTTCCCCACTCATCTTCCAAAAGTGACTAAAAATTTCATATTCTGAAGCTCTGACTACCCCTTCTTGGGATTTATAGCCGTATGTATGTACTAAGCTCTTTTCAGTCCAAGCTACTCAGACTCTCAAACCTGTAGGTAAAATGAATAAACGAGTGACCTAACACAAAACCACAAAACTGATGCGCAAACACACACACACTTACACACACATACACCTACTCATTCATTATATTAACCTTATCTTAAATAATAAAAAATGTATATATTATTGTACCTAAAAATATATATAATATCATATTATGAATTAATCACTATTAATTAATTAATTATTATTAATTGATTGAATTAATTATATTGTCATTTTATCCGAGATCTTTTTTTTTGTATAATTTATTAGGCTGCCCGCGATACAGGTCTAACCTAGTGCGGGGGCCACAGATATAAGAATAACTGTAATGTACTGTTTTTGGAAATAAATGAATTTGAAATGTCTATTTCGACATCCGTATTCAACAAAACGTAGAACCTGTCATAAACATCACTGATGGAATACCGTAAAAGCGAGAGTTGCACAACAATAACTTATTAAATAAATCCCTTATTGGTGTCAAGTGTAGGCGCCCACCCACTAATAAGAATGATTAACACTTATTAAGAAATTAATTTTGTATTATCTATCACGCCATATAGATATTCTCACATGATTATATTGAAATATAAGAATTGAGCTTCGGCGAATTGGTTCTCTGGCTGTCACTTGTATGTATGGGATAAGAATATAGTAAGTAAATTTGACATACATACATTCATACATATATTCACGGCTATAAATCCTTAGAAGGGGTAGCCAGAGCTTGAGAATAAGAAAAATTTTAGCCGCTTTTCGAAATTGAGAGGGAAAAAGTTGGTGATGGGTTTCCTACCACACTGTCCAAAAATAACTTAAAAATCCCCAATACCCTTAGCTGCCTCTTGTGAACACCCACGGAAACTAATATGGCAGTGCTATACAAAACTATAAGTAAATATGAATATGTATTTATTTATACAAAATTATAAAAAATATGTATGAGTATTCGAAGGAAGTCGCAAAGGCTTCTCATGGTCGCACAAGGGGCAATTAATAGTCTCTGCTTGCCCCAGATTACATGGTGTAAGTACATACATATACTCATACGTACATATACTCACGGCTATAAATCCCTAGAAGGGGTAGCCAGAGCTAAGTAATTAGAAATTCCTCAGCCACTTTTGGAAGTTAAGTGGGAAAAGATGGTGAAATAAAGGTTGTTGGTGATGTGTCTCCAACCGCATCGCCCAAACATCCCTTAAAAGCCCTAATACCGTTAGAAGAAATAGGGTAGTGCTATTCTAAGCCGACACTACACAGTGTAAGTACAAATAAATAAATAATATTTTTAAGCAACAAAATTTTTCAGGAGTGATTTTTGGATGTAATGAACCAAGTATTAATCGATTATACCAAAAGGCTTTTGAATGCTTTTTTGAAATCCCCAGTATGCATTAATTAACCTTCATTTCTAGACAAAACTACTTAATATACAAAATAAAAGACTGCTTGTCCGTTTTTTCCCACCTTTAATTACACGAAAGCGTCTGGTAGCACTTTCCTCGAAAGATATTAAAATTAAACAAAGCTGAGTACTTTCTCTGAATTTAAGTTTGACTTATGAAAGTTATTTTGTCGTTTTTGACAAAGTTGAACGATTTCGGTCCATCTCTGTAAGTTAGGAACCCAGAAAAAAACAATATACTTATTAATGTTTCAAACTAAAGTATTTAAAGTAAACAAATTATAAGCATGTAAACATATTTCAGCTTGGCGTTTTAAAACAGTTTTATAATGAAGCTGAAATTTAGGCTTCGTAATATCTCTACTGTAAGTGTATGTAACAATCAAAAGATAATTGTGGTTCTCAATTATAAAGAACATTGTTATATAAAGAAGCTGATGAACAGGACGACATTTTACCGGTCGTTGTGGAATTCATTGGGAAGCCTATGTAAAGCAGTGGACATCTATTGGCTGATGGTGATGATGATGATAGCTAAGAGCTCATTTATATCTGTCAACTATTTTAACACCTATATTTTCTAGGTTTCTGGTCCTGAATCCCTCACTAATCTATCGTGTGAATCTTGTCGTGATTTCTTGTACAAATATTTTAAAAGCAAGAATCTGTAAATTCGTTTTACTTTCGCAACGTGCATTGACAAACGTATTGGTAACACATGTGACAGTCAATCGGCGTATCAAAGACACAATGTAACAAAATATGCTCGTTTTAAAGTAAGACTATCTAAAAAATGAGGATTGAAACACACTGATTTGAAGCAGGGAAACTACACCTTGGTTTTTATATCGTGAGTTGAAAGCCATTATGGGTGTATGAACGAAACCGCTTAATTTTTTGACTAAAACTTCCGTAACATACATACATACATATAATCACGGTCATAAATCCCAAAAAGGGTTAGTCAGAGCTTCAAAGCTAGAAACTAGAATCTCCTCAGCCACATTTAGAAGTTGATAGAGGACAAGAAGGTAGAAATAAATTATCGTTGGTGATAGGTCTCAAACCGCATCGCCCAAAAAACATTTTAAAATACCTATACCATTAGTTGGCTCTTACGGCACCCGTGGGTAGAAAGGGGTAGTGAAGCCGGCACTACACGGCAACATGTTTCAACTCCGATTTCTATGTTCATCAGGTCCATCATAGCTTCTCAGCTACCAATCACAATGAAACAAATGAGGTATCATTACAATCTATTGCACAAATAAATGATGACTTCAAATTAAAACATCGCATCCGTACAATTCGTCCACACATTCTTAGTCAGTCAAATCTATCCTAAATATTTTAACATCTCACAAGTGTAACTGACCAGCCAACATCACAAACCGTGGTAATGGTCGCCTCCACCTGCAGGAAACCAATGAATGGAGCTGATGAAAGGAAGACATCCTGTTCTAATTGAGTGAGGATATATTTGGCAGCAGGATCAAATAAGTCGTGACCGTCAGAATATGTTTGGTGTTCACACTTCCTTGATGACAAGTGGATTCATGGTAATAATTTTATAAAGTCATCATATATTTTGGTTCGTTTTTATTTATGTTTGTTTTTTTTTATTATTTTATAACTCATGTCTTATTTTGAGTTTTTTTTATTTATTTATTTTTGTTAATTATATATTACTATTATTTTTTTCTTCTGTTGTAAAACCAACCTTAATATTATTTTGTTGTTATGTTTCATGTATTGTTTACCCAAGCTTTGAATAAATGTTTTTCTTTCTTTCTTTCTTCTTTCTTATGGTTGAGGGATGGGGTTTATTTATTTAGGTAACACGGATATATGAATTGATGTCATTGGTATTCGTTTTTTTTACATACAGCGTTCATGCCATGTATCCTCGAACATTTTCAAATCGGAACATATTTTCTCGATGTTCAAGGTACCATAATTTTACTTGCAGGGTGAATCCGAATCACCGTGTTTCACGAATACGATAATGAATTTCATTAATCGTCTGAGAACAACTCAGGCATAAGGGTTTTCTCACGATGATATTCCCATGATATTCCTTAATATTAATAACCTTGATAAATTAAGTACATAACGACTCAGAAGGGCAAGCACGAGCGCTATTTTATCGACACGATAACGGTTAGAATGAGATGGCAGTATACGATACTAAGTAAGTGCGTAAGAGATGGCTGCTATATCCCACGCGATAACTAGTTTAAACACGGCTCGTGCTTGGTTTGCAGAAAAGACACATAGTTGTAGGCCCGACTCGGCATTTAAACACACGTTCCGTCTCCTGCTTGAAAAGTGCCTGTGTTACAGCTGAGCTACCAGGGTTGTTTCAATATAGAGAAATTATGAACAAGTAAAGAATCGTTGGTTTTAAGATTTCAAATCCAAGAGCCAAACATTTCTTTAGAACCCTGTACCCTTACGCGCCCCGTATAAAACCCACGCGGAAAGAAAGATGGTGTTAAACCAAACCTACTCGGCACTATGCTGACTGGGTGTTTTACTCATGACATAAGCAGAAATTCATCCAATTACATACATATATACACATACTCACAACTATAAATCTCTTGAAGGGGTAGCCAGAGCTAAGGAATTAGAAATTCCTCAGCCACTATAGGAAGTTGCGTGGGGAAATGATGGTGAAATTAAGGTTGTTGGTGATGGATCTCCAACCATATCGCCACAAACCACTTAATAGCCCCATACCCTTATTCGCCTCTTACAACACCCGTGGGTAGAAAGGGGTAGTGAGATTCTAAGCCGGCACTACACGGTTTACGTGGGTGTTTTACTCACGACATAAGCAGCTATTTACCCAATTACTCGGTAAGTTAGTTAATAAAGAAAGCTAATTAGCTCCCCGACCTTGCAGCTACCGTTATTTGTGTTCAAACTCGTTAGTCTAAGAGACTAATTCGGTCAGCCATTGTCTGTCGGCTGTATTTCGTGAGAAAACGAAATCAGACACAAGTGCTTCGTACAAAAAATCTGAGTTTTTATGAAAATTCTTGACTTGAAATTAGTGCTGCATTGTGTGCCAATGGGATGTGGTTATGAGACTTGGTTACCTTTGAGGGTACAACCTTGGTATAATAAATGAATGATAATAGAAAAAAAAATCTTTATCAAGTGATCGATTCATAAGTTTATATTCTGAATCGAGCTAAAACGGTTTTGGTGGTTTTTTGTGGCAGTGGAAGAATCTTAAGGTTATTTTTTTATGTTTTTTAACCCATACGATATATTTTAATTTCTTTCAGTGTAGATATTACCCACTTCTAATAAAAACACTGGCAGCTCAAAAATATAACATAAACTATAAGTCAACCCAGTAATTAATAAAAAATCCGGATCACTTAAAAGCCTTGTAGAATATGGCAAGAATAAACATAGTAGCACAATTTTAGACCAAATGAGCTGATGAAACGTTTTATTAAGTTCTATAAAGCTTTCATGTGCAGCTAAGATAATTTCCTAGCCGCGTCAGTAAAAACTAAGTTTTTGTGCTGAGAGCAATGTTAATGATGGGTAAGTATGTATGTAACTATGTGCGGAAGTACGTTTTCCCACGCGGCTGCTCGCCCGTGACTGCTGACCTTCCAACCATATGATGCTGTGGTTTACAATATTTCAATATTCTGATTCTCCTTCAAAATTATCTGTTTTCTTGAGACGACAATGTGCCTCAAAAGCAGGCATTCCAATGATGAAAATAAAAAAAAAATGAAGAAAACGAAATGTAAAAGGTTTTTGCCAGGATTGCACTAAATGGCTAATGAGAGTATCGCTTATAAATCCTCTGTAGGAACTGATAGAATTACTAAGTTCATTTCCACTAACTCGACGATATATAAGACTAAGGAACAATCATTTATGAATAGATAAAGCCTTTATTTCAATCACAGATAACAAAAAACAAAAATTACAGTAATTAATAATAAATAGAAGAAAAGCTAAGCTTACTCGTACAACAGCTATTTTGTGTAAAACAATCAAATTCATATTACATGTAAAACATATTATCCAGAATTAACCGTTGTAAATTTCAAGGAACTCTTCTTATTTGGTGCTAAAGACGTTAGGTAGTAAGCACGAGCACTATTTTATCGACACGATAACGGTTAGAATGAGATGGCAGTATACGATACTAAGTAAGTGCGTAAGAGATGGCTGCTTTATCTCACGCGATAACTAGTTTAAACACGACTCGGTTTTGAATATTACATAAAACATAATTCTTCCCGAATCATAAATTTGCTACATTATGGTATAGAATCTAAATGGTTTTTTGTATAACAAGTTTGAGGAAAGTATTAAAAAGGGATAGTTAGTAACTTATTACTCACAATATTTTATTACAATCTTAGAAAGCAAGTGTACGGCTACAGATTTATCTCATGTTATATCTCGTTTTATAAATTATGGTGTGTAGTGTTGGCTTAGAATAGCACCTCCCCATTTTTTATTATTATTATTAATCTTTATTAATATAAATGGTTACATTTGATTATAACAAGGCCCTGCAAAACTGTTTTAAAGTTTGTCTGCAGGTAGAGTCTTATTATTATTTATTACTATTTATTCCCATGGGTGATCGTAAGAGGTGACGAAGAGTATCAAAGTGTATCAAAGAGTATGAAGTGATTTTCGGGCTATGCGGTTGAAGAACCATCACCAATATCATTCATTTTACAATCTTTTTGCCACTTAACTTCCAAAAGTGGCCGAAGAATTTTCTGATTATGAAGCTCTGGCTACCCCTTTTAGGGATTTATAGTCGTGAGTGTATGTATGTATGGGGTTTTATGAATTCCCACGGAAAACAGGAAGTGCTCTTACCACACATAAAGTTTAATCAAAACACATTCCTTATATCACTGACATTGCTCCGTTTAACTCAGGTATCAAATCTGACACCTTTTCTCATATTTCGGAATGGAGGAAATCCGAGTGTAAACTTGTTTATATTATGAATAAAAGGATAGACTTATCATTAAATATGATTCTTTGTTTAATATTTTGCTATGTAGTGTCGGCTTAGAATAGCACTACCCCATTTCTGCCGGTGGGTGTACGTAAGAGGCGACTAACGGTATTGGGGCTTTTAAGAGATTTTTAGGCGATGCGGTTGGAGACCCATCACCAATAACCTTTATTTTACCATCTTTACCCCACTCAACTTTCCAAAAGTGGCTGAGGAGTTTCTAATTCCTTAGCTCTGGCTACCCCTTCTAGGGATTTACAGCCGTGAGTATATGTATGTATGTATGTTGTTTAATATTGTCTCGTAGAGTGCTAGATGTTACTCAGATATCAGAAGAGGATGTTGTTCTGCATACAGGCTTTTGGAATTTGAGATACTCGTAAGTTTTTTGAGATCATTAAACTACGTATCTCATTTCTTTTACCTAGTTTAAGCATAAATAAAAGATGTTATTAAAGGAAAGAAAAATTTCGACACTGGCGGGGCTCGAACCCGCGACCTTCGGGTATACGCCCCCGTCGCTCTGCCAACTGAGCTACAGTGTCAGTTGGCATCCAGCGAGAATTAGTCAAAATTCGGAGGTAGGAAACGCAAACACTACTTGAACGTGTAAAAAAGAAACAAAGGATAGAGAAATTTCGCGCTGGATGCCAACTGACACTGTAGCTCAGTTGGCAGAGCGACGGGGGCGTATACCCGAAGGTCGCGGGTTCGAGCCCCGCCAGTGTCGAAATTTTTCTTTCCTTTAATAACATCTTTTATTTATGAGTAATAATCCCCACATGAGGAATTCATGTCAAAAAACATTAAATTAGTTTAAGCATAACGAACTGCACATGAAAACTTTTACTATATAATAAGTATACCTACATCTTAAGCATAAAAGCTAGTTGCTAAAAATTTGCGTGTTCTTCTCATTTCATTTAAATAAAATGTATAGAATTCTTCCCAAAATCACTATTAAACTATCATCACTGAAGTTGCATCACATCGCATAGAGATGTACGTAGGTGGACCACAATATTATATCGATACAAGCTGTCGAGTGTGATTGAAAGTGATCATTTTTACTGACATACTGCCTGTTAAGGCCTTTCGTTTTCCGCCCACGGAAGTGTGGGCGGGCGGGCAGGCAATATTCATCCATTTATGGCATCAATCTACTTATAAGATAGAACTGGTAATATTATGAATTATTGATGAAGGTCAAAGCTTGGTACTTATAGGTTTATTGTTTATATTATGTGTGTAAAACAACCTTGATAACAAAGTAGAGAAGAGAGTATCCTAAACACAGGAAGCTTTACTCAATCCTGATCGGAGCTCACACCTGCCTAGTTGTTTGTACTTGTGCTAAGAAGTTGTTGAAAATTTCGAAAATCCAATCGATGCGGGAATATTGACAGAGGCTAGTCTTAAAAGCCTTTGTCCAGCTATGGACTTTAATTTGCTGAGGTGATTATAGCGATCGATAGTCTCTGCCTACCCCAATGGGAACTAACGGCGTGAGAATATGTATATGTATGTATGTATGTGATTATGAATGAGTAAGAACGAACAATACATATCGGACTCTCAGAACGTAAGAGGCTCAAGTCCAAAAATAGTGATATTGAGTTACAATCATAGAGAGGCATAAAAAAGAATGTTCTAAAAAGAAGGCACTTATTGTTATAGGGACGGAAAATTCGCTGTCCTGTCTGTTTAACAATAAGTGCCTTTGTTTTACTATATATCGGATAGAGCTTACTTTTTTATATCTCTCTATGATTGTAACTCAATATTTCGTCATTTTTGGACTTGAGCCTCTTTCGTTCTGAGCGTGCGATATATAATCACAAACTTTACACCAAAAAGTATTCTTACTTTTACATCTCGTGCTTATAAATAAGATTTGGGCTCAATATCAGCAAGTGAAGACTCTAATACTCAATCAGGACTATACATCTGTTCCCTAGTAAATAGACGTCACATATTACTTCAGAAATGATATTCATGTGATGCTTATTTACCGGGGATATAAACTGCAACTAATGATCGAAAGAAAACCCAAATGGCTGAGGTTTAGTTCTAAAAATTATGAGCAGGTCTAAACTAAGCGCGAACTCATCTAAACAACACGAATTTCCTCTCTAAATGTTGCAGGGGCATTCTAAACACTAATAAAAGGGTTATTTTCAATTAACTGTAAACAGTAAGTGCAGCCACATGCGGGGCGCATGCGCGAACTTGACATTGTCTATTCCTGCAGCGGATGTTTGGCGGGAACTTGAACTGAGAAGGGGCATTGTTTTTACCGAGAATTTGAGATCGGAACTGGACAAGGATACGCATGTGTTAGTCCCTTTTACAGCTGATGTTTAAAAATAATATTTGTGGTTTTACGGTTTTGACGGTTGACATTTATATCTTCTTAAGATAGAAAGAAAATGCATTTGCAATTGCAACTTTTATTTCATTTTTCCCTGAATTGATGGGAAACACTAGTATTTATGAACACGAGACATTTCATTTATACATCCAGCCATTTAACTTTTTTAATTAATTTAAGATAAATTAAGCTGCCTTTCATAGTAACCTTGCATAATAGAAGAACATAATACAAAAGATAACTTCATAATGCCTACTGCTGCAGTACAAGGCGTGTTGAAAGGAAAACGATAATAAATCCGCTTTTCTCACTTCATCTCATCAATAAACGCTTTCATATATGGACTTACACAACAAGTTATGTTTGTAGGCATAAAGAAAATTTAAAACAAAAACTATTTAGTCAAAACTATGTTCATCACTTAGAAATCTTAGAATTTTAGAAGAAGACGAAGTAATTATACTATATTAATAGAGATTTGATGTTTGTGATGAATATAATCCGGAACCACTCAACTTATAATTTATCACGTTGAATTTCATAGAATGTAAGCAATTGTGAAGGAAGTAATGGAATATATCGTATGTCAAGTTTATTTTAGTTGTAGTTTTTATTCCACCTAATATTCTGAAAATTTAAATCATCCTGTGCTAGGAAGGGCGCGTTATAAATCGTCAATGTAGGCTGTCGAATGCGCCTACCTTAATCGCTAGTTTACGAGCCCGCACTTAGCCAGCATGGTGAACTGTGGCGAAATGACCCTATATTATATAGAGTGTGCGTGAAGACTCTCATATTTATAGGTACATGGAACTCTCAAACTTCAACAATTAAACGAAATGAAAAAATCAACGTCAATAATTTAATAAAAGCTCTTTTTGTACTGAAGAGATGCTTTAAATTAAATAGTATAAAAACAAAACAGGAAGTAGACCAGAGAGATAACATTCCTAGTCAAAAAAGTCGGAAATCAAAAAACTGTGTAGTTAATAAAATCGGAATAAATTCTATCGGCCCGGGCGCCATTATTAAATCCGCTCAATTCGTATTTCGAACATTAGAACACATGTCGTAGATCCGGTATGGAGTGCATCTGTTCTTTGTTCCCACACCTACAACCAACCATCGTTGTACGAAAAGAAACCTTAATGCATAGAAATATAACATATTGTAAAGGTTGATATAAAACAATTAATTTGTTTTTTCTGCGAGGTAAATCTAAGTCACACGGCTCATCAATAAACATCTTATCTAGCATAGGTGTATTAACTAGCAGTTCAAAATGTAAGAGGACGCTTTAGAAGATAAAAGATCCGAGTACTAATCCGGTGTCACATTTATGTTTGACGTACTTACGCCCGATTTCTGAATTGAGTATTCCAGCTGAGAATAACTTAAGTAACGTTCTGTCTCATTCAGTTGCTAGGATTTCAATGCGACAGAACGATACTTAAGTTGTTCTCAGCTGGAATACTCAATTCAGAAATCGGGCGTAACTTATAAATTGTTTACTTTAATTTAAACTTACAAAGGCGAACCACTACAACACCCTTGTTTTTTTATTAGACGGGGGGTAAACTCCGGTTTCCGCACTGAACCCGCCGTGGTAGGCCATTGTACGTGGACCCAGTCAAAGAGTACGACCCAGTGGTCATCTGAATCTCTCAGCCGAATTCCGTCCAGAAAGCGAGTATCTTATCCAGGTCAGCTAGTATCCCTGGGAGCGAATTGATGGATCCTATCGTGTTGTTGCGGATGTCGGCTACTCTTGTGCATTCCTGGAGCACGTGAGCACCGTTTCGTCAGCCTCCATACACATTTATTATGCGTAATTAAAAAATACTTTTTTATTTACTAAATGATACAAATTACCTCGCACTAGGCTAAGCCTGTATCGCGAGGACCAACAATGTCCTGTCAGTACTCCAGACACTGTGCGCAGCCGCCGCATCACCTATATATACGGCACTATATATATTTATGAAAGCTCTTGACTATTAACAGTACTCTCTGATAATATATATATCCGAATAAATTAAGCGAAAGTTTCTCTAATCGCTAAATAAATTAAGAACATCATAGTCATAGGTTTGATCAATTCAATCCTTGCTTGTTATCTGCATATGAAAATCTGGCAATATGCTGTTTAATAAGCAATCAAGTCTCATCAAGAAACTAAAACAAAAATATATACCTTTACGTAAATATACTCACGCTATTATTTCCTAACGGGGTGGGCAGAGCCTATCGATCGCCACTTTCTACGATCCTGGCAAACTTCCCTTGGTATAATTTTATAAACTTTAGTTATTTTTTTATAATATTTGTATACTACTAAAACTAACTATATATTTATAGTTAACATTAAATTAAGTAAACTTAGTTGTAACAAGGAAACATCGAATTCCAGAGAGATGCCTCTAAAGTTTTACTAAAACAGGCTTTAACAATATCACACGTCACCTATAAATCCATATAAAATAACGTGGTAAATTATAATAACAATACAACAGAAACCGCAAGCCCGCCACATAACCGCAAAATTTGGGCGGGAAAGCTAAAAAAAAACATCATTGGTTTTTGGAATCCCAGCCACACCGAACAGGTGCCAACCTCTCGTTCCCACATCACACAATGAGTTTTTTCAAAAGAGGTTGCAAGTGGTATTGCAACTCTCACGGGTAATCCGAAAAAAAGTGGTTACGATTAATATGAGGGTTTGATGTCTCGCTCGAGTATCGATTTTATCGATGTTTTATTGTATGATTTGATTCATATTTAGTATCTTATAGATTAAGCAGTATTAAGTTTAATTAATAAGGATTCTTTAGAAAATACAAGGAAACAATATAAAATGCTGTGTTTTTACTTTTTTTATTTTAATTAAGCAATATTTGAACATTATAAGTCTTAAAATATAACGTCAACTTTTTTCGTGTCTCCTTAACTCAGTAATAAATTCACCTTATAATGAATACTCTAAACTCATGCTTTTTCTGTGTGGGTTCTTTCAAAACACTTCTTAAATATTAGCAAATTAATGTAACACTGGTTTAAAGTATGTAACAATATTTTCTATATATCTAAATACGTCAAGAAAAAAACCTTTGGTCTATCTACAAATTCTACAAGAATCCCATCCCTAACTTTCTACTGTATAAAACAAAGAAGCCTTCCTAGCTTCTAATGTATTTGATACTTAATATCAACACAAAATCAACTTTATGAAGAACACAATAAGAGCTATACATATCTAGTATTGTATAACAGACGGAAAACGTTATCGTATGAGAAAATGATGAGGAAAACTAATAATTTCATAGAACATGGGAATCTAGACAATACTTGCGTAACGCATGTGCGTAACATATGTTAATAAGTGGAAAATGTGTTACGTTTTGATATTCCGTTCAATTGCATGTTCTAACTGTTATGACAAGTTTTTTGTCTTCCTATCTATAACGTCATGACTGGTGCAATATGCTAAGTAAAAACTTATCCACGTTTCAATATTTTGATCAACCTTCAAGCTTCATTTAATTCATCACATTCATATATTCACGGCTATAAATCCCTAAAACGGATAGCCAGAGCTGAGAAATAAGAAATTCCTCAGACACGTTTGAAAGTTGAGTGGGGTAAGGATGGCATAATATAGGTTGTTGGTGATGGATCTCCTACCACATCACTCAAAAATCACTTAAAAGACTCCATACCCTAAGTCGCCTCTTACGCACACCCATGGGAAGAAATAGTGCAGTACTATTTTGAACCGACACAGCTAACAGCTTTTTCACATTTACTTCGAATACCTTCAAGCAATATCAGGTTGACGGCAACAGAATTATTTTAGCAACTATATTATATTTTGTATCTAGCCGCTTCATAAATTGTGTTTCGTAAATCAAAATCTGACCTGCTAAATATGACAGCCATAGCCATATGCTACACGACGTGGGAGCAAGGGCAACCACTACATTTTAATTTATCGTTGTTATAAACTTTATAATCTCGCAACAAATATAGACCAAATTTTATCGTAATAGTCTTTTTTTTTCTATTTCTATATGAGATATATGTACTCTAGGGCCCTGTTTAAATATCTGAGGAAAAGGAGTAAAAAGATATGTCAGTTGTATACTTATGTACGATAATCGATGTATGAGTAATTAACGATGGATTGGGGCAGCACAGATCCGGTTGTTGGCTGATGATGATGAATGTTTGAAACTCGTGATCAAACATAAACGTTATTTCGATTGGTTCTCGCACTCCGCCTCCTGAAAACCCAAAGTGCCATTCCTTATTAAAAAAAAAGGCTACGATTAGTAGTTACTCAAAGTAAAATATGGTCATGTTTTTAAAACCAACGCTACGAGGCCCTTAAAGTACCAATAATTCGGTAACTCAACTTCATAATCAGGTTTTTTCAGGATAATATGGTCAACTAGTTTTCTCGAAATGTTTAAGAGTCTGTCATTATCCTCTTCAAGGTAAGCATGTAGTCTAAACTAGTTATAGGAGGAAACGAACATCCTTATTGTGACAATTGTTTCATACTTATATAGGGTTGGCAACGGTGGAGATTTACCAAGACATACATGGAAAATATTATTGGAAACCAAATTGAAATGATTGACTCAATTGCAGAAATAAATTCAAATATATTTATTGCATTTCATAGCTTTTATAAGGTTATTTACAACATGGATGGACCTTTTTCAGGCACAGCAATATGAGAGCGAATAGTCGTATTACAGCCTAGATGTACGGAAAAATGCACCGATAGTGCGGTAAGCAGGCTAAATCTACGCCTTCGTTTATCATCTTCTCAAACATACAAACGTAACTAATAAACGTAAACAAAAGTCGATTGCCGATGTTCGACAATAGGTTAATTCCCTACAATCGCCTTCAATCCGCCCAATGAAGGGGCATTTGGGACTTCATAATATTTTTTGTCGTTTCATGACCATGTCCCCTAATACAAGCCATACTTAGTTTGGACCTTATTTGATCTGTGTATAACCACAGATAATATGTATGACATACATAAATCCATATACTCACGGCCATAAAGCCCAAAACGGGTTAGCCAGGGCTTAGAAAACCACTAACTTAGTGATTTGGGCAATGCGGCTGAAGACCCATCATTGACAATTTTTATTTTACTATCCTTTCCCGACTGAACTTCCAAAAGTGGCTGACAAATATTTAATTCTGCTGCTACCCCGTTTGGGTATTTCAAGCCATATATGTCTTGGAGTGGCGGCCAAGTACCGGACGACGCAGTATGGGTAGGCCCACACGGTGGACGGACGATTTGGTGAAAATGGCGGGAAGAAAGAAAGAAATCTTCAGGGGAAGCCTATGTCCAGTAGTGGACGTCTGTTGGCTGAATGATGATGATGATTATGTAAGTGTTTATGTTTAAATAAATAATACTTGGAGAGTAGTAACCCTAGTAACATTTGTTTGTAACCTCGCGCACGTGTATCACAAATGGATATTTCCTTATTTCTTAATTTTCAGGTGTCTATTGCTATAGTTTATGACACATACACCTGTGAGCGTGCTAGGCCAAATATTTTAGGAAATCACTTTAGTTTCACGAGCATTTATGACATTTTCAGTAAGTAAAATCATGCCTTATAATACCTTTACCTTTATCGGAAGTATAGCCTTCGACATTATAAATATTGTTTACTGACGTTATATACTTAGTATTTATAGTATGGGTTTAAAAGTAATAAATGGTCTTTGTCCTTCCCAATAAAAAGAGGTATTTGATTGGCTATCCGAGTGTCGGACCTATGTCTTTCATATTAACTTATGCATAAACTACCACAAACTAAGAAGGCCTTTAATAAATTGCTTCACACATAATTTGTATACTTTAGACGACAGCTGAAACTTTTAATTTAACACAGTCTACAGACGAAAAAGATCCTTAAACTCATCCTGTAATTCTGATGGTCAAGCTGATATGTGATGATGTTTCAAGTCAAATGTCCAGCTTGTCGTGTCGGCGCTTGTACAAGAATGTTAGTTACAAGTGTTTCATGACGATTACACCGGTTTAACATCCAGAACAAAATATATCTCGGATTGCGTAAAGGTTCCCATAGGAGCATCGAAAAACCATAACCCTTAATCGACTGTACTTATAACAATCGAGGTATGCCTCAGAATTACACCGCACGGTTCACCCAGGTTACCAGCGGAGCATTTTTTTGACATGATTTTACAGGTCTGCAAATATAAGGGAGAAAAATGGAATTTATCAAGAAGTAAAACTACCTTTTTGCGAAATGCCGCAAATTTTGAAGAAATATTTATAGATTTACTAGATAACACGGTTTTCATTCCCCAGCTCAAAGTTGTTATTTTATACTAGTGGATCAGCCCAGCTTCGCACGGGTAGAGTTTTTTTTAAATATCTGAGGTTACTTTCTTCAGTCACTGCTCAAGCATTGTGAAAAATTTAGCGCAATGTTTTCAATTTATTAAATTTATAGCACTCCCTGAACAGTGTAGTTTGTTGATTTTAAATGCGCTTTTATGAACGGTTCAGTATTTCCGTTTAATAGCAAATTTTGGAATAAACCGCTATGAAGTATTTATAACAATCTAAAAAAGTAATCATTACCACAAACTATATATCATTATTACGCGATGAGCATGCAACTACTGGCGTCATCTAGTATGTTATATGTAAATTAGTAAAGATTTGGTTTTGGTCATTGGTTTTGGTCACAGGCGCGATGGCTTATTTTATGTATAATTTCGGTGTTTCTCTACCGATTTCTATAATTCTTTTTTTATTGAATAGGTAATAATGTTACCTTTTTTAAATTAGGGATGAGTGAGAGTTTTACAAACGTAAGAGTAAACAAATATAAACAGAATGTTCCGAACTGCTAAGCTATCAGGAATTACACGTGTTATTGTGAGTCAACCATAAAAGATAGACATATACTGTTGCGGATTTTTTTTTAGATAATTTTATGAAGAATATTTCCGTCATACATTATTTCTATGTAAATTTAACCATTAAGGCTGCATACGCGACGGAAGCTTAAAAAATGGAGTAACTTTTCCCGTTTTCCCAAAATTTCCCCAAATTTTCCTTCACTACTCTGTTGAAAAGTATACTATAACCTGCCCAGGAGTATGGAGAATAATTGTGCCAAGTTTCGTTAAAATCCGTCGAGTAGTTTTTGTTTCCATAAGGAACATACAAACCGACAGACAGACAGACAGACAGACAGACAGACAGACAGACAGACAGACAGACAAAAATTTTACTGATTGCATTTTTGGCATCAGTATCGATCCCTAATCACCCCCTGATAGTTATTTTGAAAATATATTTAATGTACAGAATTGACCTCTCTACAGATTTATTATAAGTATAGATTGTACTAGCTGACCCGATAGACTTCGTACTGTAAATTTGCTTATGCCTAACTTTAGGCGTTTTAATAAAAAAAATGTTGAGGGTGGACAACCCTTAACACTTAGGGGTACGAAAAATAGATGTTAGCCGATTCTTAGACCTACTGAATATGCATGCAAAATTTGACATGACAAACATTGTGACGCGAGAATTTTAAATATTAGTAGAGAAGAAGATAAGATATATTTTTGCTTTATTTAAATCATTATTGATCTTGATTATAACCTGATGGCATACTTTCAGACGTGAAGTCAGAAATTATATAACAGGCAAGTGCGAGTCGTCTTGCATAATATTTTTTACGCGAACGCGAACAGTTAGGGGTACGAAAAATAGATGTTAGCCGATTCTTAGACCTACTGAATATGCATGCAAAATTTGGTTAAAATCTGTAAAGCCGTTTCGGAGGAGTATGGAGACAAACATTGTGACGCGAGAATTTTAAATATTTATTATTTATTTATTTATTTAAGGAACACCAACAGCATACATATTAACACAATCATATGATTATATATAACTAAAGTCTTATTCTAATATTGTATGTCAATTAAAGGGAAGAAGATAAGAGGGGTAATAATTGTTTATTAACAGTAATATAATATATGTACACACTTAACAAATATAATACTAAACTTAAACGTGACTAATTAATTAAATATTTACAGCAGAAATTAAATTAAACAATATAATTTTTATTTCAAAATGCTGCCGCTAGGGGGTAGGGTTCTCAAGAGGCTGGCTGCATTACCCCTCTGTATTGCAATACTTACTCTCTGACCAAAGTATGTGCCAGCCCTAGGATCCCCGCTAGCTTCGACTAGGTGCGCAGATATTTCTTTAAAAAATCTACGCGCATCTGAACCCCATGGACCGAGGGTCTCCACGGCAAAAGGGATAAAAATATGACTGTCATCCAGGAAGCCATATTTACGCTTCTTTAGATCCTCAGAGTATGTCGCAGCAGCTCCAGCCCGAACAGCAGACCGAGACAAATGGGAAGGCGCCAGTGTGTCGACACAAGTTGCATCCCACACAAGCGTCCTCCCATTTTTCCAGGGAATTAACGACATACCATCCGGTCTCCTGCCATCATCACGCAACAATCCAGATGGTTCCAAGATCGCTGGTATATTGATGGTGGCAAGGGCCAGTCTGATAATATCGTTAATGGCTGTATGGCGTGAAATACGGCCAGCGCTGCGACGACATGATAATCCATGGAGCCCTAGTTCTTCCACTAATGCACCACAGAAGATAAGATAGATTTTTGCTTTATTTAAAGGTCTTGATTATAATCATTATTAATCTTGATTATAACCCATAGATTAAAAAACGTTAGATAGGTCATTAACGAGGAAACCGGCGCTTACGAGTGGCACCGATTGCGGCAGATGAACGCACACCACTAGAAATATATCCAAACAACACACCAAGAAATACATTTGAAATGTAGGCGAGATAGCACATCTTAAAGCAAGCGCTAAAAAGAGATAAACATATTTTCTCTGTACCGTCGTGAAATTTGACACTAAGACGACCGTTTGACAAAGAATAATTAAGACCTATACACACGATTTATTATAAATTATAATTAAAACGTTGTAAATTTATAATACTTACGAATGATAAGTAATCTCATCATTTTAGTAGTTTTTCTACTATAGTTTGTGCAAAATCTCATCACACACGACGGCATTCTCGATTATTTTGATAAACAAACACGCAAAAACAGGTGAACGATTGCGACGGCAGCTAGTGCGCGACTGAAGTCAGATGAGCCATTTAGCCTGTTTTTTAAGTGCCACTTATGAGCGCGCATGACTTATCTACTGTTTTTTATTAGTACATCTATGTTATAACCTGATGGCATACTTTCAGACATGAAGTCAGAAATTATATAACAGGCAAGTGCGAGTCGTCTTGCATAATATTTTTTTCGCGAACGTAGTCGCAGAAGGAGACCTACTATTCAATAAAAACACATTTACATACAAATGTACCTTTATTCATCATCAAAATGGCATCAACAACTAACAATAAAATACAACATAACATAACAATATTAAGAATATACATTCAATAAACAAATTTTACAACTTAGACCTAAATCTAATAAACCCGTTTATATTCTTCTGTATTATTAAATCACAATGTGTCAAATATGAATTAATTAGTATTTTTTTACTCTTAATTAGACACAAGGGGTCAAACTCATTTAAAATTGCAAATAAAAATGTTTACTGTGTATGGCGCGCCCTTGTGCAAGATCTAGCTTCCTGACTAGTGGGTGTAGACTCTAATTGGCTAATGTCAGAGATTCATCAGAAGCCCATCAGAGATTCTACTAGTAAATTTAAATTCAAAACGTTACTGAAGACTCATTTACTTGAAATTCAAAGATTAAACATACCGAAATGCTTTGCACAATCTGTTGTCAACTTTCAGTGAAATAGGGTTATTTAAGTAGTGCTAAACTTATCAATTTTAAACATAATGTATGTCTTATATATTTATTATTTTTTATTTTGTAATTCTAGTCTGATTGTAACATTTATTTATTGACTCTTTTTATTATTAGTCATTTGCGTTGGAATATGTTAACCATATTTAATGTTTTATTTGTAGGTATTTTTATGTTCTTTTTATGTTTGTGGCAGATGCTCAATTGATTTTTGTTTACCATCAAATGCTCTTAGGCTATACCTGAAAATCAGTGTTTTTGCTTTATAGCATTTATAAACGCTGAGTTATGGCCTAGTTTGTGTTACCATAGCGCACATACCTTGCACATTTGTAATTTGTTTTTTTTCTTTTATTATCACACATTTTTACTTTTTACTTTTATTTTTGTATGTGTTTTAATGTGTTGTATGTGATTGTTATGATAACATAAATAAAGTTTTTATCTATCTATCTAATGTAGTATAAAAAAGGAGGGAAAAGATAGCAGAAGATGTCATTATTTTGTATAATTTAAACCCAATTATGCTATAGACGTGATGATATTAACATAGAAAAAAAATCCGACTCAGACCTTCCCTCAAGCAAGTGAAGGCTACATATCGTTTAGATGTGTAGCGATGTAAGTGATGATGAAACTGGTCAGAAACTGTCCAAAAGCTTGTATGACTCCTTAAAGGACAAATAAGATCTTTTTACAGAATTTTGTTTCTCGTTGTTAAACTGTTCTGATCCATAGCTGCTTAGCTCCATGGCCCGCTGTAGGACACAGGCCTCCCACAATAAATAATATAATCTCACATATTCTCAATATATTCGTCTCTTGCTTCAACAACTTGCATACAACTTGGCATGGGCCACTTACTTTAGCAAACCACATGGTCATTCGCACAGTCTGACCAACCAGAGGCATTACTTCTACACTCACCAAGCGCACATTGTGATATTAACATACTCTCTTTACTTATCTACATTCAACCAGTAGAAGTAACAGTACAGATATTTGTATAGGTTTGTCACATACATGATTAACCTCACAAGTGCCGGTATACCACTAACCATGTACTATAATTCAATTTAATTTTTCTTCAATGGCCTTTGACCGTGTTTCAACACAGTAACTTTGCCAACGTCCAGTGAAACGAAAACACATATTGTAAAGTTAAAAATTTTTGAAACTGAATAAAATAAAATAAATATTTACTACAAAATTAACAATATTGTTACGTACCGGGTTCTTAATTTGGTAAATACTAGTAACACTTTCGTGCAATAAGGTGTAATTATATTTATTGACCAATAACGCAGTTTACACAACACAACAAACACTATCGATAATTAACTATCGATACTCGCACTAATTAACAACACTAATTTACTCCGTTATAGTAACACTGTCCACACCGTTAATCTTTTTTCCGTAATCCGTATATCACTGCACTGTCGTATTTAATTTCTTCGCTCTAGTATTTCGCTTGTTCTCGCTTTAGTTCTTCGCACTCGAATAACTCCGTAGCACGCGTTGCTCTTTATATATGCCAAATCTCAAATACGCGAATATTACAGAAAGTTCTAGTACCACATTCTCGAAAAGTCGATATTCGAGAAACATCTAGTAATTCCTTTTTTTACTTATTAAAATACTAGTAACGCCATCTGTTCTCTAGTAGTGACACTTCCTTCAGCAACAGATATCATGGAGACTCATTAATTACTAGTAACGCCATCTAGTATAATCTAGTAGTGGCAAATCCTATCTCCTACTTGCGAACAGATGTCGTAACATTACCCCCTCCTTACATTAATACTCGTCCCGAGTATTATTGCTTCCATGGTACTTCGCAAGTCGATCGATGTGAACTATTTTCGAAGCCCCTCTAGGTTGGCGTTGAATTATGTACGTTACATCGTTTATTCTAGTGACCACCTTGTACGGTCCTTCCCACCTATTTTGTAACTTAGGGGACTTCCCTTTCTGGCGAGTTGGATTGTGTAACCAGACGAGCATACCCTCTTCGAAACGCGGCGTGTTAGCTTTACGGTCATATCTGGTTTTCATCTTTTCACTAGCATGTAAACCATTTTCACGCACTAGGGAATGTACATCTTGCATTCTTTCCCTCAAATCGCTTACATATTCAGTTACACTCTGCGGCTCATCTGGTGACCCTCCTGTCAACAAATCTACAGGCAATCGTAGCTCTCTTCCGAAATTGACGAAAGTAGGTGTTTCCTTCGTGCTTTCGTGAACAGCTGACCGGTAAGACAGTAAAAATAATGGAATGTGTTTGTCCCAGTCCTTCTGATGTTTTTCAACCATCTTCGCCAACTGTCTCTCCAGTGTTTGGTTGAACCTCTCCACCATTCCATCTGACTGAGGATGATATGGCGTCGTCCTGGTTTTATGCATTCCAAGTAGTTTGCACACCTCTTGAAATACTTGTGACTCAAAATTTCTTCCCTGGTCAGAGTGTATCTCCAGGGGCACGCCAAATCGACAGATCACTTCCTCAACCAGTTTTGTAGCCACAGTTATTGCTTCTTGATTGGGTATGGCAAACACTTCAGGCCACTTAGTGAAGTAATCCATCACCACCATGAAATATTTATTTCCGGACTCTGATTGTGGAAACGGTCCAGCCACATCAACGGCAATCCTCTCCCAGGGAGCTCCCACATTGTACAACCGTAATCCCCCTCTACTCCGGGTCTGCGGACCTTTCACCGCGGCACACGTTGTACATTTCCGGCACCAGTCCTGTACGTCGTCCCTACAATGAAGCCAGTAAAACTTCGCACGAACCTTCTGCAACGTACGATTTACCCCAAGATGCCCGCCCGAAACACCGTCATGTGTTTCCCGCAGTACATCTTTAACCTTGGCTCTGGGCAAGACCAATTGTAGGTGCTCTTCCTTACCGTTGGGTTTCTCCCACCTCCGGTACAGTAGACCATTGATCAGAACCAGGCTGTTCCATTGCGCCCAGTAAGCTTTCGTACTCACTCCTGTGGACGCTACTTCACTCCAAGCCGGTTGATCGTGTTTTTCCTTCTTCCATTTCATGATGGGTCTGAGGTTCTCATCTTCTTCTTGGGCCTTCTGCATAGCTTCTGTTTCCCATCCATCCAATGGACAAATTCGAGTCACTTTCACGACCTCCTCCTTCGACTCTTGCTTCCGGCAATGTTTACAGTCTTCCGGACACGGTCTACGTGAAAGCGCGTCTGCATTGCCATGAGATTTACCACTACGGTGCTCGATAGAAAAGTCATACTCTTGTAGCTGTTCGATCCATCGAGCTACCTGTCCTTCCGGGTTTTTGAATTGGAGAAGCCATTTCAGTGCAGCATGATCAGTTCGAAGCTTGAACGGTCTCCCAATCAAATACTTGTAAAAATGCTGTAAGGTCTTCACTACAGCTAGAAGTTCCTTTCTCGTGACGCAGTAGTTTCTTTCCGCTTTAGATAGAGACTTGCTGAAATATCCGATCACAACTTCCTTGTCACCTTGGATCTGTGATAACACTCCACCAATAGCCATATTACTAGCATCGCTGTCAACGATGTACTGTCCCTCTGGCTGTGGATATCCAAGGATAGGTGTCTCGCAAAGCCTCTTCTTCAGCTCATTGAAAGATAACTCGCATTCATCATCCCAAGAGAAGGTTTTCTTATCTTCAGTCAACCGATGCAATGGTTTGGCGATCTCAGAAAACCCTTTTACAAAACGTCGATAGTACGAGCAAAGGCCGAGAAAAGCTCGCACGTCTGTTTTGTCCTTTGGCGTCGGCCATTTCTGCACAGCTTCCACCTTTTCCGGATCCGTCTGAATTCCTTCTCGGCTGATTACGTGTCCTAAATAGTTCACTGAAGTTCTAAACAGCCGGCACTTCTTCGGATTCAGTTTCAGGTTTGCTCCACGAATTTTCTGAAAGACTTGTTTCAGGTTCTTGAGATGGTCTTGGAAGCTTTTGCCTATTATGACCACGTCGTCGAGGTACACCAGGCAAGCCTCGCCAACCAATCCCGCCAACGCACACTCCATAAGCCTTTCAAAAGTAGCTGGCGCGTTGCAGAGACCGAAAGGCATGACGTTAAACTGCCACAAACCCTTTCCAGTTGAAAACGCAGTCTTCTCTTTATCAGTCGGATGTATTTCCACCTGCCAGTAGCCTGACTTGCAGTCCAGGGTTGAAAACCACTTCATGCCACTCAAAGTATCCAGAGTGTCATCTATTCTTATCAAAGGATAGCTGTCCTTCTTTGTCACGTTGTTCAGTTGCCTGTAGTCAACACAAAACCGTGTGCTTCCATTTTTCTTCTTAACAAGAACCACTGGAGAACACCACGGACTGGAAGACGGACTAATGACCTTCTTCTTTTTCATGTCTTCGAGCAATTCTTCAACTTCTTTCTCCTTAGCTATTGGGATTCTCCTTGCTCTCTGTCTAATAGGTCTTTCGTCCCCTGTATCAATTCTGTGTTGCACTAAAGATGTTCTGCCTAAGTCCTCTTCTGCATTTGAGAAGATGTCAGCATATTTCACCAGCAACTGTTTAATCTTGATCCTCTCCAAGTAAGATAAGTCATCCTGGATCTCACTTAACAAGTCAGTTACAGTTGAATTATCGACTTTCACTTTGACTTTCCCATTTGGAGAATGACAGCTCCTCATCCAGACTACTTCTTCACACTGACCAACTACTTCACCCCGCTTAAGCTGTACATCTTCTTGGTCAAGGTTGACTACCTTCACTATTGCCGTCTTGTTGCTTGTAACCAAAGTTCTTGCTGTCAGAAATTTCCTTGGCCCGTTCTTCCCTGTCTCTTCAATCAACACACAACGATGCCTCTTCTTCTCGCTGTCTACAGGTAACATCACCGGAACCAACTTCTGAGAACGCGCAGGAATATTGATGGTTTTCAAGCATTTCACTTCACCGACGGGACCACCCAGTATAAAGATTTCTTCCTGGCCACACTTGAAAATTCCTCTCGTTATGTCAATCCGGCAGTTATATTTCTTCATGAAGTCCAGTCCTAGTATGCATTCATCCATTATCTCAGCCACAATGACTTGATGAGTATACGACGTCTCGCCAACCATCATCCTGACTGAGAGTTCACCAAGGACAGGTATTCGCTGGCCAGAGGCGGAGAGTAGCCGACACTTAGTATCTCTGCTATACTTGATATTCGCTGCTTTCACCAGTGCCGGATTGATCACCGTTCTAGACGCTCCAGTATCAAGGGTCATCTTACAGTCTTGATCATTGACACAGCCCAATATCACCAAACTGTTCCCGTTACAGGCTTGTGAGATGGTCATTGTCGGGGCTTTCTCCTCTCTAGCCAGCACCTGCCCCCCGGTCCTGGCTAATGCTCGTTTCCCTGGACGTTTGCGGCAGGAGCCTCTGCCTGCCTCTTTTCTTCCTTCCTCAGCGGGCAACTTAATCTCAAATGGCCCCTTTTCCCGCAGCCATAACAAATCGGTCCAGTACTCCTTCCGACGGGTGCTTTAATGACCTTGACGTCCTCATTTGCTTCCGCAATCTCACGAAGTCGATGAGTTTGGCGCGTATCCTGGCGGCAAGCTTCAACTTCTAGAGCGTTCGCCAAGGCATCCTTGAGAGACGTGTGGTGTTGAAGTCTTCTTCACTTCTCACTTCGATATCTCTGATGCCGTCGACGAATGCTTGCACCAGGTTCATTTCCACCGTCTTCGGATCTACACTGGGATAGGCCTTGCGGACGAGCTTCTCGATTTCAAGGGCCCACTGCTGAAGTCCCTCTCCGGAACGCTGGACCCTATCACGCAGCTGAGCGCGGAACACGTGCTCCAGGTGTCGCTCTCCATAGCGAGACTCCAACGCATCCAGCAGGTCCTTGAAACCACCACTCGGAGTCGGCAGCGCCTCTATTACTGACAGTGCTTGACCTCGGAGCGCCACCGTCAGTGCAGTCAAACACTGTTCATCAGTCCAACCATTGGCAGCCGCAACAGTCTGGAACTGATGTCTATACGCCGACCAGGATGTTGTTCCGTCGTAAGGAGGAACCTTCACACGAGGACCATGGACAGCTACTACATTCTCACCGGAGACAACCTTGACCGGTCGTGATTCAAGCTGCAGAACCCTTTTCTCCATTCCGCGGAAGTCGGTCTTCATGTCATCGATATCTTTCTCAATAGTGGTTACCTGCTCCTTCATCTGCTCTACGTCTTTTTCCACAGTAACCACCCGACCACTGACTTCATTGACCGCAGTGAGAACTTGTGAGAACTTAGTTTGCTGTTCCTCGCGCAACTCACAAACTTCTTGTTTCACAACACCCTGTACCTCCGAATGTATGTTTTTCACAACATCCTGTATGCTTTGTTGTGCTTCACGCGTGCTTTGAAACATTTCAACTATCATCGCCAAGTCAGTATTAGTTGCGGCCGCCGGCGCCGTTGATGTAGACGGCGCGTTAGTCACCGCGGACGTCTCCTCTGGAATGTCACTCGGAGGGTTCGTGACCGATGACCTCATTTCCGACAGCTGTTCACCCTCTGCGGCTTTCTGAGCGCGTGTCTTCACACCCTCTCTTCCGTCTTCCTTCGGCATAACTGGCATCTTCAAATCTACTTCTGTCACCAATTGTTACGTACCGGGTTCTTAATTTGGTAAATACCAGTCACACTTTCGTGCAATAAGGTGTAATTATATTTATTGACCAATAACGCAGTTTACACAACACAACAAACACTATCGATAATTAACTATCGATACTCGCACTAATTAACAACACTAATTTACTCCGTTATAGTAACACTGTCCACACCGTTAAGCTTTTTTCCGTAATCCGTATATCACTGCACTGTCGTATTTAATTTCTTCGCTCTAGTATTTCGCTTGTTCTCGCTTTAGTTCTTCGCACTCGAATAACTCCGTAGCACGCGTTGCTCTTTATATATGCCAAATCTCAAATACGCGAATATTACAGAAAGTTCTAGTACCACATTCTCGAAAAGTCGATATTCGAGAAACATCTAGTAATTCCTTTTTTTACTTATTAAAATACTAGTAACGCCATCTGTTCTCTAGTAGTGACACTTCCTTCAGCAACAGATATCATGGAGACTCATTAAATACTAGTAACGCCATCTAGTATAATCTAGTAGTGGCAAATCCTATCTCCTACTTGCGAACAGATGTCGTAACAATATGAACAAAAAGAATGCATTATAATTTTATATTATGGACCTTGATGAAATGACACAAAGTTGTAATGAAAGGGGTATATAAAAAACAAAGTAAACATTTAAAATCAGTAGGAAGAGGGATGAAAGGAAGCAAAACATCATATGAAGAAAATGATAAATTAGGACATGCGAAAAAAATATGGTCAACTGTTCCTTCGTCTAATCCACACTCGCAAATCCATATTTTATAAACATTCATATTCAAATCCATACATAATTTCATCATCTCTGTTCATACATTGAAGGAAGCTAGAGTTATAGCTAATCTTGATATGTATGACCCTAACTACATAGAAGTTTGGAAAATATTATGTGAAAGATACAGCAACAAAATCAGTTAATAAATTAAACTTAGAGTCTTCTTCAACTTTAAAGGTATGCAGAGTAAATCAGACAAGGCTCTAAGGATATTAAGTGATCACATTACTAAAAAAATAGAGCCTTGCTTACTTTAGGGCAACTAGTTCAACACTGGGACTATATTTTAATTTATTTAGCTTCTACAAAGTTTGGACAAAACACTAATGTCAAATAGGAAGAATACAAAGGCAATCTTCATGCAGAATAGCCAACCTTTAAGGACTTAAAGAAGTTTTTAAACATTTGAGCTGACATCTTAGAGACTATAAAGTAAAGTAATTTAAATTACATATATTCATTGTAGATTAATAAAAGGTTCTTGAGAAGGGTATAAAAAGTCATACAAGGTTCGAGAAAGTACAAAGCAGATCTCTGAATCCATTTTGTCTGATCATAATGGGGTTGAATACCCTTCGTGAAGAAGCATCCCTTCATGAGGGCCCACACTAAACAAAACAAAATATATTCTTCTAATGCAGAATCTGATATTTGAATTAGTAAAAAGAC
Organism: Bedellia somnulentella; assembly: GCA_963576735.1. Classification (NCBI taxonomy): domain Eukaryota; kingdom Metazoa; phylum Arthropoda; class Insecta; order Lepidoptera; family Bedelliidae; genus Bedellia; species Bedellia somnulentella. Next base: position 845,324 of record OY755175.1, on the reverse strand, counting down.
CAGAAGGTCAAGAATCATAGATTCTCATTGGGCGAAAAGTGGGCTGACGAGACCCGCTTTAGTACGTTGAATGTTTGCGGAGGGATGTTAGAAAAGTTAGATGAAGTATGTCTGGTAATGAAAGAAAAGAATTTAGATTTGTTGTGTGTAAATGAGACGAAGTGTAAGGGAAAAGAGGTCTCGCAACTTGGATCAATTACTGCCACCTGGTCGGGGGTCGACCCTAATATCAGAGCTTGCCAAGGAGTGGGACTTCTTATGTCTGAAAGGATGGTTCAAAGTATGTCAGAGCATGAGTGTGTGAGTCCAAGGCTCCTCTGGGTTAAGTTAAAAGTCGGGCTGGTCCGGCTACGTGTAATATGCGTCTATGCGCCGGACATGTCAAAATCTTTAACCGAGAGGGAGGAGTTCTGGAATTTACTAGGTGATATAGTGAATGGGTGTGATTTGAATGAAAGGATAATAATGTTAGGAGATTTCAATGGTTGGGTTGGTGTGACACGCAACGGTTTATTTATTTTATTTATTTATTTTTATTAGGAACATCAACAGCGACATAAGTAATAATACACAGTTAATAATAGAAATCAAGTAAGGCCAATGACAGATGTTCACAGATGTACAGAAAACATATCTAACAATAATCTTGTTTTTACGTTACATTTGAGTTTCAACACATGTTTTTTTTTTATAGCAAGTAACTCTAACAAATACATACAATTTTAAGAGGAAATAAAATATATATTAACAACAATATTTAAAGCAAAATTATTTTGATCCACGATATCTCAAGGGTGTGTGTATGTGCATGTGTGTGTATGTGTGTGTGTGTGTGTGTGTGTGTGTGTGTGTGTAAAACAAATAAAAATCTGTGACATACATAAAGGCATATAAGAATGTATGTGTTATTAAAATTATACTCATAATATAATATGTATTTTAAGAATTAAAAAGTACGTCCATTACAGCTTTCCTGAATGCGCATCTACTTAGATTAAATAGATCTAAATCATGGAAGTTTTTATTATATTCGGATAAAATACGATTAAAAGGAGCGTTCTGTGAGTAGTTAGTTCTTGAAATTGGTACGGAGAACAAACTATTTATGGTATGGCGAGTCCTATATGATGGCGTGTTAAGTCCAACCTGTGCAAGTAAGTTTGGGTTATCCAAACGACCATGTATTATATCGTGTAGAACGATTAGGTCAGTTAAAATACGGCGATCCTCTAATCTTAACATTTTATGAAATTTACAACTCATTTCGTAACACTTATGGAAGTTCTTAGTTTTAAAATTTAAGTGTCGTACAAAAATATGTTGTATTCTTTCAATCATATGCTTGTACTTAATGTACTGAGGGGACCAAACACTTGAGGCGAACTCCAGAATACTGCGAACATAGGCATAATAAACCGTCTGTACACATTTAGGGTCTTTAAACGTTTCACAAGGCCTCATTACAAAGCCCAGATTTTTGTATGCACGATTAGTGATATCAACAATGTGTTGTTCAAAAGTAAGCTTTGAATCTAAAGTAACGCCGAGGTCTTTTACTGCATTAACTCTCCGGATAGGCTGTTTATTAATATAGTAAGTATTAATGATGGGTTTATTACTTCGTGAAAAAGTAATTTGCACGCATTTTGACACATTTATATCTATTCTGTTCTTGTTATAGTAATCGGTGAGGCGATCCAAATCCCTTTGTAGCTTATAACAGTCGTCAGCTTGTCGGATACCACAATAAACCTTTTTGTCATCTGCATACATTATGAAATTGGTCTCACATATGGCTGTAAAAATATCGTACAAATAAATATTATATAAAAGGGGACCCAAATGGGATCCTTGGGGTACTCCTGATGGTATGTCAACAAAACCTGATCGAAAACCACCCAAAACAACAGCTTGATGACGGTTAGATATATAAGATTTTATCCATCTAAAGAAATCACCTTGCACCCCTAAAGCAAGAAGCTTGCGAAGAATAATCACGTGGTCTCCTCGGTCGAAAGCTTTTTGAAAATCAGTATAGACTACGTCAACTTGTATACCTCTATCCATACAACCAAGGACAAAATCTATGAATTCAATGAGGTTGGAAAGTACAGATCTACCTTTAAGAAAACCATGCTGTTGAGACGGAATACTATGTTTAACAACAGGATAGATACGTTTATAAGCAATTTTCTCTAAGATTTTAGCAAAAATGTTTAGGATAGAAATGGGTCTATAGTTAGCAATTTTGTATTTTGGACCATTTTTGTGAACTGGTACTATCAAAGCGTCCTTCCAGATTTTAGGGAAAATACCTGCATGAAAAGAACGATTATAAATTATACAAAGAGGGGTGGAAAGAGGCTTAGCGCAGTTCTTAATAAAGAAGGGAGGAATATTATCAGTGCCTGCACCACCGTTGATGTCCAGAGAAAGAAGCAACTTGTAAATCTCTTCCTCATTAGTACTTATATTACTTATAGTTTTACCTGTATCACACTGTGGAGAAGATAAGGGTATATCGGGGTAGTTGTCAGCAGGTTTGGTAAACACAGAGCAGAAAAAGTCATTAAATGCATCACAGATTGATTGACCAGAGTCGAATGATTTGTTGTTGTGTTGGAATATTTTAGGATACGATGAACCGCCGCGACGTGATTTAATAAAAGACCAAAGAGCTTTAGGGTTAACTTTTATGTTATTTTGGATAGTAGTTATGTAATCCCCATAGCAAGTGCGTTGTAAATCCTTGCATCGTTTTCGTAATAATGAAAATTGGTCATAATCTAGTGGGTTATTGGTTCGTTTCCAGCGTGAGTGAGCTTTAAATTTCTCTTTTAAACAGCGTTTAAGTGGGGGACTATACCAGACAGGATGGTTGTGGCTTTTACTACGAGTATCAACGGGAATAAATTTTGTGATGGCATCGTTTAACACTTCGTAAAAGAAATCTAAAGTGTCATCCAGACCTTTATTTTCAAGAGCTGTGTGCCATTGAATTTGTTTTAAATACTCGTTAATTCCATTATAATCACCTTTGCGAGATCTTCGTCTTTGTTGAACAGATTCATGAAAGGGTGCCAATAGGATATCGGTAATATTATTTCAAGAGCGGGGTGATATTCATCTATTTTCACTAAAGGGTCGTCACATTTAAGGACTTCAACAGCAGAGTTCGAGAAGCATAAATCTAAAATGTTATCTTTAATATTACTAACAGAGTTGTATTGTGAGAATCCTAAAGTGGAGAGGCCGCCTATAAGACTGAGAGCCGCATCTTGTAACTCAACGCTTCCTCGGCGAAGGTAAAGTGGTGAACCATCGCTGTTCCAATGAACATTTGGTAGATTAAAATCTCCACAAAAAAGATAGTTGTCAAAGGGAAGATCCTGGACTACTGTTTCAAACATCGTCTGAACGCTGGTAGTAAGAGCAGATAAGGTTCGGCTAGGCGGTGTGTACAAAGCACATACATGCAAGTCCCGGGTGGCGGGCGATGCAGCCCCGCCGCCGCTGCAGCGCGCGCGCAGTGCGGCGCCGGGGATCGTGAGCCAGACAGTCTCGCCGGCGCCACCGCGCCCAGACTGCGCCGCACGAGCACCAGCACGCCGCCGCCGTCCGCCTTCCCGCTCGCCCGCCGGTCTCGGTCGCGTCGGAACACGTCGTATCGGCTGTCACACAGCTCGGTATCCAGTACTCCCTCACATAACCAGCTCTCCGTTACAATTATAATATCATAATTATTATTAAGGATGTTATTATAAAAACTAACTAACTTTGTGCGCAACCCACGTGTGTTTTGATAATAAACTTTGAGTGTATCAACCATTGTAGAGCTTAAATATAAGTACAAAGAATATATAATAAACCACAGATTTTATAAAGATACAAATGATTATGTAAATAGAATATAGCATATGCCTTCTTGTATGTATCATTAAATGTAGATCGTTAAAATAAAGCAGTGAATTAATAAATAAGTAAAAGTCAGTGGAATCTAAAAAGATACGTTTTTGTATGTGTGTGGATAATAGAGAATGATATTGAGGCGTGTTGGTTTGAGTTTTGTTTCGCAAAATAGTAGGAAAACCGTTGGTTCGAGAGAATAATTGAGTAATCGAATTAAATAAGTATTTATATGTGTTATTGTGGAGGGCTTGTTTGAGTAAAGTAATAAAAGGTGTGTGTAAAGTGAAATTCATTAATTGATTGAGATATACGTGTAAAACAAAATGAGTATAGTTATAACATGAACTCAAATAATAAGAATAGTTATAATATAGAGACTTTGAAAGTATAAATTTAACAAATGAATCTAAACAGTACAAACAGTTATAAAAGAGGAATATAAAAAGTATAATTTCAACACTAGAATCTAAATAGTGCACACAATAATCAAAGAGAACTGCAAATTGATGAAATAGGTTCACCAACTTAATAAATAATACCAATAAACACACATTAATAAATTTGAATCGCGATGTGTACCAATAGAGAAACAAACAGAACATATTGTAAATAAGTAAGCCAAAAATGAAACAAATTAAGGTTACTAACATGAAATTTTCTTCAAATCCTCTACATTTTTCATGCATAAAAAAGGTTTATTTTCATCTTTTCTCACATAGATTTGGCAGTTCTTCACCCAAACAAATTTATATCCATGCTTATTTGATAAAACCTTTGCTTCTTTCAATAAACTTTTATTTTTAGGGTGAAAGAGTATTAGGTAAATTTGGGGATAATAGAGTGAATGAAAATGGTGATAAATTGATTGAAGTATGTTTGGAGAGGAATCTTTGTGTAACTAACACTTTGTTTAAACACAAAGATATCCACATGTATACAAGGCAGCGAGGAAGCGAGAGAAGTATGATAGATTTTGTGATTGTTGATGAAAGGCTGAAATCAAAGGTGGTTGACACTAGAGTTTATAGAGGTGCCAACGTAGGAACAGATCATTTCCTCGTTGTATCACGAGCAAGGGGTCTGTTCAAGCGTTGGCGTCATAGGACAAGAGTATCAACTACTGAAATTTCTAGAATAAAAGTAGAAAATTTGGTAGATAATGAAAAAATGGGAGATGAATATATTGAGAAACTGGATGAACGACTAAGTTGCGTAGAAATGACGGATGATATGGAAATAGAAGATGCTTGGAATGTGCTCAAATCTGCGGTAATTGAATGTGCGACGGATGTTTGTGGATTGAGCAAGAGGAAAAATCGACCAACATCAAGTTGGTGGGATAAAAGTGTGAAAGATGCTGTGAATGAAAAGAAGAAAGCCTGGCTCGATTTACTAGCAATCAAAGCTAGTAAACGGATGAATGTGTGTATAAATGATGACGAAGTTGAGAGATTTGAAGATGAATATAAGAGAATAAAGAGAGAGGTTAAGAATAAAATAGAGCAGAAAAAGCGAGATCTGAAAGAATGGAGTGAAAAGAAACTCTCCGATGATTTCCAAAGTAATCAAAAATTATTTTGGAAATATATCAGACGTGAAAGGGGAGTTTCTCATAACACAAGTACAAGTGTGATGAAGGATGAAAAAGGTGAACTTATGACTGATGGAACAAGAATAAAAAGAGTATGGAAGGAATATTTTGAGGGTCTCTTTGAAAAAGACGATGATCCCATTACTTCAGCAATTGGTAGCGATGTTAATTGTGACGTAATGGGTTACGTGTCTGAAAGTATGATAAGTATGAAAGAAATTGTAAAAGCGATGAAAAGTATGAAACTAGGAAAAGCGGCAGGATATGATAGGATATGTGTCGAAATGCTGAGGGCTAGTAAAGGGTTAGTGGCTTCTTGGCTGTTCTTCCTTTTTCAGAAGTGTTGGGCACTTGGCAAAGTACCAAAAGATTGGTGTAGAGCCGTGATTGTGCCCCTATATAAAGGGAAAGGGTCACGCCAAGAAGCAAAAAACTACCGTGGTATCAGCCTACTCAGTGTTGTCGGCAAATTGTATGCGAAAGTTCTGATCGAAAGGGTGATGAAAGAAACGGATGAAAAAATTTGGGATGTACAAGCAGGATTTAGGAAGGGAATGGGATGTATGAATCAAGTCTTCTCCTTAAGGTGCATCACAGACAAATTTTTGGCAAAAAACCAAAAAGTGTATTGCACCTTCATTGATTTGGAGAAGGCGTATGATAGGGTAGTAAGAAAGTATTTGTGGAAGGTGTTGTCTAAGTTCGGTTTGGGGAGCCAACTTATACGTGCATTGGAGTCACTCTATGAGGATTCCAATGCATGTGTGAGAGTAAACGGAGAAGACACGGACTGGTTTGAGATCTCTAGGGGTGTTCGACAGGGTTGTGTGGCTTCTCCGTGGCTCTTCAATTTGTTCATGGACGACTGTTTGAAAGAACTGCGCGAAAGTGATTATGGACTGAAAATGAGAGGGTTCATCATTAAATGCCTCTTATACGCTGACGATCAAGTGTTACTTGCATCAACGGTAAATGAGTTGCAGGAGATGGTGAACATTGCGTGTAAGTCTTTCGAAAGAAAGGGAATGAGAGTGAATGTGGACAAAACCAAAACAATGGTTTTTGAAAGAGAGGAAAGTATGACAGAATGTGACATTGTTATAAATGGTAAGAAAGTGGAACAAGTGAAAGAATTTGTATATCTGGGGAGTTTGTTTACTAGGGATGGAAAATGTGAGGAAGATATTGAAAGGAGAGTTAAAAAGGGAAACGCGGTGAATGGAGCCATGAACAGTCTGATGTTGAGCCAGTCGTTGTCGGAAAAGGCTCGAATGGCTGTGCATAATGCTGTTCTGGTTCCTACGCTGATGTATGGTAGTGAATGTTGGGCATGGCAGAAGAAGCATGAAAGTAGAGTTAATGCAGTGGAAATGAGATCCCTCAGAAGTATATGTAATGTAAGGCTGTGTGATAGAGTGAGAAATACTGTTATCCGTGAACGAGTAGGTTTGAAAGATGACGTAGTATGCAAGATAGAAAAAGGAATGTTGAGGTGGTTTGGGCACATAGAGAGGATGGATGAAAATAAAGTAGCGAAAGAGATATATAGAGCCAATGTGGATGGGAATGTTAGTAGAGGACGGCCTCGTAAAACGTTTCTGGACCAGATAGAAAACGTTCTTATAAAGGCGGGGGTCCGAAGTGAGAAGAATAAAAGAGCATGTATGAGAAGGATAATGAATGTAAGGGAAGCAAGAGAGGTTTGTCAAGATCGTACTAAGTGGCGATCGATAGTCTCTGCCTACCCCAATGGGAATAATGGGCGTGAGTATAAGTAAGTAAGTAAGCCAAGAAAAGAAGTTGGTAGCGATGCGCTTTACCTTTACGCCACACATACGCATCAATATTAAATAGTTATGGTATTCTGATTAATTTCATTTGTTTGTATGTATTGTCTGGTATATTGAATAAAATAAAGTTGTTGTGTGCGTGCTCTTGTAATGGCGAGCGAGGGTGGGGTGACGGAAGGGACGAAGTTAGCTATCGAAGAGTGTTAATACGTCTCAAGGTCAACAAATGAATAGTAAGAATTAGAAATCGAATAAGTCGGCAAAACACCACCATTGCGACAGCACGTGCACTTTCTCTTTGAAAATTCTTCCACCATCAATAAAGTGGTCTTCGGCCAGATATAATATAAACCGAAATAGTTATGTTTTCGTTATGGTAAAAACACGTGGCGTGTTGGCACGCTAAAAACTCAATTTTGAATCGGAGGAAGAACATTCTCGAATCAATGAGACGAAATCCGAGTTACCTATGACAAACAATGAACTTACGAATCTCGCCAACATCGTATTCTGGGGGGGGGGATAAAAACTCCCAATCTAACGACACATGCATTCATTCCGCTCCGTGCACTCGTGGTTAACGGTCGTCCGCTATGGGTCGCTCCGCTATCTAACGCTTTGTACTGCGCCCGCGTGCTTCGTGCCGCATTCCGTTTTCGTGTTGCAACGTTTTGCTTCGTGCAATTCTTAGCTCACGACTTACCGAACTCTAGTTTCTACTGCAGTTTTCACTGCGGGACTTGTTGAAAATCCACAACTGTGGTCGGCAACTGGGCAACCTCGGAAGTGATAGGAAGAGGTGTAAATAGGGATGTGAAAAAAAAATCGATTATTTTTTTTATTTAATCGATTTTTATTGATTAATTTTTCGTCCTTATATAATCGATTTATTAATAATCGATTTTTTTTTCATTATTTCACACATTACTTTCGATTATTTTATAGCGCACCGTCTAGAGTTAGGTAGATATTGGAGAGCCCGGATTCCGGAACCAGCTACAACAAGATTTTGTTTTTTTTTTCTCTTTTTGGAAGTATTTATTTATTTGAGGGGGCAACAAAAAACAATGGTACAACTGCAAACTGTAAATATTGCCCCAAAGAACTCAAAACGTGCAGCAATACAACGAATTTAAAGCAGCATATGGAAAGAAAGCATCCTACCATAATATCTGCTAATAAGGTAAGATTATTTGTTTAAATGATTTGGCTACTGCATCTGTTGATCAAACTTCAATGTCTGATGAAGTTGAGTCCGACGACATATGGCAAGCTCATCGTCAAAAGCTTGCAACAAAAAACAATTTAAGAAATTAAGGAACGGGGACATCTGAATTGGATTTATATATTGCTGCATTGGTGGTATGGAAAAACTACGAAGGAGCATACCCTAAACTTTCAAAATTAGCCAAAAAGCACTTACAAATAACTGCTTCGTCAGCCCCAGCAGAGCGCCTTTTTTCTAAGGCTGGAAATGTGGTTCGCAAAACAAGGTATCGCATCTTGGGCAAACGATTACCCAAACTTCTATTCCTTAATTCTTTACCAAGTTATTTATGGCCATAATAAAAATGTTTTTTTCTTTTACTTTAAATTTATTGTTTGTTTTGTAATTTTGTATGTCTGTATGTAAGTTTTTTTATAAATGAATAAATAAAGGTGGTGTGTTTTGAATTATTGAGTTTTTTTTATTAATTCTCAAAAAAATCGTTTTTTTTTTTAAATTGATTATTTTTAGAAAAAAAAAACGATTTTTAGAAAATTGATTATTTTGTATAAATAAAAATCGATTAATAAAAAAATCGATTTTTCCCCAGCCAAGTCACATCCCTAGGTGTAAACAAAGGTTGTCGGGGTGTGGCCCCTAGCACCCGTCTGTTTGCCCTTCTGGTGCGGCAGTCAATAGGAAGTGGTCGGACTGAGTTGGCCTTGGTGGGTACGCCTTGTAACCTAGTCAACCGTCCGATCGGGTAAATAAAGTTCGTTTTTTCCTTCCTTTCCCCATCCTTTCCTCGGTAGTGGTTGGAGGTTGTGTGCTGAAATATTGCGACTCCTCTACACTACCGAAACCGTAGGTACACACCCTAAGCGGTCATTGTACTTAGACCGAAGGACGTTAGGGCCCACATTAGTAGGCACACACCACACTACACACACTTATACACACACACTATCATACACACATTACACACCACACAACTGACACACTTTCACACCGCGTAATCGCATCCCTTGAGGATGGCGGGCAATGATCTTACAAAGATCATGAATCGTCTAGCCCAGGTAGAATCCATGATGCTTTTTTTTATGAAACGAGCTCCGGAGCTCGTTGAACAGGCTTCATTAGCCCTCACCCCGGCCCTCGCCGATTCCCCCGCGTCCCCCGCGCCCGCCTCTCCGGCTTCCCCTTCGCCAGTTGTACTGGCTGACTCACCTGAGTCACCCACTCCCGCTTCCGACGATGATTCCGACTCTGAGTCGGTCATCGTAGCCCCCGCCCGGGCCCTCGTACATCGCGAGGCCACCCAGGAAGAGGCTATGGATTGCTCCATTCCGCTTGGACAAAATGATGACGGATTCACCGTCGTCACAGCGGCCAAGGGGAAAAGGAAAGGTTCAGGCCGCTCCACGCCGCCGCCGCCGCCAAAGGTTGCATTACTAGCAACCCCGGCCGCCACCATCGGCGCGAATCGTCGCGACCCGCGCATCCGCACCCCCGCGACCCCCGCCCCATCTGCTAAGCGGCCACCGCCCGTTTTTATACGGGAGAAAGCCGCCTGGCTTAAGATCTCAGCCTCTCTGACGGCTCAGAAAATTAACTTCACCGCGGCGCGTAACACCACCGCCGGCATTAAGGTGGACGTCCCATCTACGGACGACCACCGCCACCTTACTCGCGTATTACGCGACCAAGGTGTGGGCTACCACACCTATGCCCTCGAAGAGGAACGCCTCCTCAGGGTAGTCATCCGCGGCGTCCCGGTGGAAGTTCCCACCGACGCTGTCAAATCAGACCTAGTGGCGAAAAGACTACCCGTCCTCGAATGCCACAGAATGTACGCGAGCCGAGCGCGTACACCATATAACATGGTACTTGTCGTCCTTTCTAAGACGGACAAGCCATCTTCAACATCAAAACTGTATGCCGCCTGTCCGGCATACGTATCGGGCCGCCTCACAAGCGGCAAGGCCCCGGCCAATGTCACCGGTGCCAATTATACGGGCACTCGGCCCGTAACTGTCGCGCTCGCCCTAGGTATGTCAAATGCCTGTGCGACCACGCAACACCCCAATGCTCGCGGACCCGCGAGTCCGTAGACCCGCCCGCATGTGTGCTCTGCAAGAGTGTAGGGCACACAGCCAATTACAAAGGGTGCCCCAAGGCACCCAAGGCTCAGAGCCAGAGGGGAAAAACCCTCTCCTCTCAGCCCGCCCCGCGCACCGCCGCTCGCCCCGCTGCTTCTCAGCCCGCGCCCACGGCCGAAACACCATTGGTACCCGCCCCCGCCCCCATGGCTCTCACTAAGAGCTTCACTGCGGCTATTTCGATGCCTACAGCAACACCATCACCCGCCGCCCCAAAGACGCGCCCCACCCCCGCCCCTCAGGCAAAGCCCTCCGTGGGGCCCAACACCAACCCCATCGATATGGACCGCCTCCGTAGCTTCCTTAAGAAGCTAAAAGAGCCGGACGCCAACGGCGATATGATCGCCAAACTCACCGCCTACTGCGACTACGAGGACATCGTAGCCGCCGTAGGCAAACCGTTCTAAACGGTTACGTTATATTAGCCCGCTTGTTTAGTAGTATCAATGGCTACGCAAAGTAGGATAAAGCCGTTAAACGTAGTTTTCTTCAATGCCGAAGGCAAAGTACGTTCTCACAAAGAGGAAATAGGCATGTTTCTGAGAGATCATAGTGTCAATGTCTTTCAAGTGCAGGAATCCTTTCTGAAACCTCGCACTAAGAATCCCAATATATCCAACTATAAACTAATACGGACTTACCGACTAGGTAGGCCTGGAGGAGGCACACTCATATATTACAAAAAGACACTACACTGTGTCGCACTCACTACACCCGCACTACAACACATGGAGGCCACGACATGCCGTGTAAGCATGTCGGGGCATCCATCCATTGTCATTGCGTCAATTCATCAAACCGGCTCCAAAGAGGTGTTACGCACCGACTTGGAAGCCCTACTCGCGCTCGGTAGCTCGGTTATTTTGGCAGGCGATTTCAACTCCCACCATCTCAGTTGGAATTCAACCAGAATCTGTCGAAATGGCCGGCTATTAGAAGCCTTTTCAGACGATCTCGATTTCGAGATAATTGCCCCAATAACACCCACTCACTACCCAAACAATGTTCTCTACACCCCCGGCATCATTGATCTGGCGCTTCTGCGAAACGTAACCTTACGTTTGCGTTCCGTAGAAGTTCAGCACGAACTTGAGTCGGATCCCCGCCCAGTACTACTTTCACTAGGCCCACCCGAACACACTCCGCCCGCCACTCGTCCCAGAATTGACTGAAAATCAGTGTTATGAGGTAAAACTCATAACAATATACTGAGTCAGAAACCTTTTCGTTGCTGTGCATAGTTTTTTCATTTATGTTTTTTTTTATGTTTTAAGATTTTTAAGTTTTGTTTTTATGTGTTCTTTGTATTATGTTTTTTTTTATGTAGCAGTAATTTAATTTGCAGCAGCGATTAAACATTTTCTTTTCTTTTCTTTTTTCTTTTTTTAATTAACTGGGCGAAAGTAGCAGACGGCCTACAAACTCACACATCACCCCACCTCGACACAATTCCGGACGACATCTCGTCACCGGATGAAGCCCGCCGAGCTGTCTGTGCCTTAACAAAGCACCTCTCGGCAGTAGTAGAAGACGCCACGTCGCGAGTCGTTATCGATGACTATCATCGCCAACGGCTTCCCGACGATATCAAGGAACTAGTGACCGTGAAAAACCGTGCCACTGGCGCATACGATTCCTTCCCATCTTCGGAAAACCGCTCCGGTCTGTGGGCCGCCAAGCGTATCCTTAGGGAGCGCGTGGTCAAACACAGAGGGGAACGGCGGGATCAGTTCCTTGGTGATATCACCCCGTCCCATAACGCCTACTGGGACGTGGCGAGGGCGCTCAAGTCGGACGGCTCCGATCTTGGTCTCCCTCCCCTCACACGATCGAACGGCCTACCACCGGCCTTCGAAAACGATGAGAAGGCAGAGTGCCTGGCTGAGAGCCTGGAGAAGCAATGCTTTCCAAGCACTCAGCCATGTGACCCACTTCACATCGAGGCCGTTGACAAGTTAGTCAATGACCGCGCCTCACTCCCTCTCCTCGACGATCTCGAACCGATCGACGAGGACGAGGTGAAAGACATCATTAAACACCTCAGACCCAAAAAGGCCCCGGGGCCCGACGGGCTGACTAACAGGGTACTTAAGATCCTGCCACAACATATCATCACACTACTCACAATCATACTCAACACATCACTCATACACGGCATATTTCCAGAGTCATGGAAACATGCCGATGTGATAGGTATATTCAAAGTAGGAAAACTTCGCACCGATCCTACGAGCTATAGGCCTAACAGCCTAATAAGCTCGTTAGGTTAGATCTATGAGCGACTAATCCTCGCTAGGATCAAACATTACTTGCACACTAGCGGCATTCAGATACACGAACAATTCGGGTTCAGGGCACAACACTCATGCGTCCAACAAGCACATCGCTTTACCGAGCATATGCTTGATGGATTCAATGACACATACCCCAAACAGACGGGCGCCGTCTTCTTTGATGTGGCGAAGGCTTTTGACAAGGTCTGGCATAACGGGCTGCTATACAAGCTATACCAGACCGATATGCCATTAAAACCATTAAAACCATTTATTTAGTCGTAAATGTGGGTGCAGTTTACATAGATCTTCTATTGTACAATTGTATCCATACACATTTGACCCTTACGGGTATACAACTTTAAATATTGAAAATAGGACTATATTTAAAAACATTTTTGACAATTATATGATATCTTATTATTTAAAAAAAAAAAATTTATACAAATTAATTAAAATGTATTATAAAAAAGAAACTGTGATGTCAAAAGATACTCTTAAAAAAAACTAATATCAATAAAAAAATAATTATAAATTGAAACAATTTTAAAATACTATGTCATGCATATTAACAAACACATAATAACAGCACAATAGAAAAAAAATATGAAATACATGTCAAATATCATTAATTACATTATATTAATATTTTTATTCCTATCAAAAAATTCATTTATGGAGTAAAAACAATTTTCCAGCAACCAATTAAATAAACGTCTTTTTAATTTATTTATGGGTAAAAACTTTATTTCATCAGGTACAGAATTATATACCCTAACAGAGACTACACAAAATGATTTTCTGCTTGATGATAGTTTAAAATTAGGTACTGTAAGTTTATTTTCGTTTTTTATCTGTAACCGTTGCGAATGATAACCCATATGAGCTGGTTCGAAAGTCTGAAAATTCTTTATAACGTACAATGTTGCTTCGTAAATGTAAATACAGGCCAAAGGGAGAATTTTTAATTTTTTAAAAAGTGGTCGGCACGATACTGTCTGGTCGCTGATAGAACAGAGTGACCTTATACATTTTTTCTGAGATATAAAAACTGAATGCACATCAGTGGAGTTTCCCCACAGTATCACTCCATAACGTAATAAGGAACCTACGTAGCCATGGTATGCCAATTTGCCAGCTTGTTCTGAGGATAATCTTACAATGCGACCTAGTGCATACACATACTTGTTTATTTTTTTGCAGAGAATATCACAATGTGATTTCCAGACAAGCTCGTGGCTATTGTCCGCGGCTTTTTGTCGGATCGCCGATTCCGCTTCAGAGAGGAGGACGCCCACTCACAACACCACCCCATACACGCGGGAGTCCCACAGGGCTCCACGCTCTCACCCATACTCTTCGATATATACACTAACGACATCCCGCGGACATCGCTGGTGGAGTTAGCACTCTTTGCAGATGACACTCTACTTTACACGAGTCACCCCAACCACAACTTTATACGGCTTCGCCTTCAGAGAGCCGTAACACAACTCGGGGAGTGGTTCAGGAAGTGGCGGATCGAGGTTAATCCCTCCAAAAGCGCAGCCATGCAAGGGACACGACCCGCCGCGGCCTGTTCAACTCTTCGGCACACCTATTCCGTGGGTGAAAAAGACTAAATACCTCGGTATCGTCTTTGATCCCCGGCTTAAATGGACACACCACATCAGATACATACGAAACAAAGCCTCATTCGTCCTGAATAGGCTATCACCGATGCTTTGTGCTCGCAGTAAATTACCACTGCGTCACAAAGTTACACTATACAAAACATGTATACGGTCGGTCCTCTCGTACGTTAGTGTTGCGTTCGCACACGCCAGAGAGGGCTTGATACACCGCCTCCAGGTGATACAAAATAGGTTCATGCGCAAGGCGGTAGGGGCGCCCTGGTATGTTAGTAGCTAAAAAAAAATAAAAATAAAAAAAAATACATTTATTTCATTAATCATTACAAAAACATTATACTGTTACGACATCTGTTCGCAAGTAGGAGATAGGATTTGCCACTACTAGATAACAGATGGCGTTACTAGTATTTTAATAAGTAAAAAAAAGGAATTACTAGATGTTTCTCGAATATCGACTTTTCGAGAATGTGGTACTAGAACTTTCTGTAATATTCGCGTATTTGAGATTTGGCATATATAAAGAGCGACGCGTGCTACGGAGTTATTCGAGTGCGAAGAACTAAAGCGAGAACAAGCGAAATACTAGAGCGAAGAAATTAAATACGACAGTGCAGTGATATACGGATTACGGAAATAAGCTTAACGGTGTGGACAGTGTTACTATAACGGAGTAAATTAGTGTTGTTAATTAGTGCGAGTATCGATAGTTAATTATCGATAGTGTTTGTTGTGTTGTGTAAAGTGCGTTATTGGTCAATAAATATAATTACACCTTATTGCACGAAAGTGTGACTGGTATTTATCAAATTAAGAACCCGGTACGTAACAATTGGTGACAGAAGTGGATTTGAAGATGCCAGTTATGCCGAAGAAAGACGGAAGAGAGGGTGTGAAGACACGCGCTCAGAAAGCCGCAGAGGGTGAACAGCTGTCGGAAATGAGGTCATCGGTCACGAACCCTCGGAGTGACATTCCAGAGGAGACGTCCGCGGTGACTAACGCGCCGTCTACATCAACGGCGCCGGCGGCCGCAACTAATACTGACTTGGCGATGATAGTTGAAATGTTGAAAAACATACATTCGGAGGTACAGGGTGTTAAACAAGAAGTTCGTGAGTTGCGCGAGGAACAGCAAACTAAGTTCTCACAAGTTCTCACTGCGGTCAATGAAGTCAGTGGTCGGGTGGTTACTGTGGAAAAAGACGTAGAGCAGATGAAGGAGCAGGTAACCACTATTGAGAAAGATATCGATGACATGAAGACCGACTTCCGCGGAATGGAGAAAAGGGTTCTGCAGCTTGAATCACGACCGGTCAAGGTTGTCTCCGGTGAGAATGTAGTAGCTGTCCATGGTCCTCGTGTGAAGGTTCCTCCCTACGACGGAACAACATCCTGGTCGGCGTATAGACATCAGTTCCAGACTGTTGCGGCTGCCAATGGTTGGACTGATGAACAGTGTTTGACTGCACTGACGGTGGCGCTCCGAGGTCAAGCACTGTCAGTAATAGAGGCGCTGCCGACTCCGAGTGGTGGTTTCAAGGACCTGCTGGATGCGTTGGAGTCTCGCTATGGAGAGCGACACCTGGAGCACGTGTTCCGCGCTCAGCTGCGTGATAGGGTCCAGCGTTCCGGAGAGGGACTTCAGCAGTGGGCCCTTGAAATCGAGAAGCTCGTCCGCAAGGCCTATCCCAGTGTAGATCCGAAGACGGTGGAAATGAACCTGGTGCAAGCATTCGTCGACGGCATCAGAGATATCGAAGTGAGAACAGCGGTGAGACTTCAACACCACACGTCTCTCAAGGATGCCTTGGCGAACGCTCTAGAAGTTGAAGCTTGCCGCCAGGATACGCGCCAAACTCATCGACTTCGTGAGATTGCGGAAGCAAATGAGGACGTCAAGGTCATTAAAGCACCCGTCGGAAGGAGTACTGGACCGATTTGTTATGGCTGCGGGAAAAGGGGCCATTTGAGATTAAGTTGCCCGCTGAGGGAAAGAATGCAAGATGTACATTCCCTAGTGCGTGAAAATGGTTTACATGCTAGTGAAAAGATGAAAACCAGATATGACCGTAAAGCTAACACGCCGCGTTTCGAAGAGGGTATGCTCGTCTGGTTACACAATCCAACTCGCCAGAAAGGGAAGTCCCCTAAGTTACAAAATAGGTGGGAAGGACCGTACAAGGTGGTCACTAGAATAAACGATGTAACGTACAGAATTCAACGCCAACCTAGAGGGGCTTCGAAAATAGTTCACATCGATCGACTTGCGAAGTACCATGGAAGCAATAATACTCGGGACGAGTATTAATGTAAGGAGGGGGTAATGTTACGACATCTGTTCGCAAGTAGGAGATAGGATTTGCCACTACTAGATAACAGATGGCGTTACTAGTATTTTAATAAGTAAAAAAAAGGAATTACTAGATGTTTCTCGAATATCGACTTTTCGAGAATGTGGTACTAGAACTTTCTGTAATATTCGCGTATTTGAGATTTGGCATATATAAAGAGCGACGCGTGCTACGGAGTTATTCGAGTGCGAAGAACTAAAGCGAGAACAAGCGAAATACTAGAGCGAAGAAATTAAATACGACAGTGCAGTGATATACGGATTACGGAAATAAGCTTAACGGTGTGGACAGTGTTACTATAACGGAGTAAATTAGTGTTGTTAATTAGTGCGAGTATCGATAGTTAATTATCGATAGTGTTTGTTGTGTTGTGTAAAGTGCGTTATTGGTCAATAAATATAATTACACCTTATTGCACGAAAGTGTGACTGGTATTTATCAAATTAAGAACCCGGTACGTAACAATACATTTCGACCTATCCTAGTAAGCCCCGTAGGGCCTGTAACAGGACAGCGTCGGTCCTCCGTTTCGTGGCATAGTGTGGTAACATATTTATTTCATAATCATTATTATTACAAATTTACATTATTAACAATTTTAATTTCATTTTATATATTACTTTTCTCAATATATGTAAAATGTACATTTTTAGTTATATTAAAATAAAATTATATTAATATTCTGTAGAATTAATACTTGAATGTTAACAAGAAAAAAAATAAAGAAAAAATTAAATTAAACATTTTAAATTTTAAGCTATTTCATTACTTACAAGTTAATAATTACCATAAAAAAAATATATTAAATGTAAAAAATCAACCGTGTGTTTTGTGTGAGTGAATATGTTTGTGTGTGTGTTTGTTTGTGATAGTATGTGTGTATATGTGAATGAGTGTTTAAGTGTGTGACATTACTAAGTTATTTAGCAGTTACATAATATTTTCTCAGTTTCATCGTATTGCATACTCTTAAGATACTTCACTACTGATATTTTGCACTCACGTTTAGATTTCGAGTATATGCTAAGTGTACTGTTAATTTTATTATACAAATCAGCTGATTTTCTTGTGTACTGATTGGTGGCGAAAACTGTTTTTGTTTTGATAGGCGGTATAACTGTATGTGATTTGCGTCTAGGTTGTTGTTAACTATGATCTCCACAGAGACTTAGGACTCAATACAATCAGGGATCACTTCAAACAAATCTCACGTAGATACTTTGATAGGATCCCTGATCACCCCAACCCCTTACTCCGAGCCTCGCTCGAATACACGATTTCCCCGGACGCCGGGGTTCGAGAGAGACGCCCACGTAGCGTGCTCTGGGATCCCGACGACGACATCACCCGCGAGCTCGAGGCCTCAGGGGCCACCGGCGTTCGCGGACTAACAAACAACCACTACCACTCCCGACACCGACCCCGCCGGCGAGGTCGTAGAACTTTACACTAAATTTAGAGCCACACCAGACTCCACTCCCAGAGTCTCTTTTATTTTTATACTCACCCTATCCGACTTAGCTTAGGTACACTCCTTTGTCGCGCCAGGGCGGCCTTCAGCCGCCCGGCAAAACAGCCAAGATGACGCCGCATAGGCCGCAGGGCCAGCAGCACCGAACCGGGGGGGTTTTAGTCGGTAAAAGTCCGACATATCCTATCCTATGAGGATTTCCCCCCCGGTACACAAAAAAAAAAACACATGCATTACATTACAACGGACTCGTTCATAAGCGACACGACAGTGGATATGTTGAGTGACAGCTCTTATGCATCACAATCACATTAGGGATTTACCTTAATTTTAGTTTGGTAGGAACTCCAAGAGACTTCGAGAAAGCGCACTATTGGAGGAACCGTATCGGCAACTTCCGATTCCGATTCAGAAAGATCGGTTCGACACTCAAAAAAACAATCGGCAAAGAGGGGTCGCGGTAGGCCACCAACAACTGTCCAACATCTATATGTTATGCCTATGGCATAGGAAGTGCTGAGGAGGAAGCTGCTGCAGCTAAACGAGAACAATTTATGTTGCAGAACACCGAAGCAGTAACTGAGCGTTTGGAGCGCTATAACAAGCTGGTGGAAAAGAAAAGGTTAGAGTTAAAGGAGGTTCCTATACCTGCCACTGAAAGAAGTGCTAATGATATTATGACGTCAGTCCAAAAAGTGGGGGGGAGGTTGGTGACAGATTGGCTTCGGTGGGCTACATTAGAACTAGTTGATGTAGACCTATAAAATGCTGAATAATGCCGAAATGCGTGGATCTATGAGTGCGGTTAGAATCCGGAAACGCACACCAACTAGCCTACGTACACGTCCTAGTCGTCCTCTCCGGGCAATGTCATGGTTTAGATAAACGGGGCGCACTATTTGGTTCCAACCCCCGGGATCATGACAGCTGAGTGCGTAGCGCGAGGGGCGAGCTATCGGCGCCCATAAATAACCGATCTTACTAGCAGGCTTCCAGTAGCCTTGGGGCTCCCCCTAAAAGCCTGGCTCTGCGGGCACGAACGCAAAGATGGCAGCCCCATCGTCGTGATCGGAGTGCTGTGGGCTAATCCCCTGCACACTCTTAAATCTATTGATTAAGAAACCTGTAAATAAGAATACCCGAATCCCTTTATCGACGACCTTTGGCTTTAAACAACGGACTCGGATTGGGTGCTGGAATGTCAGAACCATGACTCGACCCGAACGGCTACCACAGATAGCCAAAGTCATGAGTGAATATAACATCCACATCCTTGGATTGAGCGAAACAAGATGGAATGGTTTTGGTGAGGAAGTTGCTGACTTGGGCTACACACTTCTGTATAGTGGCAAAGAGGATGTGGACGCAAGTAGAGAATATGGAGTTGGCCTGCTTCTTAGTCGATGTGCCAAAAAAAGTCTGTTAACCTGGTCACCTGTGTCGGAGCGAATCATAACAGCCCGGTTTGACTCACGAGCACGCAAGATAAGCGTAATCCAGTGTTACGCTCCGACAAACTCAGCCACTGATGATGTGAAAGCAGCTTTTTATGAGCAGCTCGAGGCTACACTGAGGAAGATCCGAAAGCAGGACATCGTTTTCTTGATAGGTGACTTTAACGCGAAGCTAGGCAATGACAATGAAGGAAGAGAACACTATATGGGTACTCATGGCGCCATCGGAAACATAAACGAGAACGGAAAACTTTTCGGTGACCTGTGTTCCGCAAGAAACCTTGTTATAGGAGGAACACTGTTTAAACACAAAGAGTGCCATAAAACAACATGGATTTCCCCTGATGGTGTAACTCGCAACCAGATTGATCATGTTGCGATCAGCCGCACATGGAGATCCTCCCTGTTGGATGTTCGTAACCGACGTGGTGCCGACGTAGACAGCGATCACCACCTGGTTGTTGCTGAGGTAAGGCTCAAGCTTTCCTCCCCCCGCCGTAACTTTGAGAAGATCTCTAGAAGTTTTGAAGTCCGGAAGGAATCTGTTCGAACTTTTAGAGGAATTAGAAGATGAGCAAATTGAGGAAACTTGGGTCCGCGTTCGCACTGCCTTCACAAAAGCCGGTGAAGAAGCACTCGGATATATTTCCCCGAGGAGGGAAGACTGGATGTCCTCTGAGCTGTGGCAGCAAATCGAAGAAAGGCAAGGGATCAAGCTGCAATTATTGTCAAGCACTGAGCCACAAACTACTAGTCTCCAGGAGCGCTACAATGTCCTTCGCAAAAACATCAGAAGAATGTCGAGACGTGACCAACGCAGAGCCGCCGACGAACTAGCGGAACGTGCGAACACCGCGGCCCGCCGCAAAGACATGCGCCAGTTGTATGACATCACGCGCCGACTTAGCGGGCGCAAAGCACGTATGACTAAAAAACCGCTTAAAGGTAGTGACGGTAGCCTCCTATGTACCTCAGACGAACAGTTGCAAAGATGGACTGAACACTTCACGAGCCTGCTAAAGCAAACCCAGACGCCAGACTCTCATGAAACCAGCACTAGCTCACCAGTCACTGTATTAGACATTGCGACAGCACCTCCCTCATTTGATGAAACTTTATTAGCAGTGAAGTCTCTGAAACCAGGGAAAGCGCCAGGAGTCGACAATGTCCACGTGGATATGCTGAGAGCCGATGCTGCTACATCTGCTTCACTGCTGTATCCCCTTCTTACCCGCATTTGGGAGACTAGACAAGTTCCCGATGAATGGAAACAAGGCCTTCTGGTGAAAGTTCCTAAGAAGGGTGATTTAACGCGATGTGATAACTGGCGCGGCATTACACTACTACCTTCCGCCGCAAAAGTTTTAGCGAAGATTCTGCTCAACCGCATCGCACCAGCAGTAGCTGAGACGCTGAGGGAAGAACAAGCCGGTTTCCGCTCCGGACGCTCCTGCACAGACCACACTAACACCTTGCGCATACTGATCGAGCAGTGTGTCGAATGGCAGTCGGAACTACTGCTGGCATTCGTCGATTTCGAAAAAGCCTTCGACACCGTGAACTGGGGCGCGTTGTGGTCCAGCCTTAGTCGCAGGGGCATCCCGCAGTGTATTATTGAGATAATCCGCGCCCTGTACGAAGGTAGCACATGCCGGGTGATCCATGAAAAGGAGCTGGGAGCACCAATATGCATCTCTGCGGGCGTCAAGCAAGGATGCCTCTTATCGCCGCTTCTCTTCATTATTCTGTTGGACGACGTCATGAGAGCGGTCACCCAAACACCTCGAGGTGTGAAGTGGGGCGCTTCTGTCTTAGAAGACTTGGACTACGCGGACGACATTGTGTTAATCTCGCCAACTCTAGCCCATTTAGAAGCTAAACTTGAGAGCCTTAGAAAGCAAGCAGAAGTCATGGGCCTGCGAATTAATAAACGCAAAACCGTCGACATGCGGATAAATCCTTCAACGACAGAACCATTGAAGCTTCAAGATACCCCACTAGAATCCGCTCGTAAGTTTGTTTACCTCGGTAGTGTTATTACGTGTCAAGGAGGTGCAGACGAGGATGTTGAAAGCAGGATACGGAAGGCAAACGCGGCCTTTGCCCAACTGAGACCTGTCTGGGAGTCAAATGTCCTTTCCCGTCGAGTAAAGATCTCCCTCTTCGAATCCGTGGTGAAATCCGTTCTGCTCTTTGGCTGTGAAACGTGGAGAGTGACAAAGGGGCTGACGAATAAGCTCCAAGTCTTCGTCAACAAGTCCCTGAGGTCAATCCTCCGCATTTACTGGCCAATGACAATCCGGAACGTGGACCTGTGGAACCAATGCCAGCAGACTCCAGTTGTGACTGACATCGCACTGAGAAAATGGAGGTGGATGGGGCACACATTTCGAAGAGGGACCACAAACGCCAGCATCGCATTCGAGTGGAAACCACCGGACGGCAAGCGAGCCCGCGGCCGTCCCGTACACACTTGGCGCCGGAGCGTGGAGAGCGAGCTGCGAGCGGCGGGACTGAGTTGGAGTGCGGCCAGGGAAGTCGCAGCAGACAGGAAGGCGTGGCGGGAGCTTGTGCAGGCCCTGTGCACCAGTGGGGTGCCATAGGACAACAACACAGTCCAAAAACATCTGTCAGCTATTCTAGAGGTTGCTAATAAATCGAAAAAGCTGAAGGGCACATTTGTAAGGGCTTTTAAGAATGCGGCTTCTTCGATCAGAGTTGTCTGGGGTTATGCTCGAGAGGTCATCATCGAACGAGACGAGAAGGCTCAAGCAGAATAACACTCGTCTCAAGAACGAACTTGCTCAGATGCGAGCGTCAACTGTGAAAATATAGCTCTCCGTAGGGAACTGGATTCTCTTCGAGTAGAAATCCGGCGTGGTCGCTCGGACCAAGTTGATGGGGAATATGCTCAACGCAAGGTTTGAGAACCTCGAAGAGCGCCTCCTTTCTGAAAAGCGGTTGAGGCCACCCCTGGCATCAGACAAAAAGAGTTCGTCTCAAGTCAACGTCTCAACCACCCAAAGATGGAAAGGACATTGGTAAGGATAAAGGCAAGGATAAAGGCAAGGGTAAGGGTAAAAGGAGTACCAAACCCTCATCGTCACAGCATATTACCAATCCGACATCGACGATGCCAAACTAATGACAAGCTCATTGTCACAACAAGCGGCTGGCCCATCCACAGCTCCGGTTGAGGATACCTGGGCTATAGTTGTCCGACGTGGCAGTGGCAAAAAGTGTAAAAAAGCTACCGCTGATGCTAAAACGTCTCAAAAAGTGGCCGCTAAAGTCCCACAAAAACTGACTTCTAAAACAGCAGCCAAGAACCGCGCCGCGTTGCGCCGCGGTAATTATCACCTTAACTGAGGATGCAGCCAAAAAAGGAGAAACACTGGGTAATCTGATCTCTGACGCCGAGGCGAAAATTAATCTGTCCGGTTAAGGCATTGGGCCGATGAGGATTCTGATACAAGCAACCGTCCAGAAAAAGGACCCGTGGAGGAACCAATGGTTGTAAATGGGTGTTTCTCCAGAAACTTGTCCACTCGCTGTCTCAGAGCAATATTTTCATAATAGGTATAGATTATGTAATAAGTCGTAGTAAACCTAAAAGATAATGCCCTGATTTATCTCTGCTGGCAGTAAATCATTATTAAAACAATTTTTGATGTATATTTAAAAATTTTAAAGCACTCAACCAGTCCCCTGGGGTGTCTCCAAAACAGAAAAGTCACTTAAAGGAAAAGTAGTTATGACAATATCTGTAAAAACAAATTACTTGTTAAATTATTCAAACAACATTAAGCAATCGTTCAGGAGAGATGCTTACTTTTTTACAAACATTATTTGGAATCATAAAAAAATAACATTAAAATGTGTCTCCGTATTTCGTGAACATTCCCCTGTGCACATTTTAAATTACGCGCCTCTTTTTCCAAAAACTTAAAATATGTTCTACTTGAGCGTAACGAAACGCAACCGATCTGAAGTTTGCTCAGATGCCGCCATTAGCTTTCGGGCGACATTTTATTTAGTGCCGTACACGCGTCCATCTGCGAAGCACGCGCCATAACCTCAAATCCAACAGTCCTCTGGTAAGGATATTTTATCACTTATTTTTATTCGATTTAATGATACCTTATGTAGTTAATATTGTTTTAAAATATATATGATTTCCAAGTAAAGTGAAATAACGTGACTGAATTACTTTTTACACTACCTCTGAATAAAACATAAAAAACAGTCCCCTGGTGACAGTCCCCTGCCCTACCACACGACAGGGGACTGTTTATTCTTCCAAGGGACAGTCCCTTGGAAGAATTCATTATGTTTTTCTTTGTTGTAGGTATTTTTCGTGTGTTTTGGGAGTACGGTATGGCGCCGAGGAAGAAAAAGCTTTCTAGGGAAGAGATTTTGCAAAGAAAAAGAGAAGCTGAGCGAAAAAGATATGAGTGTATGAAAAACGATCCGCAAAAACGGGAAGCACTTAAAGAGAAGGAACGTCTTAAATACCTTAAGAAAAAAGAAAAGGGAACTAGGAAGCTTGTTGACAATATGACACCTCGTGAACACCGCGAAGCAAAAAAGAAGTGGAGAGAGCATTGCAGCAACTACCGTAATAAGAAAAAACAATTGAAAAACATTGCTACAGCATTCATGAGGGAAAATACTCCAGAGACTGATGTATCAGATTCATTGCGAATGCCAACACCTGGACGCGATGTTGCTGACAAGATTCAAAAAAGGAAGAACAGAAACAAAGCACTGAGATACCGGATAAATAAGAAAAAATATGATGAAATTAATAAACTAAAGAAAAAACTATTTAAATATATGAAACGTTTATCAAGATTGACGGAGAGAACAAAACCAAAACCTAAAGATACTCCTAACACTAAGTTACAGAAAATGACAGATAATCCAGAAACCAGAAGAGAAGTAGTAAAAAAGGCGCTTTTTGGTGAAGTATTAAAAGAGCAATTACGAGAAAATTTGTCTAATTTGAATACTGTAAGAGAAAAGAGAATGCTAGCAAAAGTAGTTTCAGGATCGATGGTTGATAAATATAAACTATGGCGAATGGATAACAATGCTGTGATAACCCTAAGACGAATAAAAAAGTCAAAAGTTACTGGAAGACTGGCAGGAAAAACGAAAGGATCCGATGAAGTTGTAAAAGCAGTTGCAAATTTCTTCAAAGATGATTCTAACAGTAGACTAGGAGCAGAAAAGAAAGAGTTTATCACTAGAAAGGGGACCCGGAAACAAAAGAGATACAAACTTGATTCGTTAGTCGGCCTATACAGCAAATATCAAAAACAGAAGAGCCAATTCAAACTAAGTTATCAAACCTTTTGCAGACTCAGACCATTTTGGATTGTGAAGCTCAAAGTAGATCAGCGTGATACTTGTTTGTGCATTACACATGCAAATATAGACCCAAAATTAACAGCTCTACATAATGGCAAAATACTGAATTATAATAGCTATCAAAAACTGCTTCAGGAACTGTGTTGTGACCGATACAATGAGCAGTGTATTTCCAGAGAATGTCAGAAATGTCTTAATAAGACTCCTTCTTACAAGGAATTCAACGACAAGAAGTCAATCATTTATAAAAAATGGATAGCTGAAAAAGCAGAATTCATTGACCCGAAATCCAAAAACACTCGCCGAGTAACCAAACACATTAAGAAGTCTCTTGATGTAAATCCTCGCTACCTGATCACAGAATTACATGAAGATCTAGAGACATTATTTCGCCACGAAAGAAATATTTTACACCAGTTCAATTCAATAAAGCAACTTAAAAACTCACTGACAGAAGAAGATGTACTAATTCATGTAGATTTCTCAGAAAATTATGTAACAAAATACGCCCAAGAAGTTCAGGCTTTCCATTTCGGCGGGTCACGTACACAGATTAGTCTACACACGGTTGTAGTATACCTGAAAGATAAAATAAAAAGTTACTGTACAATGTTGATGCCAATTTTTGATGATTTGCCACCCGAAATCAAAACCCTGCATTTTTTGAGTGATGGTCCTGTAACCCAATACAGGAATAAAACGATGTTTTACATTATGGCTAATAAAATCCCCGAGCGATTTCCACATGTGCAAAAGTTCACCTGGAATTATACGGAGAGCGGTCACGGCAAAGGCGCACCGGATGGTGTAGGAGCTGCCTGCAAGAGGACTGCAGATGCCGTGGTTGCTGCTGGAGGTGATGTCGAAAATCTAGAGAAGTTTGTGGATGCCATTAAACCGAGATGTCCTGCCATTAATTTAAGTATTATACAAGATGACACGATTCAAGAAATGAGTGCTAAAATCCAACAGGAAGGATCCAAGATAAAGAATTTTGTCGGCACCCTCAAAGTGCATCAAGTCACTGGAAAATTCTATAATTCTTCGGGTATAAAACTAAATTCCATTGAAATTGTGATGAGACATCTCAGCTGCTTTTGTGAAAATGATTCTTGTCTACATTTCAAGATAGGAAAAATATTGTATGAAGATATGCAAAAACTACGTGTGGAAGATGTGTCCACTGACTCAGAAACAGAGAATGACGCTGTGAAGTGTGCGGAGTTGGTGGTCAGGTTGGTATACCAAATCAAAGACATGTTTGATTGTTGGTGGTCGTTTATTGAATAATGTAAAGTATTAAAAAGTATTACAACTATAACTTACTGACTAAGCATATCGCGACGGACATAACATGTGTAACCTAATTAAGTCGTATTGCTATGTCGCAACACTACATCTCCCCCGAAAAGATAAGGGTACACACCCTTCCTTAAGAAAAAAATGTTTACACATAATAAACATAAAACACAATTAAACATTTTTTTTACTAATTAAATTATAACTGTAAATAAATCTTAAACTAATCATAAAACAATTTCGTATTATTTTTATGTACTAATAATTCTTTATTTTTCTTAGATATTAAAACATTAGGTGAAATATCCTTTAACACTTTATAAGGTCCTTCATAAACATTATCAAGCTTATTACCTATTTGGTTTTTCAGCAATATTAAATCACCTATATTATATTTCACAGTATTACAATTCTTATCGTACCGAAGCTTTCTACTAATTTTACTCTGTAACAAATTCTGCTTAGCATCTGCTTGTGCTTTTTGTAATCTGCATTTTAGCTCTTTAGGGTAATCGTCATGATTATAAAGAGGATCGATTCCCTTTGATAAATTACTTGGTAAATTACACATTTTCCCAAATACAAGTTCGTATGGAGTGTATTTCGTCTCTGAGTGAACACTTGTGTTAAAAGAAAAACACCAAAATGGAACCCAGTCACTCCAATCGGCCTTAATATTTTCGCACTGAATTCGTAAATACGCGCCTAGATGTTTGTGCGTATTTTCTATAGAACCTAACGTCTCGTGGTGGTATGCGGTGGAAATATGTTTTTCTATACCTAATAATCTACACGTTTCAACCATTACGGATGACGTAAACTCGGTTCCTCTATCCGAAATGATGGTTTTTGGCACACCGTAGCGAAGGACAAAATTAGTAACGAACGCTTTCGTCACCGTTTCCGTATCCTTACGAGGCAAAGGATAAGCTTCGACGTATTTGCTTAAATCGCACTGTAGAGTGAGAATATACTTATTATCATAGTTATCTATATCTAATGGACCCATAATATCTAAACTAATTCTTTCGAAAGCCGTACTGGCGGTAGAAGTTATTGTCATAGGCTCTTTAATATGTCTATTCGTGTGTTTTTGAATCTGACAACTTTTACATTTCTTTACGAAGTTAATGACGTCATTTGTTATTCCTGGCCAAAAATAATATTTTTTAATATTATTTATCATGCGGTTTATACCTGCATGTCCACTAGTGGGTAAAATATGAAAATCATTTAATATAGTTATTATTTCATCTTTATCAGTTATTCTTGTAACTTCTTTTGTAATAAGAAACTTTAGCGACATGGTTTTATACTTATCTATACAGCGCAGTAAACTTTGTATATATTTATCGACACTCTTATTCTTTATAATGAGTAAGTCGTTAATATTTAATTGTTTGCACAACTTTTCTAAATCCCTCACTAACACTTCTTGAGTAGATAATGATCGGGTATTAAGAAATATCGCTGACTGCGATGGAACATACGTGCAATATCTAGCGTCGCTTATAACATTATTTGACTGTCTAAGACATTTATTATTATAATTGTCTGAAAATCTCAACTCAATGATATCTTTGGGCCGTTTGAGTACTTCTACTGCTGTAGGTTGATCAGGCCTACGGGCGTTCGAAGACTCGGTCGGTCGGTCTGTGTTAATTCCTTGACTGTCTAACTTCTTCTTCTGGGCTCTAGTTAGTACTGAAACTACTTGCTCGTGCATTTCCTTTAAATCTTTCGACGTAACCGGGAGACGACTTAACGCATCTGCAGCTGCATTATGTCGGCCTGGCACGTATTCTACCTCAAAATCGTATTCTTCTAAATATAAACGGAACTTTGTTAATCGACTAGATGGGTCGTTCAGTCCGAACAAATAAACAAGGGGCCTGTGGTCAGTAAATATTTTGAACTTGCGGCCATATAAATAGGGTCGAAAATGGCGTACCGCCCAAACGATAGCTAATAATTCTAGCTCAATAACTGGGTATCTGGTCTCGGCTGGTTTAAGGCTTCGACTTGCATACGCTATCACTTTACCATTGCTGTTGGACAAAATTCCACCTAGGCCTAATTTTGATGCGTCGGTTTGTAGTCTAAAAATATTATTTTCTGAAAAGTCTGGGTAATCTAGTACTGGAGGGTTGGTAAGGGCTAATTTTAAATTTTGGAATGCAGTTTCGCACTCAGGACTCCACTCAAAACTGACACCTTTTTTACACAAAGCATGTAACGGATATACTATATCAGCAAATCGCGGAATAAATCGCCGGTAATAATTAGCAAAAGCGACGAATCGTTTTACATCGTCAGCGCACGCGGGTCTTGGGTAGTGACGCGTGACCTCGATTTTGCTTGGGTGGGGAAAAATACCTTCGGGTGTTATTTTATGTCCTAAATAAACTATCTCTTTCCTCAAGAATTCGCATTTCATGGGGTTAAGTTTTAAGTTAACGTCCCTTAATCGATTTAACACACACATAAGATTTTTATTATGGTGTTCCATAGATTTTCCTGTTACTACACAATCGTCTAAGTAAATAAAACATTTTTCAAAGTTTAGGCCTGCCATTGCTATGGTCATGAGCCTGGAGAAGTAGAAGTGAAGCTAGAGTGGGGCACGCACTCCTCGCCGTTAATGGACCAGGTAATCGCATCCTCTTTGAAGGATGTTACAAAAACGAAACGTGCGAACGATATATGTTCGCTATCGATCATGCAAGATTCACTGAAATACACGTTTCATTACAGCGCAGAACGCGTACCCCTGCTATACTTACCAGTATGCTTTCTTGTTTCCAAGAAACTGAGCTTGACAGGTTCTATAATGAGAACATTCTCATAAACCAACTAGTGAAGAAGATCAATGCATCACAATCGACGCGGAACCGGTGGATCCCAACGTTCTCCGGTTCGTTAGACGAGATCGATACGACTCTCAACTCTAGAGAGCTATACAAAAGGTATAGCGACGTGATGTTACCGCTTAAACGACTGTTGGTACAACCACAAAGTTTGGGTCAGTGGTTCATCGGCGCTATTTTATTACGATTACGAAAATCCATTCGTCGTGGAATGGGTCTAAAACCATTATTTTTTACTGTATGCTGGCTCGTGCAAGCTTTCAATGAGGGTAAAGTTTTATCCATACACAGTAGTTCAGCGATAATCATGTCTTGGATAACATCTTCAACCTGCGATGACTGTATGTTGAAAACACTAACACACGAGGGAGATGAGTCCCCATTCAACTATATTTATCATAACGGCGACACTTTCAGCGAGTATATTCGCTTTGATACGGGACGCATGCGACTGTTAATCGGACCATGTCGTCTTGAGAATCAACCAGCTCTATCGATGTTTAAAGCGTCGAAATATGCTGTATGTACGATGGGGGTTCACTCCTTCATAACGTGCGCACGCGCAAATACTGTAACGACCGTCCAGATTCGTAGTTCCGAAATGGGCGATTTCAATTCATACAAGATGACTGTGAGACAGGCTTATAGTTTGTTAAGTTCGTTGGAGCTTCATGCGAGAGTTCTGCGTGCAACTCGCTGGGAGAGGGAGGCCGCAGTATATGATTCCTGGCTCTCAGAGAGAAGAATCGACCTTACGGATGCAGAGAACGACCTTGTAAAAATCATAGTATTTGACTTAGCTCAAATACGCATGATAAACGCGCATTTGGCGACTTCATCCTTCTTACTCGAAAATTAACTCCGAGCATGATCGCTGCATTCAATCAGCGTTCCAACGCGCAGATAGATGCGCATGCTTTTACCGTTAGATATATCTTTACTCAGGCCTCGTCTCCTGATGAGTATGCCTTATCGGAAAAGCTGATCAAAGACGCTCTCGATGATCCATCTTCTTCATATGAGCGATTACGACAAAACTCCGTTCCGCCTAAGCATATCGCGACGGACATAACATTTGTAACCTAATTAAGTCGTATTGCTATGTCGCAACACTACAGCTGGACCTAGTTGTATTACTACAGGAAATGCTTTCAACACTGGTGATTACATCCTTGTCAAATTACCTGCCAAAAATATGGAATATAGATATGTGAGCGTTATTGACATCATTGATGAAGAAGAGGATGAACTGCGTGTCACCTTTCTAAAACTGTGTGATAAAAAAGGTCAAACATTTAGGATTGATCAAATGGATGTGGCGGATGTTGCAATGAACCAAGTCATAGAAAAACTGCCTAATCCTAATTTGCTTATGAAAGGTAACCGAATTTTTTACAAATTTGATTCATGTGTAAATGTCTTTGAACAAAAATAACAGTTGAATCTAATATAAAAAAATCTAAATATGTTCATTACAGATGATTGATATGATAAGACTGATTAGTATTCAGAGAAAGACTTTTATGTTTTAGTCACTTAATAATTTTAATTTTGTGATATTAAGTGATACTCAAGTTGATTTGTTGTAAGAGTAAAATTATTAATAAGACTGTTAAAAACAAAGACTATAGTTAATATTATTGATTTAATGTTTAATAGCCTAATACCTAAGGTTTGTTTTAATATTCTAATAATAAAAATACTTACATTTTGTATTAAAATGGTATTTTTATTTCAAAAGTCAATCCCCTGTTATAGGCAACAGTCCCCTGTGTTATTTTTTCAGAAAAAGCTCAATAAATCCTAAAATAAAGGAAATACGTTCGGTTAAATTACTTTTTCTTATTGACCAGGTAGATGCCTATTACGATACTAAGGTTATTTTAAGATATAAGCAAGCAACTGTATGAGACAGATTTTGCATGAAAGTGGACCTGTTTCTTGAGAAACGCCAAAATTAGTAATGGCTATGCGTTTCCTCCAGGTGAATCTCAACCACTGCGTCACATTTTAATCGTTTCTTTTTCAATACTTTTTTCGTCTAATTGTTAAATTGTTAAACGGCAAACTTAAAGACCATGAACTAATCTTCAACTTATATTTTATTTCAAATCAATATCATCAAAACGGACTTATTTGAGTTTAAAAGAATCAAAATCAACCTATTTTTCCTGGAACATCCTCAATGTGTAACCTTTATTATAAACAATCGGTCACAAGGATGTCTGTGGTATGACCAAGCCCATTTACATTTACCCAAATACATTTAAACAAAATTTAATCGAGAAAAACGAAGGATGATTAAGTGAAAAACATCAATGCATCACTTTAGAACTATGCATTATTTTTCATACCACTTAAATTCAACCTTTTTTATTCATGTACATCCTAATTCTGCGATCAAAAAGTGAACTTTTACTCATGAAAACAACAGTGTGACAGTGGAATGTTAGCTTTTTCAGTGAAAGTAGTATATGTATGTATGTATGTTATTTAATTCGTAACATATCATAACCCACATATTTGCTTGGAGTTATCAAGTTAAGACACAAACAAATCCTGCCTAGAATGAACCTACTATTGAACAATAAGCTGATCAGCTTAATTTATTACTCTGAAAGTATTTTAAGTATCACAGATTTTGTTCAATCTTAAGCATCAAATATAGTCATCTATCTGCAACAGAATTCGATATAATTTACAGGACAAGGCAGCATCTTTGACAGCTAAATGCAAACTTATTCTATAGTTTTAATGACAGTAACATTATAGAAGTTTTTCTGTCAATGTAACCTTAACTCAACTTTGGTATCAGTTATAAAACTTGTTCAATAAATTTTAACTATAAATTTTTTCCTTGTACATATCATAAATAACGGAGCATAACCTGTACAGAGGCAAACCAACCACAGTAAAATAATCCCCATCTACTTTCTCCACGAAAGTTCCTCCCACTCCTTGTATGCCATAGCCACCGGCTTTGTCCCTGGAAAAGCATACAATAATGGCATTAGAATATAATAGAAAAACTCCTTACTTTTATGGCACATCATTTAATGTACATCTTATACAAATTCAAACGTTCACTCCATATATCCGAAAAGGGGTTGGCAAAGGTACTAAAACCTCTGAAAATCACGTGAAATGGTTACTTGGTGTTCAGAGTACCCACATTTTGCTTGGACAGTGTACTCACTTGACGCAGGCCTATCGCCATTTTGTACGAATACATTATCACATGATATAGTACAACTTAGCCATGTGGGTTTCCTCACGATGTTTTCCGCTCACCATTAACAACCATCTTAAATTAACCACACATGACTTGAAAGACAAATTGGTGTAGGCCCTGACCCGGAATTTAATCCGAAACGTAACATTAACCACACTTCATGTCACTATATTTTGCTCTAAAGTACTAAAAGTAGCTGAGGAATCGTTCTGCCCAAAATGCTTAATACCCTTTTTTTTCTAAATAACTAACTACTTATACTCACAGCTAGACAGACACCCCAAAAAGGGACAGCCAGAGATTCGAAATTACCATTTGGTCAGCCGCTAAATAAAGCCAAATAATCCAGTCAAACTGTGTTTTTTAATGCCCTGTTCCTTTATTTAAGGGTAGAGATAAGATTGTAATATCTAAGCGGTCACTACACAGCAATCGCTAAATAACTGTACATACTAACAAATATAAAACCTTCTGAAAATTCCCCACAAGTATATACTTACATTGGTTCCCGAGAGTCAATATACCCCCTGATCTGCTCAGGGTCTAGTTTACCAAAGTACACATCAGTTTTTTCAGTAAACTTCACTGTTCCATCCGTAGTTTTCACCACAACGCCGGTAAATACCGTATGCTTGCGTCCTGATAATCTGTTGAGAATAAATTGCATATTAACTATAATTCTTTGAATGTTTCAGAAAATCACTATTGTTGGATAAAATAGTTCAGAAAACTAAAGTGGTGGTGGATACCATTGTCCTATTATCAACTAACTATAATCTGTTAGTAATTTATTATAGTATATTATTATATTATATTATAGTATATATAGTATATTATTAAGGAAAGAGTCAGGTTGTTTAGAGTATACCAAATTGATCAATACTCAAATGACTGTGTAGGATTACTGAGAATATAAAATTTCTTCTAAAGACTGCAACAGTGGTAACTCAGTGAGTAGAACTTCGCTTACCGTGCAGATAAGGGTTCAAATCCCTGGTAGGGTCTACACCAATTTGTCTTTTTTAAGTACATATGTGTGGTTAATTTATCATGGTTGTTAACGGTGGGGAAAATTATCATGAGGAAACACACATGGCTGACTTGTACTTAGTCATGTGCCAGTGTATTCGTACAAAAATGTGATCAGAAGTATCAGTACCTATGCCAACCCGTTTGGAGATTATGGCGTGGACATTTGAGTTTGAGTCATAAAGCCTTTGGTATAAATAATCATTGTTATTCCACACTTCTTCACTCATAACCATTAATCTCAAAAACAGGTCCTCAACGCCAATTGATTCTCAGTATATATATTTACCTTGAAAGCATACTGAATGCTTCTTCATCATTTTGTGGTTTGCCAAACATCTCGCCATCAAGGGTCACCATTGTATCAGCACCAATCACCATATCAGGTGCCGACCCTTGGCTTGCCAGGCGACTTTCCACTTCTAAGACTTTCTGCAAGGCTGTCTCTTCAACAAATGCTGAGAAACTATCAAAGTTCTTTGGATTGAGGTCTTCTTCAAATAATGATGGACATAATTCTACTTTTAAACCCTGAAATAATTAAATTAAAACTTTTAAACCAATTTTCTACCTCAGAAGCAGAGTTTGCCTTTGATTTAAGAGGCATTGTTTAAAATATTTAATTAAAGATTTTGAAGAAGATACCCTTGTTAGAACTTTATATCCCTAAAGGGATGGTAAATGACATAATAATTGTGAACATCGCATGACATTTGGTAACCTGGTATTTGTACTACCCACTTTGTTACTTAAGATATAATTAATTTACTAGAGGTTTTAATGGTGAGAAAAAGCATCATTAGGAAATAACATAGCTGAGATGCATCAGCCTCCTATCAAATGAGTACACTGTATGGGTTAAGAGTAAAAGATAAACCACCTTTGTTACATTAACCCGTATATTATATAACCAGATATTGGCTAACCTGATTATCCAAAGTTCAGGTGATTCCATGCTTCAGAGAGAGGTCACAAGCTGTTGGTCTGGGCAAGTATAATTTGCAAAATCATACTTGGCCAGCGTGGAGGACAATGGCCGAACCATCTTATACAGAGTAGGCTTGAGCCCCTTGTGTAAGGAAAATATTTAATTTTTGAGCTTATTTAATGGGGTTAAATTCATATTGGGTTGACTGAAATCAATATTGGTTGAAAAATTATTAAATGAATATACAGAGAAATATATATTGAACAAATTAAGTTTTTATACTTTCTATTATAACCTCCTATTGCTTTTTTTTTTTTTTTATTGCGTAAAAGTAACTCACAATTTTGATACATGCATTGGTTTGGTTATCAAAATTCATGTTAACCTGAAAGCAAGAACAATATACAAATACATATTTCATCTTTTATACTACGAATTTATTTATACTAGATACGTACAATATTTTCTACGAGCTCTTTTCTCCTTGGAGAGCCACTGGCCAAAATAATCCTCTTTTGCTTAAGAATGTGCTTTATTGGTTGTAACATTCTGTCTCCGTAAGCTTCGTAATTTTAATACAGTTATTAAGAGCACCTAAATGAGACGAAAACACTTGAGTATTTCTAGTAATTTTATTAAAACTTAACCTAATCTAATTCAATGAGTTTGATTTCAAAACTTTTATAAATATTTGTTTTGTTTGTTGTTCGGTCGGTCGGGTCGGTCGGTGATTTTCACCGAAATTATGGTTCACCGAAAAAAGTAGTTATACGGCCCTGGTTTCTCGATCTTTTGAGCCAACCGAAAATCCAAGTTAAATGAGAAGTTTTCTTTTTGAGAAATAAAAAAACAACATAGTTTCCTAGAGCTCTGTAGATGGCGTTGATGTAACTACGTTACTTACCACACAATTTCGCCACCCAATAATTTCGCCAATGTCAACGTTAAAAACATGTGTCACAGCACCATAGAGTAACTTTTTGGCGAGTAAAAACAACAAAAAGAATGTTAAATATAAGTACCGTCTTTGTTTATTTACTTTTGAGCTATCTTGGCTTAAACTGATGTTAATTTAGACTTTCAAATCAGAACGTTTTTATGTACGTTCCGTTTTACGATATCATTACTTCCAAGTGTGAAAAACGGTGTTACGTTCCGTTCCTGCCAGTAACATAGCAAGTCTGGCGCCATCTATCCTGAGAACAGGGAAAAAGAAAAAAAGAAAAAAAGGAAAACCTCCCATTGAGAATGACTCAAACCCTTACTAAAAAGTATTAAACAAAGCATAATAAGCAACAAAACTAAGAAACTTTATTTCCAGGACCTTTAAATAGAATTTTACTTTACAGTAAACGGTTTCTTTTTGATACTCTTATTTTTGCAACCTCATTATCGGGTTTGGCTTGCACAACTACAACAGATCACAACAAATAAAATTATTATCATCCCACATTGGAGTCAATTAAATATAAGCAAGAAAAATGAATAAAATATCATAAAACATTCCATTAATTTCATATCCATCCATCCATCCACGCCAATCTTCGGTATCAATAGCCAAACATTGGCGGAAACGTCAACTAAACATCTCTGCTAATCTTCCCTCCAAAAAGAGATTTTCTTATTTTTTCGGTCGAATCAGCCGCGGCGCTGAGAGTGTGTGTTGTGTTGTTGTTATTGCTGTTCTGTTTCATTTAGCTTTCTATTCTTGTTCTAGTTCACTTCACTAAAGATGGGCGAGTTTGAATGAAACATTCGATCGAATGGGCCACGCTCCGCACAATTGTAGGCCACGATTACTTGGTGTTCACACAATGTCCCATTGCTCATTTCTGCCTGGCAATCCACTTGCGATGGACGTCGAAGTAATTATATACACAATAAATCACATTTAAAATATAAGAAGTCTAAGACCGAATTTCATAAAAAGTGTTATAAAATAAATAAGAATCTAGTTATCACCTCTATACATGAGGCTAAATTAGCTTATTATAGAGATATAATTAACTGTAACGATAGTAATAGTAAAACGTTTTGGAGAAATGTTAAAAATAAAATACTAATTAACGCCACTTCTACCCATACTTTACCAGATTTCCTTTCCGACCCTAATAAAATAAATGAACACTTTTTAAATATCCCCAACTTAAAAACAGTCCCTATATCAGAAATGACTTACTTTGAGTACCATAGGTTTGGTCAGTCGTCTTTTACCATACAGCAGGTTACAGAAAAAGACGTACTTAAGCTTATAAAGTCCATTCCTTCAAACGCCATAGGTAATGATGGTATTAGCCGAGAAATGATCTTACTTACTATACCTTATTCACTATCAGTAATTACTGCGATCATAAATTTTTCCATTTCTACATCATCTGTACCCACTCTCTTCAAAACTGCTTTGGTTAATCCCTTACCTAAAAATAGTGATCCCAAACAATACAAGGATCTTAGGCCTATAAGTATATTACCATATCTGTCAAAAGTGCTGGAGAAAACTATATATACACAGTTGGTGAAATATATAGAGAGTAATAATATTCTACCGTCGCTACAGTCAGGGTTTCGCCGGGGTCGAGGAACAGTTACTGCGTTACTGGATGTCACAGACAATATATTGGCTAACCAAGATCATGGTCTTGGAACACTTTTGACTCTTCTTGACTGCTCAAGAGCATTTGATTGCATTTCTCGACCATTACTCTTATCTAAACTGACTTATTATGGAGTTGACTCAAAGGCTATAACCTGGTTTGATAGTTACCTTTCGGTAACATTTCGAAAATTCGAATATCTTAAATCCGAAATTCACTATTCAGAAAACTGTTCACATAATTAACGTATCATAGATGCTTTATTTTCCACAACTTCATTAGTACATAAATACATTTTCTAGAAGTATCACTTCCCAGAAAAACGAAAACCAGATTATTAAAATGAATTTTTTGCTTTTCCCAACTATATCTTTTACTATAATCTCGTTATTCCAAAGATTTAAAAGACCGAAGTAACTTTATCTATAGTCTTACATATCGTAAATCTCTTTAACCAGATGTTTTTTATGTAAGAAAAATTGTATAAATGGAACGCGGATGCATGCCTGTTTGTATGTATACTTGCTTGCTTGGTTGCATGTAGGGGGGGTGCAGGGGGGCAGAGCCCCCCTGCTTGGGGGGGTCGGGGGGCGAAAGCCCCCTGCAGACAAAGGAAAGTTAGGTTACATTCAGTTAGGTTAGGTTAGGTTAGATTATGTATAAAACGAGCGAGCGTAGCGCAGCGGAGCGAGCACCTAAATGTCTGATGCATGGTACACTACTAAACGGGGTATACTTACTTAAAATATGCCTGCAAAATTATTCATAGCAGTAGGTATTATTCAATACATCTGTATTTCAAATATATGGAAAATGATTTTTTGGAATAGTGATTATTCGGAAAAGCAATATTGCGGAATTAAGGTATTTCTGGTTTTCGATTCTTCGGAAATCCGTTCTAGTGGTTAATCAAAATGATAGTAAACAAAAACAAAAACTAAACGATAATCTGGAATGTAAGAATATGGTATATGAAATTTCGATGAAACAATATTATGGCAATTAAAAAAAAGGCGATTAGTTTTCGGTAAAATAATATTCGGGTATAAAAGTTTCGGATATACAGTATGTAACCTTACCTTTCAAACCGGATTCAATCCGTTAAGCTGCAGTTAAGTGATGGTAAGCAAGTAGTGTCAGAACCCAAAATTGTCTTGCATGGTGTTCCACAAGGATCGATATTAGGCCCATTATTATTTATTATTTTTACAGCGGACTTAGCTAATTCTATTGAGAATAGTCACTATCATTTTTATGCTGATGATGTACAGCTTTATATTTCAGTAATCCCTGATGAAATAGAACACTCAGTTCAAGCCTTAAATAATGATCTAAATAGTGTATCTCATTGGTGCGAAAAGAATGCTTTGCTGATTAATCCGCTGAAATCAAAATTTATGGTATTGGGAAGTAAATCACAAATTACTAAAATTACAGCGCATGAACCTATTATAAATATTTTAGACCAAAATATAGATCGAGTAAACGTCACTCGGAATCTAGGGCTTGAGTTTGACTGTGAATTGCGCTTTGTAAAACATGTTGACAATTTGATCAGAAACTGCTTTTACCGACTGAAAATTTTGTACAAAATTCGTAGTTACATCTCAGAAAGAGCCCGTATAACTCTTTGTGAATCAGTTATACTATCAGTACTTAATTATGCTGATATCGTTTATGGACCTAGGCTTCTATCATCATCGGAGAGGCAGATACAACGTGTACAAAATGCCTGCTATAGGTTTTGTTTCGATGTACCTCCACGAAGCCATATATCACCATTGCTCAATAACTCATCGTTACTGAATATGAGCTCCCGCAGGTGCCTTCATACTGCTTCGTTGATGTATGATGTCATTAAATTTAAAACTCCTGAATACCTGTTTGAAAAATTAAGGTATTCTAAATTTCATGAGTTCTATCCCACCCGTACTACACTTGAACCATTAGCAATACACCCTCATCGCACCGTGGCTTTCACTGGAAGTTTTCGCTATCACGCTACAAAGTGTTGGAACAATATCCCTCCACCCATTAGAGAATCTACCAGTAAATTTAAATTTAAAAAACTACTGAAGTCCCATTTACTTCAAATACAAAAGTTAAATATACCGAAATGCTTTGCACAATCAGTTGTCAACTTTCAGTGAAAGAGGGTATAGATTAGTGAACTTCTTTTTCAAATTTGTTTATATTTATTAATTATATTGTATGTTTTAATTTTAATCTGTTTTTTTTTTAAATGTCTCTATTATACTGTATGTTTTAATTGTAACCGGATATTTAATTGTATTTTTGTTCTGTTTAGGATTATTTTTAACCGTAAGTTTTATTTTTGTAAATATTTTTCACGTCAATGGCAGCTGCTCAATTACTATTTTTTGTTAAAAGTTTGTGTTTTAGGCTATACCTGAAAATCAGTGTTTTTGCTATACAGCATTTACAAACGCTGAGTTATGGCCTAGTTTGTGTTACCATAGCACACATACCTTGCACATATCTACTTTGTTTGTTACTTTTAATTGTTTTTTTTAGAAAATGTTTACCCTGTTTTTATATTTCTTGTAATGTATGTACCTATGTGACTGTTATGATAACATGAATAAAAATTTTATCTATCTATCTATCTATCTAATTATGGCTGCATCTATTTATTTATTATTATGTATGTAATTTATTTTATTTATGGCGCTATTTATGTTATTTTTTGCGTCATATAGTGATTATAAATACATTTTGCAAGAAAATATTCCAAAAAAGTTTAAGTATCTATGGGCGGCCGGTGACGAAATATACAATGGCCCACTGTGGAAACACCACCGGCCACGCTACGCCACAATTCTTTTGAAGTGTGCTCAAAAAACCGACAACTTCACCATTACGCGCCACGATCGACAATTGTCCGCACTCATGTACACAGTGGCGATGGCGAGCAGTGGCCCATCATGGGCCATTGTGTGCTGGCCGCTTTATAATAATTTGATTTTGAAAAATGTGCATGCAGAATTATCAAATGCAAAATAAAAAAATCTTACGTAAAACACTATTCCAATGATTATTATATGGCTGTAGAATGACCCCGAACTGACTAAAAATCAAATGGACAACTAGTTCTGTAATAAATTATAATCTTCATAATCACCAATAGACGTTCAAAGCTGGACATAGGCCTCCCCAGAACAGAAATCTTCAAACAGAACCAATTCTCCTAACCTGTGCTGCCCTCATCCATTAGAGGGTGGTGTGAAATTTTAAACAAGGAAAAGACTTCGCAGCTTTTTAATGGAAATATATTTTTCCAACAAAATTCGATAATCAATAGGATCATCTTTCTTGTAATCATCTCATGAAAATTAAATGAACACAAAAATATCTTATGGAATTGATTGAACATTAACGGAGTAATCTCATAGCATAATTTAAATCTTTTTGTTCATGAAAACCTCATGTGGGGATTCATTCATCATTCATTCATCACAAGGAAAGAAAAATTTCGACACAGGCGGGATTCGAACCCGCGACCTCGGGTATACGCCCCCGTAGCTCTTGCCAGTTGAGCTACTGTGTCAACGGCTGCCAGCGCGAAATTCTTCTATCCTTTATTTCTTTTACACGTTCTAGTAGTGTTTGCATTTCCTACCTCCAAATTTTTTACTAATTCGGAAGGCCACTTGTCTATCTTTTCAGATAGAATGCAAATGTTGAAAACGCCTAACTATCACATAATTTAAATCTTTTTAATCATGTAAACTTCATGTGGGGATTATTACTAATAAATAAAGGAAAGAAAAATTTCGACACAGGCGGGATTCGAACCCGCGACCTCTGGTATACGCCCCCGTCGCTCTTGCCAATTGAGCTACCGTGTCAATGGCTGCCAGCGCGAAATTCTTCTATCCTTTATTTCTTTTACACGTTCTAGTAGTGTTTGCGTTTCCTACCTCCGAATTTTTTACTAATTCGGAAGGCCACATGTCTATCTTTTCAGATAGAATGCAAATGTTGAAAACGCCTAACTATCACATAATTTAAATAATCCCCACATGAGGTTTTCATGAACAAAAAGAGTTCGAATCCCGCCTGTGTCGAAATTTTTCTTTCCTTTATTTATTAGTAATCTCATAGCATACATACTATCTAATTGAGTATCTGTAAATTGAGTAATTGAGAATTGGGCACAAATAAAATGAATTTGAATTTGAAAGAAGATGGATGATTGTAAATTGTTGAAAGAGATTTATAGTGCCAATGTGGAAGATATTGTCAGTGGAGTACGACCACGAAGGGTAAATAAAGATGGTGTTGAAAAAGGCAGGCGTCTGAAGTGAGAGTAATAAAAGCGGCCAAGAGCGAGATGGACTCGCTAATGAAGGGTTCCGTAGCAGCACTAGGTGCCTGCCCGTTCGGGTTAGCGCACTTGGCGACGTTCCCCCTCTCCGCGCGGTCCTCTCCCGTCCCGCGCTACCGATATCTCGGGCGGGGACCGCGCGGGGATGACTGAGCCACGCTCTGAGCGCAGAGCAAATTAAAATGTTATTTACTTATCACTGATTTACTATAAGAAAACAATGGTTCACGGTTTATGCGTAAGGCCTGTGATAGTAAAATTATTGTTATATATTTCAGTGAAATTAATAAATTAGGTAAGTAATTTGATTTATGACGTTTAAAAATAGAACTACTAGCTAGATCTCATTCAAACCAATTTTCGTTAGTAGTTTGTATAGTAATACACATCATATATTTTTTTCAGTGTTATCATGCCCATATTTTAGAAGTTACCACTTTGGAAAAGTCTCTCGCGCAAACTATTCAGTTTTGAAAAAAATGATATAACAAACCTCAACATCATTTTCAAATACCTTTTGATAGATACCCCACACGTATAGGTTTAATTAAAAAAAAAAATTTGAGTTTCAGTTCTATGTATGGGGAACCCTGAAAATTTTGGTTTTGTTTTCAGATTTTATTTTAAAATCTTAATGCGGTTTACAGAATACATCTACGCACCAATTTTCAATAATGTAGTTCTTATAGTTTCGGAATAAACTGGCTGTGACATACGGACGGACGGAAGGACAGACAGACAGACAGACATGACGAATCTATAAGGGTCCCGTTTTTGCCATTTGGCTACGGAACCCTAAAAAGAGCATGCATGGAAAGATTGATGAATTTAGAAGATGCTCAAGAGGTTTGCCAGGATGATAAAAAGTGGCAATCGATGTTAAATAATGGTTTAAAGCTCTTGAAAATAAGACTTTATAGTTTTGTTCCTAAGTTTTGTAAGTCATTTATATCGTAAATTATTTAAAAAAGTTTTTCAATTCGCTCAAAAGGTAATGAAACCAGGGCCGTATAACTTATATAAAAAAAGACTTAGGTGGAAATAGCCTCGGCCGAAAGATTTATCTCATTCGTTCACCACAAACTTTATAGAGATGTCGTTCACTAATCTTTTATTTATAATTTATTTTACTCGTTCGTTCTCGATCTCGTCTATTGTCTGTGGTGTCGCTTTCGTTTCGTATTGCGAATATTGTGGATGGCGTTTTTATAATTTTCTGTGAATAGTTCTTCTAAATACAACCTATAAGGTAATGGAAACGAATAATCTTTGAAATGGAGTATGTAAAAAATTACATTCGAAATCTTCTTGGATTAGCAAACGAAGAAACAGTGCACAGAACAAGCTTCAAAAGAGACAGGTATGATATGGTGTGTCATGTTTACTTCATTTCTTGTCGTTATGGCGGCAAAGATTACTAATAAATTCTAAAGCACATTGTGAGAAGGAACCGAAATGTATAGCATACCGTTGAAATTAGCGTCGAAGTTTTGGGAGTACGTAACTTAACACTTATTTTGCTAGGTTATGTTAGTAGGTAAACTAACAGTATGTAAATTTCACAGAAATGAAGAGTCCTGTTCTGATGATGACTCTCCAGCGTTGAAGAAACTGAAAGCCTTGAGAAAATCATCCTTTCCGGATATGTCCATAAACGGTTCGTATATTTCATTGTCATTTTTTTCACTTTACAATTTCACCTGTGCTTGTTTATACAGGTTGTAATTAATCGTATTGGAATCCCTGCTTTTTGTAATATTGTAGTATTGGTTTTTTTAAATTATAAGTTTCAAAATGTTCTTAATATTCAACATAGGTATGTCATCTTCCAAGAAAGAAAGTTTTCCTTTTCTCAATTTCTTTATTTAAACACTGCATATTATCAAATACCATGGAGTTTTCAGAGAACCACAATAATTAAATGAAATTACTATAGCATGTCTTCAGAAATGTGCTATATCTCTGAGTTGTGCTGTGCCAACACACATTTTTACTATCTTTTCTTGTACCAGATAAAGAATATTTCTTTATATAAGTGTTAACTAATAAAATAAGACTTAGTTGCTAGACCATCCATTCATAAATATATCTTATTCACATGTATGATTGATGAGATTAAAAGCACTAATTTTAAGATTTGATTTTGACTACCACATTAACTAAAATGACCCCAAAGTTTGTTGTTTTTCTCTGGGGAACAGGAATAAACAGTATATTTAAATTGGGAATACTGAAATAATTGTTGGGTGATTAAATGAGGGCTACCATTGTTGTGCTCACCAGTTGGCGCCACTAGCAAGTGACGCCCCGATCTAAAGTCTCTAAAAAAGAAATTCATAGCTGTAAACTTGGTAAAGAATCTTAATTTCGATAAAATATATAAATATTGTCTGTAAACAGTAAACAAACCTCTGAATTGGCTTTTCATTCAGTTGCTTGTCTTTTTTTTCATAGTTTCACCTTTAAATCACTGACATTTATTGACCCATAACTTGTATTTGCCATAATAGGATGTTTTAAATTAAATATTTTTTAATACCTTAAAATTAAACTTAAATGAATTAAATAAAACCACCCAGCCCACCCATTATAGTGACATTTTGGAGACCTCATACACTAGCGGCTC
Organism: Bedellia somnulentella; assembly: GCA_963576735.1. NCBI lineage: Eukaryota > Metazoa > Arthropoda > Insecta > Lepidoptera > Bedelliidae > Bedellia > Bedellia somnulentella. The sequence continues at coordinate 801,189 of OY755175.1, read as the reverse complement.
TAGCAGCAAAATCACATGCTTTAGCCCTCGTTGGAGAGCCATCACCAATCATCTTTATGTAACAATCTTTCCACATAATTTCCCAAATTGGCAGAGGTATTAACTCTGAAGCTTGGTTACCCCTTTTTGGGATTATAACCATGACTGTTTCTTCGGGTAGTGTTAGTGACTTCTACGGTAGGATCTCAAAATTCTTTCAGAACGCAAAAAGGCTGGATTTTACGGTATAACTTAAACATACTGTATTTCCAAAACCTTTAAACCAGAATATGATTTTACCAAAAACTAATCAACTTTTTTGTAATTGTCATAATATTGTTTCACCGAAATTTCAAATACCATATTCTTACATTCCAGATTATTGATTGACTTTATTTTTTCTTTACTATCATTATGATTAACCACTAGATGGGATTCCCATAGAATTAAAACCCAGATAATTCCGCAATATTCCTTACCCGAATAATCACTATTCCATTAAATCATTTTCAATACATTTAAAATACAGATGTATTGAATGATGCCCACTGCTATGAATAACTTTAACATATATAACAGGCATATTTTATACATAAGTGCATATACTCACGGCCATAAATCCCTAGATGGGGTAGCCAGAGCAAATTCCTCAGCCACTTTTGGAAATGTGAGTGGGGAAAAGATGGTAAAAATAAAGGTTGTTGGTGATGGGTCTCCAACCGCGTCGCCCAACAATCCCTTAAAGGCCCCAATACCGTTAGTCGCCTCTTACATACACCCACCGAAAGAAATGGGGTAGTGTTATTCTAAGCCGACACTACACAGCTATTCTAAGCAGACACTAGACAGCTATATAGCATATTTTATGTAGGTAGTTTACCCCGCCCCCCGTCCCCTACATGCAGCAAGCAGGCATGAATGCAAACAGGGAAGCATGCATGCAAATAGGCGCGCATCATTCATTTAAGATGCTCGCTCCGCTCGCTCGTTTTATACATAATCTATCCTAACTAAATGTGACCTGACTTTTCTTTGCCTGCTGGGAGCTTTCGCTAAGAAGATATAGTTTGTAAAAGCATAAAACTTATTTTAAGAATCTGGTTTTAGTTTTTCTGGGAAATAATACTTTTGGAAGATGTATTTATGTACTAATGAAGTTGTGGAAAATTAAGCATCAGTGATACGTAAATTCTGTGAACCGTTTGCTAAATGTTGAATTTCGGATTAAAAATATTCGAATGTTACCCTGAAACTAGATTTGTGGGTTTTTTAAGTATAGTAGTACTAAGAGCCTTTGTTAAGTTATTTACCACAGGAATATCAATAAATACATATTTTACGTCACAGAAGCTTAGTTTTGCCTAAGAGAGGAAAGGCGAGCACTTCAAAATCAAACAAAGCTACTGAGCTAAAGGGATATAAACACATTATTTATGTATGTTAGTTCTTAGGGTGGGGGGGGGGGGTAAGAGAGCACTTATAAAGATTTTGCAAATCCCTGAGCGAACAGGAATAAGCCCAAGTATGTAAAATTATATATAGAACAAGAATAAATGGGATCACATGGAGATCATCATGTGAGACATCTGTAAAATATAGATTAATATTGTCATGTACGGATACTCTGTTTTATGGAAGGTACTTTAACCAGCCTCATCGGTTAAAATGCAGATGAGCTAGTTAATCTGCACGTAACCATATTCCGCACCATAACGTTGATCTATTTTAAAACCAAACCATTTAAATTACCATTCAGAGGTTGTTTGAAAGAGATCGCTTTTAGTGATAATATTTTGTACCCGCCAATTGTACTTTTGTTATTGAAATTTGTAACATACATACTTTTTTTATGCACAATAAACGTACTATTGGCCGTAAATGTGGGTGCAATTATTGCACATTATAATTAAAGTTTATTTATTAGATCAACACTCATTGGAATCGAATAACAGTCGTTAACTTTTAAATCATGCCATTAAATATATATATTTTTTTAATTCCTATTGCACAATCACCTTATTATACAGTTCACAGAGTAGGTTGAGTGCAACATTTAACCTAGTTTACATTATTCATATCAAAATCCAGATGATTGGTCCAAGCCAGAGAAGCCAGCGACCAACGTCCGCTACGTGCCCATACAAATAGACTCAGGCCACCCGAGCACGTCCACTCCTAATTACAACCCGAGCAAGTCTCGAGTCAGAACGGTTCCTATCAAACTGGTAGAGGCTGACAAAGTAGATTCGCCGGTGAGGAAACCCCGGATTCATACACCAGTGAGACCGGTTATACATGCTGTTATTGATGATGACGATGATGATGATGATGAGGTTAGTTATGTTCATTTATTTACTTAACAGATATACTTTGATAGGTCAGTGGGAACAAAACCGCTTCTCATGCACAAAACTGGAGTCCAAATTCAAAAAAATATGTGTCTAGTCATATTTGTGGTTAATTTATCAAGGTTGCTAACAGTGAGGGAAAAGATTTGAGGAAAACCATGTCTGAGTTATACTTAATTATGTACAAAATGGAGATAGGCCTGCCACCTATCACGTGGTTTTACTGTAGCAGCAAAATGTAGGTACAGTTCTCCAAAGTTACATACATACATGTAGTCACGGCTATAAATCCCTTAACGGGGTAGCCAGAGCTTTGGAATGATAAATTCCTCAGCCACTTTTGGAAGTTGCTTGGGGAAAAGATGATAATAATAAACGTTATTGCTGACGGGTCTCCAACCACATCGCCCAAAAATCACTTAAAAAGCCCCTACACCCTTAGTCGCCTCTTACGGTCACCCACGGGAAGAAATGGGGTAGTGTTAGTCTAAGCCGACACTACACGGCTAATCATTCTCCCAAATTAATAATGCACCGGGCAGTCAAAGTCCGTCAATGTCAATCGTCTTTCTTTACATATGTTTGGTGACAAATCTCTATGTGGAATTATATAGAGCTGCTATCATACACCCTTCTTGGGTTGGTTTTCAAATGTGAATTTCATTTTAACTTTATTGGAGCGAAGCTCCATTTACCCCCGACTTTTGTGTTAGGCTTGTCATCATCATGATCACAACCGAATTTTACACGATGGTTCAAGACATTAAGGACAAGGTTTTAAAAGTACTTTTGTATTACTAAAAGTTCGATTGTAGCATATTCGCAACCGTGTAGATATCCTCGCATTTTGGACTTATCGAACATCACGAAAATCGACATGGAATCAACGAATCAAATTCCGTTACTGATAAATTATGACATGCAGTTAACCACTCTATATACATATCGTCTCTCGTCGCTCAGTGAACACGAGCGTTGCCGAATAGTGACGAAGATTTCTATGTGCATTATTAATTTTGGAGAACTGTGTGTAGGTGTCCAGCAGGTAACAAAAATGACACGAATGTTGTTATTTTTGTCACTAAATATCTTTTTATTAGAATAAGTCTTTAAATTAAGAATGCCTAAAGCAAAACCAGCTCCATAGTAATAATATGTAATAACTTCTTATTTCAGATAACATGGTTGGATGCTAATCCAGAGAACAAACAATCCCAAAACAAACCAAAAGTATATATCGACCTATCAGAAGATGAAGAGAACGAACAACCTGACAACGTGATTCTAGTTAAAAAGATCAAATCTCCGCCCCCAACTAAACCATACAAGTATTTTATCTCTAAAAATGACTCTTCCAACAGAAATGGGGAACCCCAATATTACAAAATACTTAACCATCGAAGAACCAACGATAGAATCGAACGTAGTTCATCACCTAAACTATACAACAAATTCAAAGCCCCTGTTGGTATCTCCAAAGGGTACAAAAAGGTACCTACTCCAGTACCACGATGGATGCAGCCCCTAAATACTACTAACTCCTCTCACGCCCGAAATAGATTCCTTAATTTAAATAGTAATGCCCGGTCAGCCATCTCTGATATCTTTAATCTCGATGAGAAAAGAAATTATCAAGAATTAATAAAAAGAGTGGCTGGTTCAAGTAAACCTTTAAACACAACTAGTGAAATAATTAATTTGACTGATTCGTTACAATCAACGCAAAGAGCGCAGAAAAAAGCATTAGATGATATTAGATTCGTTGAGAAAGGCATACTTTCCGATATAGAGAATGAAATTAGTAAAGAATATGATCCAGTCACAGTCGCCTCGATCAACTCCTCAGATTCAGAAGTAGAAATAATTCCGTCAGAAGGTTCTACGTCATCATCACTTAGAATAAATCCAGTGAATTCTCTAAGAGATTCTTATAAAGACAAGGATGTGACCGCGAATGATTGGTTAGCGAAATTGAACTCTAAATATAAGAAGAAAAGGCAGGATACGCAAGAGAAACTAAAAGATGCCCGTAGAGAGAATGACATAATTACCAAAGTTAACTATGAGCAGAAGTTGGCACATTTAGAGCATAAGTTGAAGTATGAGTTGAGTATACCGGAGAGTTTGATAGAAGAACCCCAGCCCACTGTAGAATTACCAGAATTAACGCCAGAACAGGAGAAATTAATCAACAGAGCACTCGGCCCTGGACCTCCGAACCAGCTTTTAGTAGAGAAATTTAATTTAAGGATACATAGGTATGTATTTACATATACATACATACACTCACGGCTATAAATCCCTGGATGGGGTAGCCAGAGCTAAAAGGAATTAGAGACTCCTTAGCCACTTTTGGAAAGTTGCGTGGGGAAAAATGTTAAAAATAAAGGTTTTTGGTGATGGGTCTCCAACCGCATCGCCCAAAAATCCAATAAAAAGCCCCAATACCCTTAGTCGCCTCTTACGACACCCATCGGTAAAAAGGGGTAGCGACATTCTAAGCCGGCACTACACGGCAAATTATTATTTATTCACAAATTTCTTACAATTTTATATTCAAAAGAAGTACCTCTTTAAATCCTGAAAGGTATATTTCATTCATAATGTTTTCTTTCCAGACGAGATCTCCAAACGTTAGCAGGTCTAAACTGGCTGAATGATGAGGTGATAAACTTCTACATGAACCTCCTCATGCAGAGGAGTGAGGAACGCAAAGACTTACCAAAAGTGTATGCCACCAATACTTTCTTTTATCCCAAACTGATGCAGAGTGGACAAGCGGGGTTGAGAAGATGGACTAGGAAGGTAGATATCAATTTTATTCATGTACCTACATCATTATTTTTTATTAGATGTAGCCCGTAAAGCTACATTGTATGTGCTTTGAAGACACTTGGGGTGTTTATATGGATCCAAATTTAATAGTCTAAATCTCACCTAAATGTCTATATTGCTTTACATACTTTGCATACATACATTAAAAAAACATACATACATATTATCACGCCGTTAGTACTCAAATGGGGTAGGTAGAGACTTCGCCACTTTGTATGATCCTGGCAAACCTCTCTAGCTTCATTCACATCCATCAATCTTTTCATACATAAAACCTCTAGTTTAAATAATGATCCTCAATCCCTAATGAAGGAAACATTCTCTGCTGACTTTCTATTAATCAATATTTATTTTACCCAGTAATTTAGAAGAGCCCATTTGTCCAATAAATTCCAGGTGGACATATTTTCACATGATCTGATGGTGGTCCCAGTCCACTTAGGCGTCCATTGGTGTCTCAGTCTAGTGGACTTCAAAGCCAAGAAGATAATGTACTTAGACAGTATGGGCGGACGAAACCAGGCCTGTTTGGACGCGCTACACAAATATCTTCACGACGAGCATTTGGATAAGAAGGGGCAGGCGTTCGATGCGGCGGGGTGGAAATTAGAGTGTCTTAGTAAGGTATGTGTGGCTCAATAGGCTATTTGACTAAGTTTTGAAAACTATCTTACGGTGTTAATTTGTTTATAAGGAGCCCTAAAAAAATATTTTTCTGTCTTCATTTTAGCTATTTTATTAAAAAATCGAAAAGGAAAATGCAATATTCAAATGTGCCGCGAAAACGCGAGTGTAAGTAATATGGCGGCTGTAGCACAAATGACGTCAATTCCGCATTAAACACCAATGAGCGAAGCGATACACAGACAGTTTATGTGCAATCTACGTCATTATAGAAATAGCCAATCACGGTCGTTTTTAGTCACGTGACAGTTGCATCAAAATTACTTATTTTAGAAGACGGATTTAAATGAAATAATGCAATATTTTTATCTCGCATTTTTACATATTGCTCCAAAAAAGAAATATTAAGACTAATGAAGTAAAAGAAATGTCTATTTTTATTACAGTCAAATAGCCTATTATTTATTGTTGATTTTGTTTTACCGTCATAAATTAAGAGATTCGAATCTATAATTTAACTAAAATGTGTTTTAACACTTATATTGGTTTTACACAACACACAGTTTTACAATTAATTAATAATATATTTAATTTACTTGGACTTTTCGTGGTTTTTATTGGTTGATGCAGATAAATAAGTGGGGAACCCACTGCTGAGTGATATTTTAAAATGCAGCAAGTGTGTATTAATGTGGAAAACGAATATATAATATTTCTCTTGTTAAAATACCTATAAAAACTTGTTTTTCAGCAATTACTATATTAATGATTAACCTCCCAGATATATATCACTTAAATAACTAAAACTATCAATATCATTTCAGGATATACCCCAGCAAATGAATGGCAGCGACTGCGGCATGTTTGCTTGCACATTTGCTGAATTCTCAAGTAGGAACGCTCCCTACTCCTTTTCTCAACAACACATGCCCTATCTAAGAAGAAAAGCAGCCCTTGAGATACTGCAAGGAAAGTTGCTACTTTGAACTGTGAATCTGTGAAAAGGTGGACAGTGAACTCTTTAATATGGGGTGAAGAAACCCCATATAAGTGAACAAGATATTGTAATACGTGAGTGTGATTCTTACAGACTAAGTCAAAAGAAATTGATTGTAGATAATGATGGATTAAAGAGGATGTGTGAATTGGACTGTATGCTATTATTCACACATATTTCTCAACGTTTTATTTGCATACTACCTTATTTTTATAAACACATAACTATAATATTTCAATATTTAACTTTGGCATTTGCGTTCTTCATCACGTAAGGGACACTGACAAGTTTTATATTGTAACATATACAAGATGAAAAAAGTACTAAGTGAATAAAACTAGGGACATATAATTTAAAAATATGGTCATTCCCATATGGCATTGTCGATAAAATTTAGGAACATTTGCATTGTTTAATTCTAATCATTGCTGTACCCGTTTATTAAATACGAAGTTTTGTAGGTGGGTTTGGCTAAAATAAAACATTGATGCTGTTAAAAGAAAAAACATTAAATTTCCAATATCATTCATATAGCAAACCCTTTCAGTTGCAAATAAAACCTGTATGGTTCGTCATGTTAGATGCTTAAAACAAAAAATATTTAATAATTTATCACAACTAAACTAACAGCATATAATCAAATAAATAAATACCAAGTCCAGGACTACATTAAAGAAACCTAAGTTAATTTCTCCTATATTTATTTCCAAATATAAACCTATTTACACTTACTGCTTTAATTAAAAGTGATCGCCAGAGCTTTGAAACAGCAAAAAACTCTAAGAAGAGAGAGGAGAAGATAGTAAAATAAATGATCCCTGATGTAGGTTTCGAAAATTATCACCTAAAAATCCCTTTAATCTTCCCTTACTCTTAGGCGACAGCTGAGGGAAGAGCTGGGTTAGTTCTATTTTAAATGGTCTTCACAGCTTAGACCCTAAAATCTTGATAAGAAGACTTATTAAATCATCACAAGCAATGTTAGTATCTAATGAAATCACCACTAAATAAATATAAAGTTATATAAAAAACAACATTTCTTATATTTACTTTAGTAGTATTTCCACTGAAAACTATGCTTAGAACAAGAAAGAAGAAGAAACACATTAAGATTGCAAACTCTAACAATGAACACCTAAAGTTTTTCGTTCATCATAGCAGCTGGCAAATGACTAAAAATAAGCATCCTTCATCAATGATCTTCCATTGACCTCCACATTAAAACAGAGGTAAATAATTCAAACAAAATTAACGTCCTGCACCCAGAAGGTTGTATCTCAACTAGTTACTACTAGTGTACTGTTTCTAGGCTGTATCTCAATGATGAATTTCTGTTATTTGCAAAAAAGGCAAAGAATAATCTTTCGAAATGCAACTGAAATGCAGTAGGATCCCTAGTTCGAAAATATATGCACTCGGTTCATCTCATATGTAATTATAACTATACATACTTCAGAAGGGCAAGCACGAGCCGTGTTTAAACTACTTATCGCGTGCGATAAAGCAGCCATCTCTTACGCACTTACTTAGTATCGTATACTGCCATCTCATTCTAACCGTTATCGTGTCGATAAAATAGTGCTCGTGCTTGCTCTGCAGATTTATAAAAATTCCATTTCAAAAGTATACTTTAGTGATAAGTCTAAATTATTTGAATATTAATGATTTTCTGTAACTGTAATTTATTAATGTCTGTAAATAGTGTAGTTATAAATCTGTTTTGTACTTGGATTAGCATCTAATTCAAATTTGTATGTTTGGCTGATGTAAATGCGCTTGCGCTACTCAAACATGACTCTTTGAAAACTATTCATGTATTGTGTAAATCTTTTAATGATATGACAGATTTCATACTGTTAGTACATCCCACTGTACTGTTTGTAAAGTATCTATTCTATACTGACATAAATTAACTCATGACGTTAGTTCCCGTTGAGGTAGGCAAAGACTATTCATCAATCTTTTCTTAAAAACCCTATATTTTTCATACTTCGGACACCGGATGTGCGATATTGAGTTCATCTCGATGTTTACATCTCATTAAAATATCATTTGGCTGGTTTCTTACTTATCGTAATTAAAAAAATCTGTTGTTCCCTGAATAGTTATTGATGAAGAGCTATGGAGACAGACTGTCACCATTAATTTTTGTATTGTTTTAAAATTATTTAATTGGAAACGTTATTCTATGAATATGTTGCTTATGATGTCAATAATTAAGGGATACCATTAAAACATTATTGCTTTGTCTTATGTCAATATGTAACTGATAAATAAAAAATTTAAAGCTCATATCAGTTTTTTTTTAATATGGAATGTTTTTTCGAACGGTTTATATGAAGTCTTATATCCCGAAATAAGCATATGCAATGGGTACAGTGGGATGTATCATAAAGTAATAGTGATATCAACTCCTACTAAGTTTGTTTAATAGTAATATAAAATTAATATTATATTGTATAGTCTGATGTAAGTTAAAGTTAACAGTAAAATGCAATACGGAAAGTAACTTTTCTGTCTGAAACGAAATGGTTTTCATTGAAATGTCGTTTTTGTAAGCTAATGTAATAAAATTATTGAAATTTGTATAGTTGTTTCTTTTTTATCATTAACACACAATCTTGTGTTAAAGCTACCTGTTATGGCTAAACCAACATGACTGAATTCTCGCCCATGTGAAGGTGTATAAGTAGAATGCTAAATCATGGGCTTGTTTCGTGACTGTACTTTCCAGGTAACATGTCAGTATTCTGAACACCAAGTAACATTACAACTTTTTGTAAATAGATAATAACAGATAATATAAATTAAAATATCGCATCAAACAATATCCTACACTTTTACATAAAACAATATTTACCTACAGCTGAAGATCAAGCACGAGCGCTATTTTATCGACACGATAACGGTTAGAAAGAGATGGCTGCTTTAAGAGCTTATTCCATTTGTCTGCATACAGACGTCTAAAAGCCACAGAATCTGAATTCAGACTAGTGGAATAACGTTCAGAACGCTTGGCTTCTGAAAAGTAGACAAATTTCGGCTCCTAGCTCACAAAATTTTTAGTAGCTCCGTCTCAGGAAGGTGGAATAACGTTCAGATCAGACGCTTCTTCAGTCGCCTCGCGCCCGCCGCAGCCGCAGCGAGAGGGCGTGCCAAAATTTTACATGCCTATGATTGCAAATTACGTAAACAAAAAAAGATAATAAAAGTTTTATAGCAGATATACATATGCTCACGCCATTTATTCCAGGGGTAGTTAGGTAGGTAGGGGTTCCATTTCATAGGGGTAGGCAGATATGTATAATTATATTCATACATACATACATAATACGTTTTATCACATACATGCAAATTATATTATATTATAAATACTCACGCCATTACTTCCCATCTGAGTAGGCAGATACGTTTAATTACATACATACGCACATATACTCACGCTTTTACTTCCGCTTGTGGTAAGCAGATAATTTTAATTATATACATACATACTTAAACTCCCGCCATTCCGTAAGGGGTAGGCAGATACGTATTGTTTCAAATATGCATACATATACTCACGCCATTATTTCCCATTGGGGTATGCAAATACTTTCAATCACATATATGCATACATATACTAACGCCATTACCTCTAATTGGAGTAGGCAGATACGATTAATTACATACAATTACTCACGTCAATATTTCTCATTGGGGTAGGCTGAAACTATCGATCGCCACTTCGTACGACCCTGGCAAACTTTTTAATAAATATGCTTTTATTTTTAAGTCATATAGAATTTCCCGCTTATTTAATATTTTGTGTGAAATATGACGTAAAAATATTTGGAAAAGGTTGTGTACATGAATAGAATATATGTAAGTATAGTAGCGAAAGAGATATATAGACGCAATGTGTCGTCGTTTATTAAATGAGAGTGGGATAGTCCATAAGAGAGTTCGATAGAGAGCGTTTTAAAAAAAGGCGGGAGCAATTTCGTACGACCGCCCGCAATCATCGCGCGCTCGCGAATGATTCAGAAACTGAAATCGGTGTAGTGGAATTTCTATAATTATAATATAGTCTGAATTCAGACGTCTGAAACCCACAGAATCTGAATTCAGACTAGTGGAATAACGTTCAGAACGCTAGGCTTCTGAAAAGTAGACAAATTTTGGCTCCTACCTAGCTCACTAAATTTTTAGTAACTCCGTCTCAGGAAGGTGGAATAAAGGCGGATTTATACAGGGTAAGTAACTGACTCCGAATTCGAGTCAAGTCAGCGCTGACCCGAAAAAAACCCAATGTGAATTGTTTCAAGTCAGTACAGTGCGGTTAAAGTCAGCGCTGACTTAAATATTCGCATACGAATATTTAGAAGTCAGTCAGACTGACGCCGCTACTGACTTGCGCACTTACCCTGTATAAATCCGCCTTTAAGGCGGATTTATACAGGGTAAGTAACTGACTCCGAATTCGAGTCAAGTCAGCGCTGACCCGAAAAAAACCCAATGTGAACTGTTTCAAGTCAGTACAGTGCGGTTGAAGTCAGCGCTGACTTAAATATTCGCATACGAATATTTAGAAGTCAGTCAGACTGACGCCGCTACTGACTTGCGCACTTACCCTGTATAAATCCGCCTTAATGTCCAGACGCTTCAGTCCAGTCAGTCACAGTCAGTCAGTCGGCTCGCGCCCGCCACTGCGAGAGGACGTGTCAAAATTTTACATGCCTATGATTGCATGTACGTAAACAAAAAAAAGATAATAAAAGTTTTATAGCAGATATACATATGCTCACGCCATTAATTCCAGGGGTAGTTAGGTAGGTAGGGGTTCCATTTCATAGGGGTAGGCAGATATGTATAATTATATTCATACATACATACATATTCTCACGCTATTATTTCCGATTGGGGTAGGCAAATACGTTTTATCACATACATGCAAATTATATTATATTATAAATATTCACGCCATTACTTCCCATCGGAGGAGGCAGATACGTTTAATTACATACATACATACATACATATACTCACGCTGTTACTTCCGATTGTGGTAAGCAGATAATTTTAATTACATACATACTTAAACTCCCGCCTTTATTTCCTTTTGGGGTAGGCAGATGCGTATTGTTTCAAATATGCATACATATACTCACGCCATCATTTCCCGTGGGGGTAGGCGCAGGCGTATAATTACATACATAAACTCACGCCATTATTTCCCATGGGTGTAGGCAAATACGTATCACTACGTTACGTAACGTACGTAATAATAACATACATACTTATAGCCACGCCATTATTTCCGACTGGGGTAGGCAAATACGTTTTATCACATACATGCAAATTATATTATATTATAAATATTCACGCCATTACTTCCAATCGGAGTAGGCAGATACGTTTAATTACATACATACACACTCATACTCACGCCATTACTTCCGATTGTGGTAAGCAGATAATTTTAATTACATACATACATACTTAAACTCCCGCCATTATTTCCTTTTGGGGTAGACAGATACGTATTAATATGACGTAAAAATATTTGGAAAAGGTTGTGTACATGAATAGGATATATGTAAGTATAGTAGCGAAAGAGATATATAGACGCAATGTGTCGTCGTTTATTGAATGAGAGTGGGATAGTCCATAAGAGAGTTCGATAGAGAGCGTTTTAAAAAAAAGGCGGGAGCAATTTCGTACGACCGCCCGCAATCATCGCGCGCTCGCGAATGATTCAGAAACTGAAATCGGTGTAGTGGAATAACAAGCGTCTGCGGCCTTCTGCGGCAGTAACTGTGAAGGACGTAACGATTTCAGCAACAAAAAAGTGTAATGGAATAAGCTCTTTAGGCAGAGTTTTTTTGACATAGTAACCAGCTCGATACAGCTTCATGGTACGCCAGCTTAACGCACGCGCTTTCAGACGTCTGAATTCAGACAAATGGAATAAGCTCTTAAGCTCTTTATCCCAACGCGATACTAGTTTGAACACCGCTCGTACTAGCCGGGCAGTTCAGTCTCTTGAAAATTAATTTAATTGTCAGTGAAGATATGATATAGAAGAAATGGAAAGGGATCCCCTAGTAGCTTTGTGTGGAAAAAAAACTTGCCTACCAGGGGGGATAGCTCAGTAGGGATGTGTGGAATAGCCCAATTATTTCCTTTGTAAAACAAAGGTTAGGTCTACAACCACAGCTCACAAAAGAATCACTTAAAAAGCGTCAACGCTAGGTGCCTCTTATGACAACCCCAGAAAGAAAGTTAGTGCAATCCTATGCCGTAATTACAGTAAATGGGACAAAATATCTACTCCACTGTCTAACGAGATTTGGTAGATGATCTTCTCAGCATATCATTATCACACCCCTATTATTTTCAGGTGCTTTGTAAAGTAGGTAAATATGATGAACTTATTACTGAGAACGCTAGCGAAGCGTAAATCACTGAGATGATAGCCGACCAAAGGGAGAAACCAATTAACACTAGACCAGACTACGTGTGATTTTTTTTTACTCTTTTGTTGGAGTAAAATTACAATCACGTTCATACATATTATACACAGATCAAGTTACCCCAAACTAAGTAACACTTGTATTAGGGAATACTAACTCAGCGATATATTTAATATAATACACATAATAATATGCTCATCATATAAATATTGCTCTCAGCGGGGATCAAACCCGCAACCTCCAGACTGAAAAGCTAGTCACCTATGCACTCGGCCACGGACGTCTTCAATATAGGTTCCTACCTATATAAGTAAGTACTTTTTAAATTGTAGTATTGAGGTATTATAGCTAGAGTTATAAAGAGAAATGACAATACAATTTTTATACTTGGGAGCTTTTTGTAACTAATATAACAAACAAATTAAATGTAGGGTAGGAACAATGAAGTAAGTACGTCTTAATTAACAACCAATCAGAGATAACGGATTTATGGGGCACTGCAATCGATCAATCAGTGTACAGTATTCATAAAAACTGACATTTCGTTTCGGAGTCACACTAAATCAACTAGTTTTTTTGCAAAAAAACCTAGTTATCGTAAGATTAGAAAATATTATAACCGTTGTCTAATTATCCGGATTTTTGCAAAATACCTAAACAAGAGCATGGGGCTCTGGCTAGCGGGGCTCTGGCTAGGCGGACAGTATATTTCCCTTGCTTTACGTGGGAACCGAATGTGTTTAGAAACTACAATTAAACGCGGTGGCGGCGATGTGGCTCGCCACTCATCACGCCGTGGTTCCTCACGGGGCGAAAAGTGGGCTAAAGAGACCCGCTTTAGTACGATGAATGTGTGTGGAGGGATGCATGAAAAATTCGATGAAGTATGTTTGATTATGGAAGAAAGAAAACTAGATTTTCTGTGTGTGAATGAAACGAAGCGCAAGGGAAAAGAGGTTTCACAACTTGGCCCATTTACAGCTATCTGGTCGGGAGTTACCGAGAGTGATAGAGCTTGCCAAGGCGTGGGACTTCTGATATCTGAAAGGATGGCTAAGTGCATGAAAGATTATGCGTGTGTGAGTCCAAGGCTCCTATGGATAAAGGTGAAGGTAGGGCTTGTCCGGATGCGCATAATTTGCGTGTATGCTCCGGACATGTCCAGATCACTATCCGAGAGGGAGGAGTTTTGGAATCTGTTAGACGATGTTGCGAATGGGTGTGATGAAAATGAGAAAATTGTTATGTTAGGAGATTTTAATGGTTGGGTTGGTGTGTCACGCAACGGTTGTGAAAGAGTTTTAGGAAAGTTTGGTGATAAAAGAGTGAACGAGAATGGTGAGAAAGTGATTGATGTATGTTTAGAGAGGAATCTTTGTGTTACGAACACGTTGTTTGAACACAAAGATATCCATATGTATACTAGACAGAGAGGAAGCGAGAGAAGTATGATAGATTTTGTGATAGTGGATGAAAGGCTAAGAGCAAAAGTTGTTGACACCAGAGTCCATAGGGGCATTAACGTTGGCACAGACCACTTTCTCGTGATATCACGATTAAGGGGACTGTGCACGCGTTGGCGTCACAGGGCCAAAGTGTCGACAACTGAATTTGCGAGAATAAAAGTGGAGAAATTGGAAGAGGATGAAAATATTAGAGATGAATATATGAAGAAATTGGACGACAGGCTAAGTTGCGTGGAGATGAAGGATGAATTGGAAATAGAAGAAGTATGGGATGTGCTCAAATCGTCAATGGTTGAATGTGCGACGGAAGTATGTGGATTGAGTAAAAGAACAAATAGACCACCAACAAGTTGGTGGGATAAAGATGTGAAAGAGGCAGTTGGAGATAAGAAGAAAGCTTGGTTAGATTTACTAGCGATTAAAGCTAGTAAACGAATGGATGCGAGAGTAACAGATGATGTAGTGAAGAACATTGAAGATGAATATAAGAGAGTTAAGAATGAGGTCAAGAAGAAAATAGAAAAGAAAAAGCGTGATCTGATAGAATGGTGTGAGAGGAAACTCTCTGATAATTTCCGGAATAACCAAAAGTTGTTCTGGAAATATATCCGGAAAGAAAAGGGAGTTTCCCAAAACACGAGAGTGAATGTTGTGAGAGATGAACAGGGTGAATTGGCGACGGATGAAAGTAGCATCAGACGAGTATGGAAGAACTATTTTGAGGGACTCTTTGAAAAAGAGGATTCATCCATTTCTTCGCCAATCAGCAGTAATGTTGATTGGAACGACGTTATGGGTGACTTTAGTGACAGTGATATCAGTTTGGAAGAAATAATGAAAGCAATGAAAAGTATGAAACTAGGGAAAGCGGCAGGGTATGACAGGATAAACACTGAAATGCTGAGGGCTGGTAAAGGGGTGGTGGCTTCCTGGTTGTACTTCCTTTTCCAAAAATGCTGGTCGAGTGGCAAAGTGCCACAAGACTGGTGCAAAGCGGTGATTGTGCCTTTATATAAAGGAAAGGGGTCACACCAGGAGGCTAGAAACTACCGTGGAATTAGCCTACTCAGCATTGTCGGTAAATTGTATGCAAAGGTTTTGATTGAAAGAGTGATGAATGAAACGGATGATAAAATTTGGGATGTGCAAGCAGGATTTAGAAAGGGAATGGGATGTATGGACCAAATCTTCTCTTTAAGGAGCATCACCGAAAAGTTCTTAGCTAAGAACCGAAAGGTGTATTGTTCCTTCATTGATTTAGAGAAGGCGTATGATAGGGTGGTAAGAAAGTGTTTATGGGAGGTGTTATCCAAGTTCGGTTTGGGGAGTCGACTTATACGTGCACTGGTATCACTCTATGAGGATTCCAGTGCATGTGTGAGAGTAAACGGGGAAAATACTGACTGGTTCGGGATCTCTCGGGGTGTCCGACAGGGTTGTGTAGCTTCCCCGTGGCTCTTCAATTTGTTCATGGATGACTGTTTAACAGAGTTGCGTGAAAGTGATTATGGATTGAGAATGGGTGGATTCATCATCAAATGCCTCTTATATGCCGACGATCAAGTGCTACTTGCATCATCGGTGGAAGAGCTGCAAGAGATGATGAATATTGCATGTGCGTCTTTTGAAAAATGGGAATGAGGGTGAATGTGGATAAAACAAAAACTATGGTTTTTGAGAGAGAGGTGAATATGACCGAATGCGTGATTGAGATTAATGGTAAGAAAGTGGAACAAGTGAAAGAGTTTGTATATTTGGGAAGTTTGTTTACTAGGGCTGGAAAGTGTGATGAAGATATCGAGAGAAGAGTGAAAAAGGGTAATGCGGTAAATGGAGCGCTGGATAGTCTAATGTCTAGTCAGTCGGTGTCTGAAAAGGCCCGAATGGCTGTGCATGATGCTGTCCTCGTTCCTACGCTTATGTATGGCAGTGAATGTTGGGTGTGGCAGAAGAAGCATGAAAGTAGAGTGAATGCAGTAGAAATGAGATCCCTCAGAAAAGTGTGTAATGTAAGGTTATGTGATCGTGTGAGGAATGATGTGATTCGTGAAAGGTGTGGTGTAAAAGATGATATTGTAAGAAAGATAGAAAAAGGAATGTTGAGATGGTTTGGGCACATAGAGAGGATGGATGACAGTAAATTGGTGAAAGAGATATATAGAGCCAATGTGGAAGGTAATGTTAGTAGAGGACGACCTCGGAGGACACATTTGGATCAAATAGAAAATGTGCTCAAAAAGGCAGGTGTCCGCAGTATGAAGAATAAAAGAGCATGTATGAAAAGATTGATGGATGTAAACGAAGCCAGAGAGGTTTGCCAGGATCGTACAAAGTGGCGATCGATAGTCTCTGCCTACCCCAATGGGAACTAACGGCGTGAGAATATGTATGAATATGTATGTATGTATGTACCTAAACATCAAATCATCCTACGACGTATACACACTGATATTCCAGCCGTGTAGTCCCGGCTTAATGTCACTTCTCCTTTCTACCCGGTGTCGCAAGGGGCGACTAAGTGTATGGGACTTTTTCAAGTGGTGTTGAGTCCCATCACCAACGATACTTTATTTCTACCATCTTCTCCCCTATCAACTTCCAAATGTGTCTGAGGAGTTATTAGCTCTGGCTACCCCTTTTTGGGATTTGTAGCCGTGAGTTTATGTGTGTATAATATTCCATCGATTACAATAAGAAAATAATCCGTGGATGAGTGGGACTGCCGCCAACGATTAGCGATTCAGTGTTCTCGTTGCTGAACTTGAGGAACGTGATCAGAAGACCGACCAGCGCAGCGGTCCCAAGGTGGTGTAAGGTTAATCGACTGCAAAGCCGAACTAAATAAAGTAGTGAAAAAAAAGTGCGTCGACAATACATACATGCATATACTCACGCCGTTAGTTCCCATAGGACACTTTGTACGATCCTGGTAAACCTCTATAGTTTCGTTCACATCCATTAGTTATGCATGAGCATGTATGAAATGCTCTTTTATTCTTCAATTCATACATCGGACACTTGTCATTTTGAGCACACCCACACACTTGCTCTAAATGTGTCCTCCGAAGTCGTCCTCTACTTAAATTACCTTCCACATTGTCTCTACCTTCCACATTAGCGTACCTTAATCTCAACTGTAACCTGGTAACCTGACGGTTATAGCAGTTTCGAATAAGGAATCAATCAGCCACTTTTGGATGTTAGGTAAGTGGGAAGTGAGAGAAGATTGTAAAAAAAGTAGAGTTAGTGATGAATGGCCTCCATCCACATGGCCCAACATACGCCTGAATATACACTGAAACCCTAAGCCGAATCTTACGACACCTTCGGGAAGACACAGGTAAGTGCTATTCCAAGCCGACATCGGATTTTATGGAAACAAAACCATCACGCTATTGAGAAGAAGAAAAACTTCATTGCTTTGCAAACAATACCCTGAAACTTAAAAATAACAGCAAAAAAATCATAATAATATTATATATATAATAATATCATATGTAAATTGGGCTTATATGTAACAAAAGATTTTTAATCATAAATAAAAGATGTTATTAAAGGAAAATAAAGAATTTATGAGTAATAATCCCCACATGAGGAATTCATGTCAAAAAACATTAAATTAAAAGATTTTTAACCCTAGAACCGTACGCATCGGAGACTTTCACTAACGGTACCCTGGGGTGCGTGTGTACCCCAAGTAAATAAACCACATTTTTATAAAGATATTAAAGTATAGATAGAGTTTCTTACAATACTTTGAAAGTTTTTGAACACAATCAAATGTAAATCACCGGAAATGACTACACTAAACAATTTTGGAAAATTTTGTTCTAATGGTCCGAACAGATAAAAAATATTCACATTCAGTAAAATGGTTAGATAGTTCTGTATTTCATGTCCCAACTGTAGTTTCATTTTTATCCAGCAGATTCTGAGCAGTAGGTATAGAAGTTAATCAGTTATCATACGTTATATTCCTATTAGTATTATGAATCGTAGTTGACATCTGAACCGCATAATATTCGGCACCACAAAGTATAAAATAATGAGGAACAACCTAATAAATTCATAGAATAAATTAGTATTTCATAATTTTGTACATAAAATGTATGTTTACTGAGTTTACATGTATATAAACAATAAGAAACATGAAACAAACAAAATTATAAAACAAAAAAACCGGCCTAGTGCGAGTCGGATCGCGCACTAAGGGTTCCGTACTATCATATATATAGAAAATCCCGTTTGTGTGAAAATCATGGGAGCCAAATTAGGTAAGTAATTTGATTTATGACGTTTAAAAATAGAACTACGGGCTAGATCTCATTCAAACCAATTTTCGTTAGTAGTTTGTATAGTAATACACATCATATATTTTTTTCAGTATTATCATGCCCATATTTTAGAAGTTACGGGGGGGGGGACACACATTTTAGCACTTTGAAAAAGTCTCTCGCGCAAACTATTCAGTTTTGAAAAAAATGATATAAGAAACCTCAACATCATTTTCAAATACCTTTTGATAAACACCTTACACGTATAGGTTTGATGAAAAAAAAAATTTTGAGTTTCAGTTCTATGTATGCGGTTTACAGAATACATCTACGCACCAATTTCCAATAATGTAGTTCTTATAGTTTCGGAATAAACTGGCTGTGACATACGGACGGACGGACGGACGGACGGACGGACAGACAGACAGACATGACGAATCTATAAGGGTCCCGTTTTTGCCATTTGGCTACGGAACCCTAAAAATACTTACTGTAAAAGTACCCCGGGGTACTGGAGTATCCCTCAAGCTGGTACCAAAGTCCTCAAGCAAGCACACCCGCCGGCCCAGTTTAAAATAGTCCACAAAATAGCCCAGTTTACGAGTATAAAATACTCGTCTATGCGCCGGCCGACTAACGTGTCGGCGCCGCAAAGCCCTGCTTCAAAGCCCTGCTGCAAAGCTTGTACCCTATATCGTCTGTGGCCCTACCCCAACAAATACACGGACTCCTCCATTAACTGTCACAGGCCCGTCAAGTGCGTGAGGTGCGGGCTAGGTCACCCTGCCGGTGACTGTCCGCGCCCCAAGGAGGACGCCCCCTCGTGCGCAAACTGCGGCGAGGGCCACACAGCGAACGATCGCCGCTGTAAGGCCTTCGTCCGCGAGGCGAGAAGGGCGGGCACTAAAACCGCCCCGCCCGTCCCGCCTCCGCGACCGAAAGGGAAGCCCGAGGGACGGGAAAAAATCCCCGTCCCTCGTCCGGCGGTCCCCAACCCCCCTCCCCCAGCCAGGAATGAGGTGCCTGTAGTCGCGGGCGCCTCGGGACTGATGGCGGAGGCTAATGGGCCCTCTGCCCGAAATAAACCCCCTGCGAGGCGCAGAAGGCGGAACCGTAAGGGGCCCGCCGCCCCTGCGGCTCCACCACCACCCCCCCCGACGGCACAGCAGCCAGAAGCGGTCGCGACGGCCAAGGTGGCAGCCCCTGCTCCATCAGGGACGGACGTTGGACCAACAGGCCCAGCACCCTCCGTCCCTGCCGCATCGGTGTCGCCCCAAATTACTTCGAATGATCGAAGTAATTAAGGAGGCCCTAGAGGCGACACTGATGGGTAGAAGCCCAGTGCAGGCCCTGCGTAGGGCCTTGCACATTCTAATGGAGGCCATGGATCCGGTACACGATGGGTAGTACATCTCTACGCATTGTGTACTGGAACCCCGGCGGTATCAGGGGCCACATCCTAAGTCTCCGCACTTTGGTCCAGGAGCATGACGTCCACATCGTGCTCCTGGGGGAAACCAAGCTGAGACATAGCGAGGAGCTCCGCGTACCCAACTTCTTCGTGTACCGTAGGGACGAGGTCTCCCCGAGGGGTATTGCGTACCGCGGTACCGCAGTACTCGTAAGGAGAGACCTGGTGCATGAAGAGTTGGGACAGCCAGCCTTTAGCAGTGTCCAATCTATCGGAATACTGTTGAGGGCGGCCGACATGGAGCTCAAGGTGTACGCCGCCTACAAACCGCCTGACGACCCCTTCTATCCCCAGGACATCCGGAACATAGTGGATGGCCGGACCGCCACTGTGGTGTTAGGCGATTTCAACGCCAAGCATCCGCAGTGGAATTCGGCCACCTACAATTCGGCTGGGCGGGGACTGCTGAGGGATGCGGAGGACAACGACTATACGGTCATTGCCCCCTGCACCCCGACGCACTACCCGGCCAACCCGAATCATCTTCCCGATGTCCTGGACATAGCCCTGCTGTCGGGGATAACATGCCCGACGGCGATCGAGGTGCTGTATGACGCCGACACGCAGCACCTCCCCGTTCTTCTGGCTCTCGAAATGAACGCTGATTTCCGGCATCCCCTTCCCCCCCGGGTCAAAATTGACTGGGGTGTATACTCCTCCAAAATGGAGGAGTTCCACCCAACGGGGGGGATATCGTGCGCCACCGACGTCGACGAGCTGGCCGAGGCTTTGTAGTGTGGTACGCACACATATTCCCTCTATATAATGTAAGTTAGTCATAAGTATTTAGCACGTAATAAACATATATTCAACCAAGCAACACGTCTATCAATTACTTCATTGCATGGCGACCCTGCCAGTGCGGCCTAGTGGCTGCGCTGCGCACAGGAACATGGATTTATAATTTTAATATTCTAAATACAGTGCAAAGTGTGGAAACACAAGTGTTTATGTACAAACACAGGAATACAATGGAACTGGATTATTTAAATTTGAAGAATGTTACATATAGCCAAGCCTGAAGGACCAATACTTTAACCGAAACGGACACACCCAGGACCGAAAAATGGGACCAGCTTGCTTTCCGTTGAGTGACGTGGTTATCACCTTGAAAATGTTTTGTTATGTGCGAATATTTAATAATGTTGAGTGACTGGAAATGACAATCAGTGGTACGGTGCGTAATTATAACAAGATTTATGTATTTAAAAATGATTAGCTAGTTTTACATATAAGATAATGAAACTTTAAGTTTAGTACTCCTTATTTTTATGGTTTTAGGTTAATAATATTTTATAGTAAAGATATTTAAATATATGTTAATGTAGAGAGATACCGATTTAATTAAAATTTAAGTCAACATTTAATTAGTATACTTAGGATTTAGGGCTAATATTAGAAGGATAAATCATTACGCGATATACTTTATGACACATAATGTGAACTATGTAGTTCCTGAATAAATAAACCAATTATGTCTTGTGTATTACATGAACGATTCTCTTTTGAAAAGATTTTCATTTAATATGTTATGAGATCGTCTTGGCTACGGCTTATTTATGAAAATAACATAAATATTTAAACATTAAGTTTATATAAAGCAAAATGAGAACAAGTTGATTTCAATATTATAATGTAATTAATAACGGAAATGTTATTAAAAAAAATGATGCTAGGTTTTCGGATGGTAAAAAATGAAAAGAAATATGAGAGTAAAGACGAATGAATTAAATAGTTTATAAATGAATTTAAGCAAAAGGTTCATAGAATGACGAAAATAAGATTAGAGTATTGAGTTAAAATGATGTTTGTTGCTAGGCTGATATTTGCGTATGTTTTGGTACGGGGCGATAGAAGAGATAGTGTTGCATACATATATGGCACGAAGAATTCTATGAAGTGATCGCTGTGTGCGGTATGATCGAGATGGTAACGTGATGCGATTCACTTGTTATGATTAAAAAAGGTAATGGAATGTAGCCAAAGTAATTATGATGGATTTGAAAGTTTATGAAATGTAGTATGGTAGTTTCAATTGCTATGTTTTTGATGTTCATTTGACTTGATCACTCAAATGTTATTTCGATTATTTACCAATTGAAAACTAAATATTGAATGTAGAATAATGAAAGGTTTTGGAAAGTAGTATATTAAGTCATACAAGGTACACCAAGGTACAAAGCAGATCTCTGAATCCTTTTTATCTGATCATGACGCGGTTGAATACCCTTCGTGAAGAAAATTGGACACCAAAAGAGTGTTAAAAGAGAGAGACTGTTTATAAGTATATAAATAAATGCGTATGTGATGTTTAATATTATTTGTATGGTATGGGTGGCCGACCCATTGAAGTAATGAGTGTATCTTGATAAGAGATGAAGAATAGATAAAAAACATGACTTGAAAAGGAAGCATGGTTGTCCACAGCTATTTTTAAATATATAATGTGAATATAAGACAGAATATAATACTGTTAAAAGTAAATAATAAAGTGTAAAAAAGTTAATCAATATTGAGAAAGTGAAAGATATGATAATTATATATTACTGTACAGTACTGTGACAAGAGTCTTAAAGACATCCTGAATATGATAATTTTACTTGATAGTGATTACGCAGCAAATCGTTTGGCCAACGATTTGTTTCAATATTTCCCGGATTTGACTATTAGCATCACTGCAAAGACGCTGTAAAGACGTGATTGACAGAAACAATACATTTAAATATGCATTCACACATCAACATTATTGTTTTCTGGGGCCCTTCATATATAATAAAATAAACAAACATATCGACATATATCCCCTTAATCGCTTTGAGTGCAAAAAAACTTTATTTAGGTGGTTACAATGTCTTAACTATGACGAAACGGAATTTCTACTTAAAACTCTTACGTAGTGAATCAATAAGATGAATGGGTTTATTTAGCTATAAATATTTCATTTATTAATTATTTTTTATATTTTTTACAATATTATAATCTTTAATTAGTATGTACCTAAGATTTTTCACACACAAAACACATCACACACACCCTCTCTATTTAACATACATTAGCAAATTACATTTTCATTTACATTTACACAAAGAGAGGATCATAACTACACTAACCACATATAGACAGACAGTTTGTTTTGTTTTCTTTCGCATCCTATTTCTGAAGAGAACATTTTGTAAATTTAGTCTAGTCTATTTTAATTTGTATTTTCTGTTATTGCTTTAAAAATTAATAAATTTTATAACTTAATTGATTTAAATGTATCAATAACAATATTTTTTGAGATTTTGTCTAAATGTTTCTACTTTATAATTCTTTATAAATACAATTATGTTACCTTAACCTTTAATGGAAATCGGAAACGAAAGCTGTAACCTGAGATACAGGTGATGAGCCTAGTTCAGGTGCAGCAGACCATATTTTGTAAATCGGTACACTTTTTCTGAATAAAGAATTATTATTATTATTCCGAAAAACACTTTTGTTTCTCGCCTCTCCCATGGCCGAAAAAGAAAATATAAAATTTTAATGGGAGAGGCGGTACTCCCCGACAAGAGCACAGTCGGTCGGGGTCAGGGAGTCAGGTTCAAGAACCGACGGACGATCCGAGCCGTATCAAGCAGCACCGCTTTCTGCATTTGTGCTGGAACCGACACGCCACAGAAATCCAACCGCCTCAAGTTGGTCGCGAGGCTGGTTGGAATTAACCCGTTCGCGGACAAAACAATTGGGATAATTTCAGTCGAGGTCACACCCCACATGTCGGTGATCTCGTGAGCCAGGTCGAGATACTTCCGACGCTTCTCGGTTTCAGCTTTCACGAGACCCTCGTCATGAGGGATAGTGACATCCACTAGAAATACCTTCGACTGCGACCGATCCCATACCACGATATCAGGCTTATTCGCTAGAATAGTCCTGTCCGTGATAACGGATCGGTCCCAATAGATTTTGGCACGGTCGTTTTCTAGGATTGGCTCCGGCAGATACTTGTAATACGGCAGCCTCTGTTGCAAGAGTCCGTATTTCAGAGCGAGCTCCTGATGCAGGATTTTGGCTGCTTGGTTGTGTCTGTGCAAGTACTCAGTGTTAGCAAGAGCCGAACAACCGGAAATAACATGCCTAAGTGACTCTCCGGGACGGCCACATGCTCGACAGATGTCTGTGGTACCGTCCTTTAGGATGTATTTCCGATAGTTCCGCGTCTTGATAACCTGGTCTTGTATTGCACAGACAAAACCTTCGGTTTCCCCAAAGAGGTCCCCGAAACGCAGCCAATGCAGGGAGGCTTTACGGTCCACGAAAGGTTCGTGAAGTACCTTATAAAACCTCCCATGCAGCTCCTTCTCTTTCCATACGGACTCCCGATCAGAGGTGCTAAGTACCTCCGGGGTTCGCCAATCCTGTGAGGCCAACGATAAGGGAGTCAGTCCTTTATCACTAGCGACCACCTCTCCCCGAATACTA
Organism: Bedellia somnulentella; assembly: GCA_963576735.1. NCBI lineage: Eukaryota > Metazoa > Arthropoda > Insecta > Lepidoptera > Bedelliidae > Bedellia > Bedellia somnulentella. The sequence continues at coordinate 776,276 of OY755175.1, read as the reverse complement.
TCATCCGTCATCGTCAAAAAATAGTTTCTGAGGTTGCATACCTCGCGGTTGTGCATGGTTTTGGCACTCAAGAGGCCTCGACCACCACACTTCCGCGGGATATACAATCTCATAACCGACGACCTCGGATGATGCATTCGATGAGAGGTCATCATCGTGCGGACTCGTCTGTCCAGAGCGTCTAGTTCGGACTGAGTCCATCTGAGCACGCCAAACGTGTACATCAGTACAGGCATGACCCAGGAGTTAATGGCTCGGATCTTATTAACGCCTGACAAGTAGCTATTAAGCACACTTTTCAGGCGTTCATAAAACTCCTCGCAAACACCCTGTTTCACGTCTGCCACCTTCACACCGATGGTTTGTGACATGCCCAGATACCGGTATGTTTCAGCCTCGGAGAGTGCCCTCAAATGATTGGTGCCGACATCGACACCATCAGAGTGCACGACATGCCCCTTCCCGACATGAATGACCGCACACTTATCGACCCCGAGCTCCATCTTGACGGAACCACTGAAATCGTTAGTGATCGTCAGTAGCTCCGCCAATCTGTCAGCCGTGGGGGCGTAAAGCTTCAGGTCATCCATGTAAAGGAGATGAGGCAAGCGTGGTCCGCCTCTCCGAAACTGAAAGCCCGTCCCCGAATTCTCCAAGAGTGTGCTTAGAGGATTCAGGGCCAAGCAAAACCAAACTGGACTCAGGCAATCGCCCTGGAAAATCCCTCGCCTTATATCAATTTGGTCATCCGCGTCCGTCATCCGCTGACCGTCTAAACTCAGGATCGTTCTCCAGCACCCCATACACTGCCCGAGGAAGTGTCGAACTGTACTATCAATTTTGTACAGCTCGAGGACCCTCATGTATGAGGTACCGAATCGAACGCCTTCCTGTAGTCTATCCAGCCAGCGGAGAAGTTCCGACGGTTGCGTTTGACCAGTTGGCCTACGACCGCGTCGATGAGGAGCAGCTCCTTGCTACCGCGACTACCGCCCCTACATCCGTTCTGAGCTCCAGAGATCACATTGTTATCAACAATGTGTTGAGTAATCTTGGAGCTCAGAACGGATGTCAAGGTCTTGTAAATTGTACAAAGACAAGTAATGGGGCGGTATTGTGATGGATCCGCGGTAGCATCGCTCTTTGGAGCTAAATGAGTGACCCCAGTAGTTAAGAAGTTCGGGAGCGTCCCACTCTCGAGGGCGCTTTGGAACTGACGGGCGAGAGTAGCGTGACAGCGCGTGAACCCCTTCAACCAGTAATGGTGTAATCCGTCCAGCCCCGGACTTTTCCAGTTCGGAGCCTTACGGATCGCAGCCACCACATCCTCCTCGGATATGTTGACGGGGTTCATGGGCGCTATGGGTTCGCACGCTCCCTCGACCGCCTCGAACCATCGGCCCTCTTCGTGATCAACAGGCAGCGACCAAAGCCCACGCCAAAAGGCAACTACATCGGCTTTTTCCGGTCGCTGACCTGTCGAAACCACATCGGGACGCTCCAAAGTTCTGTAGAACTTCTTCTGGTCACTCATGAAGAGACGATTCTGTTGGTACCTCTTAACCCTTTCAGAATATCGCCTAATTCGCTTACCCCAAGCAGCGATCTTCTGCTTCAGATCATCGATGCGCTCCACCAGTCTACAGGCAAACTCCGGTGAGTTGTCAAAGACATTCTCACCAGGGAATGCCTCCCTGACGAAGCGCACCACCCTCGGCCTATTGTTGCCTGATCTGAAGCTGGTCAGTTTGCCGATGAGGACCCTGGCCCTTGTGATACGGCTTTCAATCCGCCTCATCCAGGCTGGTCTCGTTCTAGTCCTGGGACTAGTACTGCCAGCCTGGCGGGAGCCACCAGCTCTTGTTGGCGGCATCCTGACGCCGACAATTTGACAAACTGTCATTGCGGCGCCAAAGAGAATTGAATCCGTATCCCAAAGGTCCATGCTGCTCTCTAAAAATGAGGGCAGCATGTTATTGACGGCCTCAACGACATCCCGAACCTTGATGCTGAGAGGAACTCGGGGCAGCCTTGGCCTCCTTTCGAGAGGCACTTGGCGATATTCCAGGATCGTCTCTTCGAGTGCGCTCCTCACCAAATCCAAATCCAGGGAGACTGTTCCCCAATCGCTTTCCGCACCACCCACATCCGGCAGGTTAGCAATTGGCTCCCTCCGTACTTCCCGTTCAGGGACTGGAGGGAGAACCTGCAAAGGTGGCTCTTCGTCTAGCGGGGGAACAGCCTCGCGTCGCAATTGTTCGAGTTCGGTAGTGCTAAAAAGTTCTGAGCGCTGTATGTACCGAACTCGATCCGCCAGGTTTTGTTCTGTGACGGTCAAATTGGGCTCCAGCCGCAGAAATTCGCGGTACATTGCTGCCCGATAACCCGTCCGCCCAGTTCTTGATCCTGAGGCCCTAAGGTAGGCCCGCATGGCATTTCTATTCATATCAACTGTCCATGCCATGCGGCGCCTAGCTCCACCAGCGGCGGGCACCGACTGCTGGGACTGAGTTGCCCCAGTCCCAACCGATGCCAAGCCATCTGGTGGCTGAGGTGGTCGCGCAGACCGTCCAGGTGGTCGGGCCGGTCTGCGGCGGCTGGGGGACCGCATGCTGCCACGTCCAGCCCCAGCTCCAGACGCGCCCCAGCGATAACCCCTGGGGAGCGGCCCTATACGCTCATCGTTACTATTGTTGTCCATTTTACGATGAGCGAAGATTCACCCGGGTTTTCGCTCACTTGCCCCGGGGAGACCGTTATTGCTCTATTTTGCGCTGAGACCAGTTTGTAGACACGGTCAACACCTACAAACTCAAGCGCTGACTATTTGCATTGCTGGAATGGCAAGCTGGTAAACATGTCATCCTGCCATTCCAACAATGGGCGGTGGGGTCGTCACATCCCTACGCCTTATTATTATTATTATTATTATTAGATTTTAATTGTATTATAGTTTTAAGTTTAATATATAGAAAAATATGTACTACAAATATAAAATAATAACTTTTATATTTTTGTTTTCAAAGGGGGGAGGTGTAGTGTGGTACGCACACATATTCCCTCTATATAATGTAAGTTAGTCATAAGTAGGGTAGACCGGGGACAATTGTACCATTTTTTGGAAATTGTTTAATATTGAGAAATCTAATGAAATATAACTTATTATGTTAGGACGCTGTAAAAACTAGATTCATTAGCTACAAATTTAAGAATGCAGAATTGAATTATTATTTCGAATACTTACTAAAAAGTAAAAAACAAATTTAAACTATAGGATGTCTTATGTTACAATTGACCCCTGCAACGGGTCAATTGTACCAATAATATATAAGGCAATAAAACTCATTATGTTCATTTAATCATCAACTTTATTTGTATTCTATACTCTTAATCTCCTGCAATCATCAGTCTTTATTAATTGAGATCAAAATATTTAGGAACAAGTATGAAAAATCAAGACTTAAGTTTAAAAACAAAAAAATAACTTTTCTTCCATAATAACAAAAAAAAACTAACTGTTTCCACATAGCATGTCATCTATTTGGCTCGGATATTGCTTCTGAATCAACAATAAGCATAATAACAATCATAGAAATATCAAAACTTAAAAATCTATTTTTATATGAAGGTACAATTGACCCCTGGTACAATTGACCCAAATAATTTATACCTACTAGAAAAGGGAGCAAAAAATTAATCTGATTCACAGTTGTGACATATATAATTAGTTTCCTGTGGCGTACATTCTTCGTGTGCCCACATCCCGCATTGCGAACACTGAACCCAAATTTCGTTAGGGCGACTTCTACTATATGGCTCCATGCATAAAACACAAAAACATTCTTCTTCCTCTTCAGAACTCATAGGATCATTTTCTGCAGCTTTCCTTTTTAAAGTTTTTGGTTGACTACTTTTCCCTTTCCTTTACCCTGTTCAAAGCTTCCTAAATCCTTTTTGACTTGTTTGGCCCTCTTCTTCTTTTCCGCTTCTTCTGCTTCTTTCTGTATAGCATCCTTCTCCGGTGTGTCAGTATATATAGCTGTTTGCCTCTTCTTTCTTCCACGATTGGTCGTTTTTCGAGGCGGTGCTTTAGGTAGTGGACGAACTGCTTCTGGAAAAAAGTGCTGGTGACTTTTACTTGGTGAAGGCGAAGTGTAAGAGAGCGGTCTGTTTCGAAGTTCACTACTTAAGTTATTGGAAAGTGTACTAAAAGGTCTTCTATGTGTGAGTTCAGGGGAGGATTCTCTATTTGTAAATTAAAATGCAATGAGTAGGGTTAATTGTACCACGGGGTTGATTGTACCGGTACAATTGACCCCACGGAGACTGGTACAACTGTTCCAAGTAGGTAGTCAAGAAAACTTCACTTAAAATCCAGTCAATTTCACAGTGAATGTCAAGAATTCGCTGTCCATACAAAGTTTCAAGCCTGGATAAACTATTGAAAACAATACCTTGGTAACAAAGAGCATATTACGCATCTTATGGGCATATATATTTGAGGTGAAAACTTACCGCAGCTGGGCAAAAAACAAAAATCCTTCCTATACACGTCCGTTTCTCAGCGCGAGCGACGCCGACTTGTGAGCGGTTCGAAACACAAAAAGCGCATGTTCTGACGCTACGCACACAAACAAACGTCGCTTGTGTGCAGAAATATCGCCGATGGTACTATTGACCCGTGGTACTATTGTACCCGGTCTACCCTATTTAGCAGTAATAAACATATATTCAACCAAGCAACACGTCTATCAATTACTTCATTGCAGCTTTAGCTTCGGCCATCGCGTCGGCCAAGGATGGCGCGACAATAGCCCGGCCTCAGCCGGCTCTCGCGGGTCGCCACCTCCTGCCGGAGCATCTCCGCCAATGGTCGCGTTCTCGCTGTCCGGCGCTGAAGAGGCAGCTAAATGCTATCACGTCCTTTATCAAGGACGCGATAACGGAGTTCCGAGGGTGGTCGTGGGAAAACCTCATCGAGAGAGCCTCTGAGGACGACGCCACCCTCTACCGGCTGAACTCTAAGCTCAGCCGGGCTCCGGCCCCGGTCTGTCCCATCTTCGACCGGGGTGGCAGACGCTGCTACTCAGCGTCGGACCGAGCCGCGATATTGGCGGATCATTTCGAGAGCCAATTCTCGCCTAACCCTGTCGTCGACGAAGAGCACAACAGCCTCGTGGAACGGCGGGTACAGCAGTTTTTGGCCGACGACCGGATACCTCCGATCAGGGGGGATGATTTCATCTCCCCCTCGGAGGTCCGGAAGTTGGTCAATAGCCTTAACAGGCGGAAGGCTCCCGGCCCCGACGGGATTCCCGTCGAGGCCCTAGTACAGCTCCCCCGTAGAGCCCTCGTCGCCATGACGAGGCTCTTTAACGGGATATTTCGCACGGGCCGATTCCCACCCTCCTGGAAGACCGGTAAGATTATTGTCTTACCGAAGGAGGGTAAGGACCGGCGGCAGCCGAGCGGGTATCGACCCATCACTCTGCTGCCGCACATCGCGAAGCTGTTTGAGCGTCTGCTGTTGCGACGCCTTCGTCCCCACATTCAGCTGCGGGACGAACAACACGGCTTTCGCGACAGCCATAGTACGACGCTCCAGCTCGTGAGGGTAGTCGAACACCTCTCCTCCGAGATGAACAGGGGACGCTACACGGTCGCCGTCTTTCTAGACATAGAAAGAGCGTTCGACCGTGTGTGGCATAGCGGGGCCCTGTTCAAACTCTTGGAGGCGGGGGTGCCGCCGGCATATGTGAGGATCATCGCCTCCTTTTTGGAGGGGAGGTCCTTCTATGTGTCGGTGGAGGACGCCCGGTCCGAGGTGAAGCCGATCCGTGCGGGAACTCCCCAGGGGAGCTGTGTCTCTCCACTGCTGTACGCGCTGTACACCAACGACATCCCCACCCTCGAGGGTAACACCCTATACGAGGGTGAGGAGGACGTTACGCTGGCGCTCTACGCCGACGACAGCGCCTTCTTCGCCTCCTCTCGTCGGCCCCGGGTAGCGGTTGCCAAGATGCAACGTGTCCTGGACCTTCTGCCGGCTTGGCTTGGTAGGTGGAGGACGGCCATCAACGTCGGGAAGACGGCCGCCCTGATCACCAGGGTGAGACGGCCGACCGGGCTCGCGCCGCTTACGTTGGGCGGCGAGAGCATCGAGTGGCAGACCTCGGTCAAGTACCTGGGTTGCAAGATCGACCGCAACCTCCGTATGGGTTCTATGGTGGACCATGTCCGCCATAGAGCCCTCGGGGCCCGGTCGGTCTTGCGGCCGGTGCTCGACTCCGGCCTGCCACTACGAGCCAAACTGCGTATATACAAAATGTATATACGCTCCCGCCTGACGTACGCGGCGCCGGCCTGGTATGGCCTACTCTCAGCCCAGAACAAGCTACGCTTGCAGAGGGTTCAGAACACGGTGCTCCGCCAATTTGTGAAAGCCGGGCGGTACGTGCGTAATAGCACGATCCACCGTGATCTCCGGGTCGAGACCGTGGAGGAATTCGTGGAGGAATTCGTGGTGGGGTTGACCCGTCGTCTGTTCGACCGGGCGGACAACTGCCGCCACGAGCACCTCCGCGGAATCGCCCCGCTACACGCAAGACACGCGACCCCGGGGACCGCCCCTTCCTCTACCTACTGCCCCGACTTCGGTCCCGAGGGTGAGATGCGTGACACGCATCCTCACCCTCCCTCACCCTCCTTAGTGGCTTATCCCCAGAAATGGGGATAGCCACCCCTCCCCTCTATCGCCTGGGGAGGTGCTCAATGACCGGGGGGGACGTTCCCCCCTGAGACGAAGCTGGGCCATGGGGGCAACCCCGACGCCCATCCCGCGCGTGCCGAGCCTGTTCCTCAGAGCCGCGTGGATGATCCTCTTGCCCAAAACAAACCGCGCAACGATAAAAAAGTTATAAACAATTTTTAATATTTTTTTTCGGATTTACTCCAGAGTATGGTTCTAGGGTTAAGGTATTACTCTAACGACTGTACTTAAAAAGTTTGTTAAAAACTAACATTTTCTGAACGTCATTTTTTTTAAATTACCATTAGTCCGTTGCTTCGGAAGGTGTTCGTAAAGAGAAGAAGCAACGATACGATATTCAAATGCCATCTACAATATGAGATGAGCACTTAGCAAAGTTAACTAACCATTAATGAATTAGTTTACTCGAAGCACAGAAGGTGGCGCTACTAGTATTTTAAAAATAAATCAAATTATAGCCAAATAAAGTTACTAAATCATTAACTGAAGTGCAATTTAGTGCATTCATAGTTTTCAATAGCAGATTTTCCCGAAAAATGGGGTCTGTTTAATACAATCCTCTATATAAGTCGTATTGATTGATAGAAAATATAGAACGAAATAGAGGAAGGGGGAGACTGCTGACGTAGAGATCACGCCACCTTTCAAAAGTCGTATGGCGAGCTGTGATTGGTTAAAATCTCTAGTCTCCGCCCACAACAAAGTACAATTCAACATGTCGTAGTGTTGAGCAAAACAGAATAATAAATCGAATATTACAATAGATCGAATGAATAAACTACAATGTATACAATACGTCTAGCATATTTCTCACTAAAATTTAAGTAACTACCACGTAGAAAATAAACTTCACTTAACATACATACATACATACATTTACTCACGGCTGTAAATCCCATGAAGGGGTAGCCAGAGCTATGAAATGAAGAATGAAATGAAGATGGTGAAATAAAGGTTTTTGGTGATGGCTCTTCAACCGCTTCGCCCAAAAATCCCTTAAAAGCCCCAATACCGTTAGTCGCCTCTTACGTACACCCACCGGAAGAAAATATAAGGGGTAATGCTATTCTAAGCTGGCACTACACAGCAATTTAATTAACTTTACTTAACTTTTGAACACAAATAGAACTCGTCATAATAAAATTAGGAGTGTGAAGAAAAAATATTGTTTGAAAAAAAATTGTAAATGTGAGCTAGAGAGGTTTGGCATAGAGAAAAAAGCGGGGATCAATAGGGTCTTTCTGCCTCAATGGGAATTAATGTGAAAAAGACTTTAGTGAGTTTTGTGGTCCGTTTTGTTGGTTTCACTTAACGTAGTAAAAATAAGATAAAATTCAACATTAATGGTGTTCCGTCAAGCGGAGCTAAGATTTTCTATACACCCTCTAGTTATGCAGTTAATTTAAATTAGAGACTGTTTGTAAAATGAAACTGATTGAATTTTATTACGCCACCACGTTAATCTATATATATAATATATATTTAAATATCAAAATAACATTAACTATTTTGGTCTGCCTTTCTGGTTTATCCAGATATTTTTGGCAACGACTAGGCTATTTTGACAGAATTTTTATTCGCAGATAGTTAATATAGGTATATTTAAATATCCTAAATAGCATTGTGAAATCATTGATTTGCTAGTTGTAAGTAAAACTTCTCAAGTTTAAAACTATGAAGATTTTTTTCAATACGTGTAATAAATTGCATTTTTTCAGGGAATGAGGTTAGTTTGATACTTTTACGTTACTTTGCAGCATAACTGGTTTATTAAAAAAGGGGCAATCTTTAGTATGTGGAAGATCAAATAATTTTATTTGTATATATTAATAGCGTAACCCAGCTATTCTAAGGCCTCGCTTAATGGTATGAAGAAAACATCCTATAATAAAATATAGAACGCCATTTACTAGGTTACTACGTCGAATATTTGTGGAAACACAATTTTAATCCAAAACTTCTTGATTGACAACGAACTAGTTTATATTTTCTTGTAATAAATATTTGTGAAGCCTCACATGAGCATATACTGTAAGTAGATGAGCACCCGGAGTAACTCAGTGAGCTTACTAGAGAGAAAGAAGGCACTAATACTTCTAAGTTAAAACTAAATTTATGGGAGAAAAACTTAGCCACAACGCCGAGACATTAAAATTAAATATGAACCAACTCTCAGGGATCATCTTAAATTTATATATGAATATTTCGGATTAAAGCAGTTTATTTTATCAAACTAACCTACCAAAGGAATAAAATCAGCATTCTACCTCGTAAATCTTAGTAACGAATCACTCAGGTATAATCGATACATGAACTGTCATTTTCAATTCAAGTTTTCCCATCACCATTATGACGGTTTTGTGTGACGTTGATTGAATTCTTGTGTTTACTTCGCCCTTATCATAAAATTCTAAAAATATTTCCAGTTTAAATAATACAAAAGTGTAAAAAACCAGTACGGGTAAGTACATTTATCATATTATATATAATGCGCTTATTAAAATTGTGTCCAAAATATTAACATAACCTAGAATGGTCTAGAAGAGCGACGCATTTTTCGTATTTTTGAATTATTTGGGTACTTTTATCTAACAGAATGAATAATACCGCGCTCTAATACTTTCAGGCATATGAAAAATCTTTTGCATATTTACCAAATGATTAAATACATCGAAACTTGGTCACATATTGTTGGGAATTATTTCTTCATCATTCGTTTTGAAATTACCCTAATTAATTAATTCGTCACACTGGAGTTGATTGTTTAGAAAATACTTATTCAATCAGAGTTTTTATATCTAATTCCACTTTGATCTGAATAGTATATTGTCATTCATAAACATACTTTTTCTGATCTGTTTACTTATCAACACAATGTATAGTCTACACCCTATAAGATAGCCTTTAAAATATAGTAGTACCAACTACTATATGAAATCCAAAATCGTTCATAATTTGTGGGTAATCTTATATATATGTAGTTTATTAAATGTCACTAACACAAAAGATGTGTTAAAAATACCAAACTTTAATCATTTATTTCTATTAGATATTCTGATCTTTTGGCTTTGATATGTCTTAGATAATTGTATTTAAATACTATGCTTGTACTACATACACACTTTGACATAAAATGCCCCTATATTGAAATTAAATTTATGATATCTTAGAAGTGGCCAGTTTAAATCAGTAATAGATTTGTTATCCCTCCTTGGAATTATGAACTGACGGAAGGCAACCTTCTTTCAAGCATCTCTATTTTGGTAGTTACAAATAACTTCCGTGTAGTGCCGGCTTAGAATGTCGCTACCCCTTTCTACCCATGGGTGTCGTATGAGGTGGCTAAGGGTATTGGGACTTTTTATTGGATTTTTGGGCGATGCGGTTGGAGACCCATCACCAGAATCCTTTATTTTACTGCCTTTTCCCCACTCAACTTCAAAAAGTGGCTGAGGAATTTATAATTCCTTGGCTCTGGCTACCCCTTCTAGGGAGTTATAGCCGTGAGTATATGTATGTATGTATGTACAAATAACTTGTAAACTATGCAATACAATAAATAAAACATTTTTGACGATAACATTATGCATATAAATATAGTAAAAATAATATATAAAATATGGGAAGTTTTCTTTGTGTGTATACACTGCTAGTTGAAAGTATGTAGAAAATTATATAGTTAAGTCAATACCAACCAATGCAAAGTTTGCAGCAGTGTTGTGATGCCGATTATGCTATGATGTTATGAGCAGTTAAGAGATTTTCTATTATATTCCATAAATCCTAGGCCGAAAATAAAAGATTGATTAAGAAGAATAATATAGCTCTTGTGTACATTAGATTGTATAGATTACTGTCTACAGACATAGTATGTTTTCTATAGCAAATTGATGGATAATTCATTTATTTATGTTAAAATACCAAACTACAGAAAAATTAAATATGACTCCTCAGCCACATTTGGAATTTGATAGAGGGAGAAGATGGTAGAAATAAATAAATTATGGTGATGGGTCTCAGACGCCCCATACCCTTAGTTGCCTCTTACCACACCCGTGGGTAAAAAGGGGGTAGTGACATTCTAAGCCAGCACTACACGGCTACAATGATTTCAGCTAAGCCCTGCATCAGATAATATCTACTTGTCAACAATCAATACATTTGTGTATGCATCATACAACTACAAATATATGATGATGATTAGAATAGATTAACTCCATAGTTTAATCTGAATGGTATCATTATGTATATTATTATCAGTCACCTTGAACTCTGGCCTTTGCTATCAATTATATCTGATATTGATATTGCATTGCCAGTTATGACTTTTATAATACTTGACAGGTGTTATGTTTTTTTTTTCTTATATTCATTTGTTTATATGTTTATCTTATTGTCGTTTTGGTATATTGAATTATTCATACCACGGCGCAGTCAGCTTAAAATAACACTACTCATCTTTATGTGCCAATCATACTATTCAACTGCGGGACTATGTTTTTGCTGTTATTGATAAGTGAACTTAGCATTAGTTAACTTTGTTTTATCACCTTTGTATCTGTTACTATTTAGTCGTCGATATCTAAGTAGTTATCACAATATATTTGCAATAGTTAAACTGTGCTATCACTGGCAGAGCACTGAAGACAGAGCTGAGCTATCTCAGTGGGGATAACAACCGCCTATCACACACTCTCTCAAGGTGTCTTTTCTAAAGTCATATATGTGGTAAGTTCATCATGGTTATTAAAGATGAGGGAAAACATCGTGAGGAAACTCACATGTTGTACTTTGTCATTATTATATTTGTACAAAACTGTTAAATGCCGCCCGCCCTTGGACTTCATTGTAAAAATTTGTTTTTGTAATTATTATGTTTTTACGATGTGCAATAAAGAGTTTTCTATTCTATTCTATGTCTGCCCCTTATCTCATGAGTACATTGTCGAAGCAAAACTTGGGTACTCTGAACACCAGGTGACATTAATGTCGCCTTATATTCACATTCTTTGCTGTGTAGTGTCGGCTTAGAATAGCACTGCCCCTTTTCTTCCGGTGGGTGTACGTAAGAGGCAACTAACGGTATTGGGGCTTTTTAAGGGATTTTTGGGCGATGCGGTTGGAGACCCATCCATCACCAACAACCTTTATTTTACCATCTTTTCCCCACGCAACTTCCAAAAGTGGCTGAGGAATTTCTAATTCGTTAGCTCTGGCTACCCCTTCTAGGGATTTTTAGCCGTGAGTATATGTATGTATGTATATTCACATGTATTAGTAACTTTGCCAACCCTTCGGTTTGAGTCTTTGTCAACGATAAATGTTTATTTATGACGCATCATTGATAATGTTTTAACATTGAATAAGGATTGTTTATCATTTTTTGCAGCTATCACACCACTTGTTTTTTACCCAGTTTGTCTATGTATTGTCTGAAAAGTTTTTATGAAAGGTTACATTTTATTGTAATTTTTTTTACTACGTAATAAGTTTCTTGGCGAGACCAATGGAATTTGCCGTGTAGTGCTGGCTTAGAATGTCACTACCCACAGCGCCTAAGGATATGGCTTTTTAAAAAACTTCATTTATTTCATTTAAAATAATACAATATCATGTCAACTTAAACTACTTACAGAAATATAAATTATATAATAAAAAAGTCAGTTAAATTGTTTTGGGCTATGCGGACCTATCATCAACGATGCTTTATTCCTACCATCTTGTCCCCTATCAACTTCCGAATGTGGCGAAGGAGTTACTTTCTAGCTCTAAATTTATTTTTATTTATTTATTTATTCATTTATTTCAGACGTTACAACATCCATATATTTGTTAGTAGACAGTGAAAATTACTTAAACCTAGTTAGTTAGTATTATTATTGTAATTTATCTAAAATCTATCTATATATCTAATTTACCTAGAGCTCTGGCTACCCCTTTTTGGGATTTATGGCCGTGAGTATATGTATGTATGTACCAATGAAATTTAACTAAAACCTATCTTACTAACCGCACGGCTACAAATAAGATAGACCATTAGCAAGAGCTTAAGAATTTAGAATGTTTAAGGCACTTTGAAGTCACCTGGCCAAGAGATTATAAGTTTATGTATTTGAGAATTAAAATTACTATACATTATATACGGCTACTTCTATAAATTGTACCACCTATGTATACCACATGAAGCAATAAACGAATATGAATATGAATATCACCATTGCATTGTGGTAAATATAAAATCGATGCGCTGAGTCTTAAATTTGACAATAAGCAGTACTTTTTTCGTAGTTCTGAGTTCTGACACAAAAATTCTAGCAGTGTTAACATATTAAAAAAACTTGTAAAAATTATCGTTTTGGTGATGATGTCATCACATAATAACCATCATCACTCGAAGTAATACTTCATATTTCTACCCCGTTTCGGGATACAGCCGCGAATATGTAGTAAACATAGGTTTGGACCTACAGTATGGGTGCTCCTACACGTGATGAGGAAAACGTGATTTGCCACAAATAGCTCTGATACGGATTACTGTAGGGTAGCCATTCCCACTACTTTTGTTCAGAAATTCATCAAAGCCTATTAATGTCCCCACCGCTGCCGTAGGCGCTTGTGCGTAGACGTGGAATCGTCAAAACTTTCGTATAATGAGGTGCATTCAAATTTGCAATATTCTTTCAATCTCGCATTGAATTTTTAAATTAACTTCCCGAGATTTTGACACAAGACCTCTGCATTGTAAGCCGAACGTTCTACTGCTGGACCGTGGAGAAAATTTGGTGTTAATGAATACACAATATACATGTCGACAACCCATTAATTTTTGAATAGTATTCTGCGCATAAATGAATTATATACATACGCGATAAAATTAAACAGATTTAAATGATAGGAATACGATATTGTATATCCTGGATATCCTAGATATCGTAGTTCCTGTCGACAAAACGATAACAATGACGATATTTCTTTGGCTGTTAATTACAAATCAGATGGGTATGTTTTTATCTATGTTTCTTATCGGTATTTATAGGGCATTGTTTTCGATAGCCTCTGAGATGACGCGCTAACATATAAACAGTAGGTAACTAGTTAGTATTATAAAAAGTCATTAAAGACGATAGCAAAGCCACGCTTCATATTATCTTAGTTTCTTTTGTAAATATTTAACATTGTGTTTGTCATACGCAGCGCAAACACCTCGCGTTCAACAGAACACAAAGAAAACAATAAACTGATAATATGAGTGATGCACTCGTACAGTAGATATTATTTTAAAGAATTCTTATTTAGCATAGTTACAATAAAGGGTCACCGCCTTGATAAGTATATTTTTCTAGTTCGCTTGTAAAATAAAGAAATATTTATAGCGAGTTGGAAGTATTCTTCACTAAAAATTTTGGGTTATCTGGAATATTTTGTCAAAAGACTCGCGATATTACAAAGTATTAAGATTTTGTGCTTTTTGTGATATATTGAAATGTTAGTAAATTTTTCAGAATTTAGTTTTTCGTGTTCGTCCTTTATTTATTAAATTCGGTTTAGTTTTTAGTTCTTGTTTGCTTTTATGCCCTTTTTGTGCCGAAAAGGTGGTAACTTTTATATAATTTTGAATTATGGAGACCTTTATATTTTTTACATATCCTTCCTTAGTCTCTAAAGTCATAGTCACAGTAGTGGACACGAACGGTCGAGGCAGCGGAAGTTGTACCTCGTGCAGCGATGAAATAATAGTTGTGCGGGGCGAAGTCCATGGGTCGGATGGAAATACTCATCATCTGTGTTGCTACCTTGAGGATAATAGTGTTCGTTACTGTTGCATTGTATGTCTGTGCTGAAACATGACAACAATAAACAAATACTAAGGAAATGTACTCTTTCATAATCTAATAATGTCACAGTAAAAGAGATTTTTGCTGACCATTTCATAGACTTGAGTCCTTATCTTATCATAACGTCTCAAATTACCTTTAGTTTATTATTTTCAATGGGGACTGGAGTAACTTATTATCCACGGGCCCTTAAGAAGATTCGCCCCTGGGCTTTCCCTACCAAAACCTTTATACCTCTTGCTCTTCATCTAGACTCATACATCGTCTAATACACTCCTTTAAGTTCGGCAAAATTTCAGGACCTCACATAACAGGATTTTACCCGGTCACAATCAGTAAAAATGTTATTTAACGCTGCAAAAGCAGCATGGTGGACTTTGGCCTAGTTACCCTATTAGGAACCTACGCTCGAGTCCCTCGATGGGGACTCCACATGTGTGGGATGAGATAAAACTGTTTTAAGGTCGAATGATTACTATTTCGGATGTTTGGTACTTCGTTTTTTTCCTATAAGCGTGCAAATAGATAATGTATCCGTATTTGTTGTTAAATATGTCGTCTGTATAGAATGGAAAATTCTTTAGTGCACATCAAAAATGCAGCATTTAACAGACATTACGCTATGTGTACAATTGGTTTGTGTTCTGCAAGTAGTCATGGTAATTTCTTTCGGGCTCGCTTTATTTGTGTGCAATGTCCGAATACATCAACACTCAATCAATAATGTGTAATCCTTTTTATGAAAGTTGCTCTAACGTAGGAGTATGATATTTTTAAAAATGACAATGACACCAGTAGGGCAAGCACGAGAGCTATTTTATCGACACGATAACGGTTAGAATGAGATGGCAGTATACGACACTAAGTAAGTGCGTAAGAGATGGCTGCTTTATCCCACGCGATAACTAGTTTAAACATCGCTCGTGCTTGCCCTTCTGGTGTTCAGAGTACAACTTAGAACGTTATTCCACCTTCCTGAGACGGAGCTACTAAAAATTTAGTGAGCTAGGAGCCAAAATTTGTCTACTTTTCAGAAGCCTAGCGTTCTGAACGTTATTCCACTAGTCTGAATGGAGATGTTGTGACTTTCAGACGTCTTCATTCAGTCAAATGGAATAAGCTCTTTAGTCATGTGGGTTACTCACTATGTTTTCAACAATGCGACAACCATGATAAATTAACCACACATATGTCTTTAGAAAAGACAAATTGTTGTATGCCCGAACCGGGATTTTAACCCTCATCGTCTGCACGATAAGCGGAGTTCTACCCACTGAGCTATCACGGTTGATTTATTTTATTGCTAGTAAACATGTTGATATTTATATTAAATGAATATCGATGCTGGTAGGTTATCACTATTACCTATTTTATAGGTGGCGTTTCAAAGGCAAGTACACCACTGATAGTGTTGTTGCCTACAATTAATTTAATATTAATCCATTTGCTTACGGCAAAGCTACCCATTGCCACTTTGTACGATTCTGGCATACTTCTCTGGCTTCTTTGGTATACCCAATGATACCTTTTTGTGGGAGTCGTCCTCTATGACTAAGGGTATAGGAGCTTTTTATGTGATTTTTATGCAATGTGGGCATGAACAACCAGCCGTTATTTTATTATATTTATCTTACGCAATTTCCAAAAGTAGCAGAAGTTTTTCTTATTCTGAAGTCTGGCTACTCCATTTTGAGATTCACAGACGTATATATACATACATACATATTTGTATGTATGTATTATGATTATACGTATATATGCATACATACATATTTGTATGTATGTATTATGATTATACGTATATATGCATACATACATATTTGTATGTATGTATTATGATTATACGTATATATGCATTACATACGTATATTACATCTACGAATTGGGTTTAATAAGAATACAATAGCGTTCTATATGAAACCTCTCATTTTCTATCAATAAAATCGTTTATCGGAGTTAGTCCTTAACCACTAAGTATAATTTTATCACGTAAAATGATTAGCTTACTTAAAAATTAAATGCATATGGTGCAGCTATTTTTCGCTCATAACGTTTAATCTGTAACTATAAGCTCACGGCTAAAATGCCAAAACAGGGTAGCCATAGCTTAGGAATAAGCAATTACTGAGCCTTTCTGGGAGAAGTATAAAAGTGGTCACATAAAGGTCCAACAATCACTTAAAAAACCAGTCGCCCCGTAAATAACTCACGCCAAAAAGGGGGTGGTTTTATTCTTAATTGATTAAGTAGGCGTCAGAAGTATGAAGAATAAAAGAACATGTATGAAAAGATTGATGGATGTAAACGAAGCTAGAGAGGTTTGCCAGGATCGTAAAAAGTGGCGATCATTAGTATATGGATATATGTTTTATCCTTAACTAGGTAAACCAGGAGTAGTTTGTATACTAACATCTCGTGGAGGTGTTTTATTTGATAATTCAATAGTTTCATTGGAGAAGACAAAGATCGATCTTCGCTTTATAGGAATCAGGGAAATCTCTCTAGCTTTACTAATTTATTTTTTCATACATGCCCTTCTATTTTTTCTCTTAGCACTAAAACGCCGTGTTACCGTGAAATATCGCAATGAGGTGTTAATGCCACTGAGTTGAAAATGTGAATGTAACAAAAGGGAAAGAATACTAATAACCATGTTTAACTTACTGCTTATAGCTTCAAACTGAAATAATAATATGAACAAAACTAACGTCTTTAAAATCTAGCAAACCGTTTGAGCACGTTTATAATAATAAATCTTTTCGTACATAATATTCTGAAGTATATAATGCTATAAATGGCTAGAAAAAACAACTTAGCAACTGTGATAGCTCAGTGGTAGAACACCTCTTATCCCGGTTCAAATCCCGGGTCGGGGCCTATACCAATTTGTTTTTTCTAAAGACATATGTTTGGTTAATTTATCATGGTTGTGAACGGTGAGGGAAAACATCGCGAGGAAACCCACATGGCTGAATTGTACTTAGTCATGTGTCAGTGTATTAATAAATAATTGCCTGCCCTCTATCACGTGAGTACACCATCCAAGCAAAAGGTGCGTACTACCACGTGACAATGTCACGTGATGTTCAGAAGTATTAGTACCTCTGCCAACTCCTTCGGGGATATACGGCGTTAATTGTTGAGTTTGAGATAAACTTAAGCTCTTAATTATAGATGAATTGCTAAACGCATCGGCACATATTTGAAAAACATCTTTACCATTAGTTTATTAAAAACGAGTCTCGGGAGAAAAGACGGGGTAGTAATATACTAAATCGCTACACGGCAAAGGAAACTTAAAGTATTTACCTTCAATATAGGTTATTTCCTTCCCTATGACCTAGATATTGGACGTAGCCCTTCGGTCAGTGATGTCAGCTGTTGGCAACTTAGCTCGAAACCGATTTATTATGCTTTTTTTCGCCAACCGTCGAGTCCGATAACGAGCATTTTAAGGGGAAAAGTCAGTTTTATTATCAAAACGTATTTCCCTGATTTAATCCTGGATAGTGAAAAATAATTTATATTTACAAAAAAATATGCCAATAATATACGTATGCTTCTAGGTTTTACTTTTTCATAAAATAATTGTTCAAAGAGGTCAAACTTTCATTTAGTGACAGTAATGGTTAATTTGGTGAAGTTTTAGAGAAAGGAGAGGGGAATACGCAATTTGGCAATATTTAATAGATGTTTTGGTCCAAGGTATCGCGCGGAGGAGGCTGAATGGGGTGGCAAGCAATAGATTGAACTAATAACTATTATTAAATTCTCTTTTCCGTAGTGATTCCTCTTAACCAATAGAACGCCGTACTCGTTTTATTACATTTGTTTGTGTCAGCATAGTCAGTAGAATATTTTCAAAGGTTGTGAATATTTATGGCTATTGAGCAAGGGTGTAAGGGTGAAACAGGCTATATTACTGCCTACTGCAGTTTGAAATAAAGAGCGTAAGCATATGCATAAGCGTAAGTGTGAGACACTGCTTAATAAAATTATAAGCGACTAATAACTAAATAGTGAATGTCCTTGGACATTGTTCGATGATAAACTTCGGACAAAATAAGAAAATTTGAATTTATTGATACTTCTAGAAATTGATAAAATCAATAAGATATTTAATATTAAATTTTAGTCGTAAGTGTTCTATTTGATAGATTTTGCTATCAATTGGATTAAAAATTATTCAAAGCGATATTTTTAATGATTTAGCAAAATAACTATCAAAAGGAAAACCATTTTATTTGTTTTTGTTATCAAAGTTTTTGGCCACCTTTAGTCGAAATTAAGAAGAAACTTAGAACATGTAACAGAAGATGATAGTTAATTAATTACAAAACAAAGACTAGGATAAAGAGATAAGCATTGGACAACGACGGCCGTGACTCGTGACCCATTTATTTATGAGGCTAGTGTTAGGTCAGCTTGCAGGTCTCGGGTTCAAATCCCACGGAAGACCAACATTTATATTATGAATATGGTGGTTTTGGCTTTAGTCTTTGATGTTATTTATATTCGTGTGCAGTATCTTTAAATATATCGTTCGGCTAGTAGCCGGTACCCCAAGGTGTTATTTTATTTACCCTACCTTGAATGCGGCTTACTTGATTTGAGAGAAATGTTATTGTGCATATATTTATTCGGGTCAATAAACCTTACAGGTCTTCAGAAATTTTTAATAACAGTGCTCATTGGTTGCCGGTAAAAATTATACCTTTGCCCCTGCATTTTATACCCTTCCTTTACACAGCTTATTAATATCCGAAAAAGGCCAGAGTATATCGGTCAGTCAAATTGTTAAACAATCACTCAAAAATCTCCGAAAACTCTTTATTCGTCCTGTATGTATCCCACTGGAAGAAATGGATTAGTGCTACTTTTAAAGCACACACTTCGAACACAAATTTCCACATATTATATCTTAAATTTTCTCGTAAATATACGAAATTGACTTTAATGAATATTCCAAGATGTAAATATAATTTTGAAAATTAATCAACGGAAGAAAACTACTTTGTCTTTCATTTAAATTGTCATGCGAGGCCGGGGCGGATCACTAGTAAGGAAAAAAAAATAAATCTATAATTATCTGTAGGACAGCAAAACAATGTTAAGTACCGTTCAACTTTATCCATAATCTTTAATTTCTCTTAGTAAAATAAAATCAGCTGTTTGCTGAGAACAGCCATTATTGCCAAATCGTGTTACTGGCACTCAATGTTGTTTTTAATTTAATATTCAGTTTTGGAACGCACGCGGTGGGAGCCGCACGGCTTGCGTCTTAAACCGTTGTAATTTAATAAAAAAAACAACTCCGCTGTCTGTGATATACAAAATTTTGTGATATTTAGGCTATCATATATTTTTTTTATTATAAAAGAAGAGGTGAGTTTATTTTATCATAATTCAAACGGCCACGTGTTTTGTGTGTTCGGGTGTAAAGTTCTATAAGCTGTATTTTTTTGTGTCAAAGTCTGTGTTTTTTCTCAATCTTCCTTATGTAATACAAAGCTGGTATCGTGAACAAGTTTTGCAACTTTTTAAAAATATACTACCTTATTTCATTTTATGATTTCAGTGAGTATTGCATTCTGATTTCTATTTTCCTAGTTCTAGCTGACCTCAGAATAGTCTGTTATTAGCTCGTATGTTTCTATTTCTAAAGCGATTGTAAATTATACATGATAGTTCGTGATTAAGTATTTTATCCTCTACAATATCTTTCTATCTCATAATTGACGTATCTTCATATTCCAATAGCCATGCTAGTTTCATTGGGAAAGATATGTGTGAAAAAATGAACCTACCCTAAAATAATAATGCAACATCATCGGTCAACCAACTCAAGGAAAATGACATAACCACATTTATTACTGGATTTTTATCATTTATCACAATAAATCTTAGATTTACTAAATCGTGAAATAATATAATTTAATCCATTTTCATATTTAAATTAAAATATTTAATTTGATTTTATATGGAATAATTCCTCATTGTAGAGGTTAATGTCTAGATCATTCTCATTCATTTTCATAAATATAATATTTCACTCGAAAATAATATATCTTTCTACAAGGTACTTAATTATGATAATCGGATTTGTAGATTGAAAATAGTCCACCGCAACAATATGGATTTATACCATATTACGAAGTGGTTATTAATAGTAGATTCCCACCCCAATAGGAATTAAAACCATGAGTACATATTAAGTAAGCATATAAAAGCTGTAGATAACTGTACACCCATATTATTTATTAATGTCTGTCCAACTTTAGTGTTGAAAGCACCTCTAAGAGACGATTAATCGGTTAAATGAATGTGACTGAACTTTGTCTTCGTTTATCACAGAGTAAGGTGAAAAGTTATCTTCGTTCGACCTCTCTCCCGGACAAGGGTTTTCTGTCTTTCAGCTTGCATCGAGACGCATCGATGTTCTTGATAAGAGCTCGTTAGTTATTGCTTTATTTATAGTAACAGTTTTATACTTGCATACATAGTATCATGTTATTAATTACACTACCCTACTACCTTTTTACTTACGGTAACATGGGTCTCTGATGGTAGGACTGGTAATTGTTATTTTAGTGATATTGTTGTAAACTTTATTTTTGCTCCATATTTTCCAGTGAAGAGATCTTTGCTTATAAAGCCATTACTTCATAAGATATTAATAATAGCTGTGTAGTGTCGGCTTAGAATAACACTATCCCATTTATTCCGGTGGGTGTACGTAAGAGGCGACTAACGGTATTGGGGCTTTTAAGGGATTTTTGGGTGATGCGGTTGGAGACCCATCACCAACAACCTTTATTCTACCATCTTTTCCCCACGCAACTTCCAAAAGTGGCTGAGGAATTTCTGATTCCCTAGCTTTGGCTACCCCTTCAAGGGATTCATAGCCGTGAGTATATGTATGTATATGTATGTATTAATAATGTATGTAGTTTAGATTTAGTCTGAGTAGCAGTAAAACAGTAATAATAATTGGTAGTTGTAATACTTGCTGCTAATAATATGCTTTAGAGGTCATTACAGTCCATATTTATCTTCTAGACTATTTGACGAGTCTGTGTAAACGAAAGCGTATTAATTAAACCTTTTTTCCAAGTTTTACCTGACTGTAAAAAAAAAATACGCTGCCTGTTTAGTAATCGTTTACCAATTAGTAGAAATAGTCATTATTGATGATAACTCTAATTAAAAATATCTATTTTATGAAACACTTATCAGCCACGCCGTATATCGGGAAGGAGTCGACGGAGAGTTTTTGGCTAAATAAAGTGCTCCCGTGTCGTAAAGACAGGACTTTCGCGAAACATTGGGACTTTGGCCTATTAGAAAAATACGTGAATATGCTACCAGTTTAAAGTCCTATTCTTACAATACAGATACACGGTCACAGCGTAAAGGTTAGCTACAGTACAGTACAGGTACTGTTAACATAACTCTTAAAGTAAATTTGTAATAACGCGTCACAAACGTAGTGTGTGAAATATTTTACACGGACTTTGACTTGGCTAGGAGCGATTTCCTTATTGTTACACTCTGACGAACGTTATTTTCATATTTTTAAACATCTATGTTTGTTTTTACGATTAATGAAGTGATTACATAAAACATAAGAAATGATTCCGTAATATTCGTAATAATTGTTTAAAATCCGAGGCCTGGTTTCGGCGGATTTAACAAGCAGACTAATGTCCCCGCCTGTGTCGAAAATTTTCTTTCAGCAGCAGACTAATTTCAAGATTTCATATTTTTGGCTTATGCACGTAGGTAGTACAGACATAGAATAGCACTAACTCTTTACCAACCGTAAGTCTTAGTGGTTTGCTTGTGCTCGATATGCTATGTGATTAGAAACACAGCTTCATCATATCTTTACCTCTTAACTTAGAGGTTTATGCATTATTATTACGTGGCTCTGGACACTCCTTTTAGCATATCACAGCCATGATATAAATAGGAGGATCACAAAAAGAAAATATCAGGTATATAAAAATCTGGTTTGTTAACTCACGTTAAACTTGTATTTATTGTTATTTAATCAACAGTAAATAGTGAACCATTTACGATAGTCTTATGGGCAGTAAGTAGAACCGTGTTAACAAACTGTTAATTTGAAAGTTTGACAACTTTTAAAAAAGACATCATACTGACATTAAGGATCATTTCGTAATGACTCCAAAACATAACCTTTAAATTAACTTAACGAAAACTCAATGACCTAATATGTACAACATTTATAAATATTACTTTACCTACACCTTCACACACATAAGTTTGTATACATTCATAATTTACCTTTGCACTTTGTACCCGGCGATCATGGCTCGCAAGAAGATACCAATTAGGAATCTGACGACCACTATTCTTCCTGTTCCTCTGTACTTTGACTGGGTCTCATTCGCTGATAGTGACTTTGTAAGGAATGACGTGGCGCAGGTTACATCATTTTAGATTAACTTAGAGATGTGAATAGCGACCGAGGCCCGGGTTGTGTAGGAAATATATATGCATATGTGGGAGCTTGTTATTGGCTTATTTCTGCCTATGTTATTAATTTATATTGTAAATTTAGCTGTAAGCCCCCCAAAGATAATAAAATAAAATAAAATAAATATAATAATAGTGCTGTGTAGTGTCGGCTTAGAATAGCACTACCCCATTTCTCCCGGTGGGTGTACGTAAAAGGCGACTAACGGTATTGGGGCTTTTAAGGGATTTTTGGGCGATGCGGTTGGAGACCCAAGAACCTTTATTTCACCATCTATTCCCCACGCACCTTCCAAAAGTGGCTGAGGAATTTCTAATTCCTTAGCTCTGGCTACCCCTTTCTTGGGATTTATAGCCGTGAGTATATGTATGTATGTATGTAAAATAAATAAAATTTTGGCCCTAAGAGATGGACTTTAAGAGACTGAAATTATACGGGTAATGTATTTGGCCCTAAGAAGTATCACATACATATATTCACGCCATAAGTTTTGAATGAAATAGGCAGAGACTATCGATCGCTACTTTGTACAAGACAAAGCTCTCGTTTTCTATAGTCATCAATATTCTCATGCATGTCATTTTGTTCATCTTTACTCTAAGGGCGCCTGTCTTTTTGAGCACTTTCTCTATTTGATTTGAATGAGTCCTCCGTGGTCTTCCTCTTCTAACATTACCATCCACATTGGCTCTATAAATCTCTTCACTCTTCATGAGTAGATAATAGCCTCGAGTTTTTACACTTTTTGGAACCGGTAACATTACATATTGTTATAGTCAAAAAGTTTTTGCGCAAATGATAATTCTTTTGTTAATGTATATAATGTATTTTTAATGAAAAACACAATTGTACGTAATACTATATGCTGTCAACGTAGGTGATTTAACTGGTTTTTAATGTACTTTGGATTTAGATGAACAATATTTATTTGTCTTCTTCTATATCAATTATAAAAAAACAATGTTCATACTACACAATAAATAACAGGACAATAAGAAGCAAGAGCTTTGAATTTACAACTTTTGTTGAAAAGCAGGGAATTATGGTTTGAATGTTTTTGTTCATGAAAACCTCATGTGGGGATTATTACTTATAAATACAGAATAATAAAAAAAAACTAAAATTTTCTTTACTTTATTTGTTCTTTATTTATTAGGAATTATGTTTGTCGAAGAATTTGGTAAGTAAGATCTGTAAATTGTTTTTGTTTATTTGATGTGCTGGCTTAGAATGTCACTACCCCTTTCTACCCAGAGGTGTCGTAAAAGGCGACTGGGTATGGGGCTTTTTAAGTGGTTTTTGGGCGATGCAGTTGGAGCCCCATCACCAACGATACTTTATTTCTACCATCTTGTGTCCTATCAACTTCTAAATGTGGCTGAGGAGATTCTAGATCTACTGCTCTGGCTACCCCTTTTTGGGATTTATAGCCGTGAGGATATGTATGTATGTTTGTTGTGAATTCTTGGATTTATTGCCAACTTTATGAACATATGTTTTCTCCAAGCAATACAGTCGATCACTGCTTTCCCCAATGGAAACATTATCATTATTTAAAAATCTAACTGCGTGTGTTGGCTAAGCGCAATCAATTACCTTATCACTTTAGACTAATTAAATTTATGTGAACCAATTATTTTATTAGTTTTTAATGCTCAAAGTGCAAAGTTTGTTGTTCGGATATCTATTTTTAATTAGAGTATTGGGGCAAGGGCACGAGATAAGATGACAGCTATTTTTACAAAAGACCTAATAACTCTATGTTTCCAGACAGCTTGATAGATAGATCATCCTTGGTAGCAATGTTTGAAATCCTGAATCAGGCCTCCACCTTCACCCAAAAATACTCTTATCATAAAATATCACTAACACATTTCTCCCCTCATTATTGGTGACGAAAGTCACGTGATGTTTTAAACTAGTAATTCTGCCGCCGTTTCTTGATTGTACGATGTTAACGCCATGTCTATGTCTTAAAATAGCTGATAGTGTGTTACCTTAAAATAGTTGCCTCCTCATTTCATGGAATAAAAAAAATGAAATAATTAACAACGAGAAGCTAAACCTTCAATTCGATTAGCCTTCCTTATTTTAAATGCGTTACTTAATAGCTTTTTAGCTTCTGCAACTATATTTTAGTATGTATTGTATTGTAGTATGTATTAAAATATATCTTTCTTCTAATATATAAAATTCACTTGTCACAGTGTTTGTCACCAAACTCCTCCCAAGCGGCTTAATTATTGTAAATGTTTTTTTTTGCATACATATTCGGTAGGTCTGAGAATAGATTTATAACTGTTTGTTATACTCCGTGATAGTGATAAAGGTTGTACATTCCTAACATTTTATTTTAATTTTATCGACTAGGAATCCTTAGAAATAATTTATATACCAAAACAACGTTTGCCGGTTCAGCCAGTAATATTTAAATTATATAAACATTCCAGTAATTTGTTGCGATTATAGTTTAAGTTGCAGACGATCACAGACAAAATGTCGTCGAACTTAAGTTCATGACTCACTCTCACCATAATTTGTTGGTTGTTAACCCCATATACGTGTCTAAATTTACCATATTGTTGTCTTTACTAATACATAACTAAAACTTTAAGCAAAATTGCCTAACTACATACTAGCGAGATTTAATCCTTGTCTATGTCTTGTAAATATGATGTAGTGTTACGGTAATGTTTTTTATGTTCCTTTAACGCCGTAGCTTATATAATCATGTCTGTGATATGACTTCTTTTTCTATGGTCTTGAAATTAAACAAGTCAAAGATTGAAGAAGAAGATAAGCGAAAACAATTTACAAATGTCATTATATATTTATTTATTAAATTCCACATTCGGGTTGGATTTTCGATGTACATGTGAATCTCTGTGTGTTGTGAAGTCACATGGCTATTGGTCGTTCGTATGCATCCGCAAACATAGCAGAACTCCTCAATTATAAACGATCAGTTCTTCTGTATCCAAATATAGTGTCAACGGCTTCAACCATTACCATACATTTTTGACTATTACGCAATATCGAATGATAACGAAGATTTCGATATGAAGTTCGATTATATCCGCTTGTAAACTAGATAATGTAATGAATGTTTAAGCTTTCCCGATTATAGCGATATTTATTTATTCGTCGCTAGGTGAATGATTGGATCTAATTGTTATCGATGTACATATTTTATTTACTCTACTTAACGTTCATGTCGATAATCCCCCAAGGTATAGCAGAGATACTAATACTCTCCCGAACATTACGTGAATTTTTCGAGCCCTGGTGTTCACAGTACATACATTTTGCTTGGACATTTTATGCATTACATTTTAATGCATTATAATATAGCCTATCGCTGTTTTGTATGAATACCCTGTCACAAGACTATGAGTTTACTCGCGAAGATTTCCCGCTCCGCTAACAACCTTGATAAATTAACTACAATGTCTTAAGATAAGACACAATGGTGTAAACCTGACTAAGGATTTGAACTCACCTTTCCTGCATGAGAAACGGCGTTGTTTCCACAGAGCTATCAATATTTTATGACATGCCACAGAAATAAAATTTCAGGACCTTAAACAAAACACCTCAATTTTTTGGCCCACAAAAATGTGATCCCATCGCTTCCAGGATTTTAATATCTTTTTCATGTTTAGTTATTGAATACAATATCTGATTTGACTTAAATTATATAGCTTATAGAACTAAGGGGGCAATTTTAACTTAACCAAAGTTACAATCCAAAATCTAGGCAATGCTAGAATCGAACCCAGAGTGTTTGTCTATCACAATTGAAGTAGTATCACAATCGTCATGAAAGATTATTGACGTCCACAAACACCGGCCCTTCGCCAGGCTTGTTAGGCAAACATCAGTCGATAGGTGTGTTGGCAGCTTAACAACACTCGTTTCACTAAGGGGATGTTCGCGAGAAAGACCATGTTCATCAGTTATAATACATAATGGTCAAATATGTACTACAGAGAAAAAAGGAGAAGATATAAACGCAATTTAAAACTAAATCGGCTTAGAATAGCACTACCCCAATTCTTCCGGCGGGTGTACGTAAAAGGCTACTAACGGTATTGGGGCTTTAAAGGGATTTTTGGGCGATGCGGTTGGAGACCCATCACCAAAAATCTGTATTTTACCATCTTTTCCCCACTTAACTTTCCAAAAGTGGCTGAGGAATTTCTGTTTCCTTAGCTCTGGCTACCCCATCTAGGGATTTATAACTGTGAGTATATGTATGTATGTATGTTAAAACTAAATATAAAGCTAGTCTCAACTATAATTACTAATATTATAAGGAGGTAGAGTTTGTAAAAACGTTACATAAATATTAGTTTTATACTTGTAACTTTGATCTAAGTTTGTTTATACAGGCTAATCTTTGAAAACACTCGACCGATCTTAGAAATTCTTTCACCATTAGAAAGCTATACTATTCAGTAGTGCTATAGGTTGCATATCATCACACTTAATTATGGGTCATATGGGGTGAGTAGTGATTCAAACGATAACACTCCATTCGCTGCTGGGGCGGTCTTCTAGTTGTTATTAAATTCCTTGTGTTATCAATTAAATATATTCTTCGGATACTTTCTCGAATATTCTTTTAATTTCGGACTACCAACTTGGTGTTGAGAGTTAACATCAGCTTTAACAAACAAAAAAATATTGAATGGTCTTTAAATTTGGGGATGTGCCGAAAAATTGTGGTTTTATTCGGTTTCTGAATTGAGATAGCAAAACTTATCAAAGAACCTTAAGCAATTATTTCTTTTAAAAAAGGTAACGTAAAATACTGTTCTCTTATTCATGCTATCATTAATTCAATGTCTTTGCCATCGCCTAATGGCTGCCCCAGTCAGTTGTTGACACAAACATGCAACTCCGTGTCGAATGTCACTGCACTTTGTACTCTCTCACACCACACATTGGCTGATAAAGGGTTTTTATGATATGTGCACCTTGCATGCCTGTTATTTGAGCTTCCTTTTGATGCACTTGATGAGCAAGCATTTAAGCAAAAAAGGTGACGTGAAGACTATTCTCTTATTTATGCTATCATTTATTCAACGTCTTTCCCATCGCCTCATGGCTGCCCCCAGTCCATGTTGGCACAAACATGCAGCGTCAATACTCCGTGTTTACTAGTTGCGCGAGCATTTGTTAGTGGTGCTTTAATTATTTCTTCTTAAAAAAGGGTCACGTAAAACACTGTTCTCTTATTTATGGTATAATTTATTCAATGTCTATGCCATCGCCTAATGGCTGCCCCAGGCCATGTTGACACAAATACGCAGCGTCAATGCTCCGTGTCATATGTCACTGCACTACGCTCTCATACCTCGATGTTGCTGTTAAGTAATTCTGAGTCTGATGATGTGCTCCTTGCATGCTTGTTATTTGAGCTTCCTTTTGTTGAACTTGATGAGCGAGCATTTTTGGTAGTAAAAAGTTAAGTTAAAAAAAGTCACGTAAATACAGTTCTCTTATTTATGCTATCATTTATTCAATGTCTTTGCCATAGCTTAATGGCTGCCCCAGCCCCCAGTCCCCGTTGTTGACTCAAACATGCAGCGTCGATACTCCCGTGTCGAATGTCACTGCACTTTGTACTCTCCCACACCTTGGATTTGCTGATAAGAGGTTCTGATGATGTGTGCAAGGTGCCTTGCTTGCCTGTAATTGGAGCTTTGTTGTACTGTGCTGATGAGTGTGCATTTGTAGGTGGCGCGGTTGCGCTGGTTAGGAAGATAAAAGGTATTTTTCTGAGTACATTAATAACATACAATCTAGGCTGTATTTTAATGTGGTCGTTAAGTAAAAATAAGGATCTATGGATATATGTTGCTAACCACATTTTCATATGCATACAAAAATGTGGACTTGATGTGTTTCAAATTCAAATATATTTATTGCAAGTCGTATTTATTTAGTCAGCAGTTTATTTTATGTTATGTTATCAGTTTATTTTAATTAAATTAATTATCAATTTTGTTAAAATAAACTGCTCATGGATTAAAATCTTTGGCTACCCCGTTATGGGATTTATAGCCGTGAGTATATGTATGTATGAATATATGTTAAAATAATCATATAATAAAAAATATATTAGTTTACCTACAGCATATATACGTTTAATGTTATAAATTAATACTCTGTATTAAAGAGCTTATAAAATTGTGTCTATTCTGCAACAAAATGCGGAAATAATAGTAATTTATATTATTTAAGCATTTCTCTGAAATTCATTCAGTTATTACGCAAAACTTCATCAGCTCAAGACAAACTTTAAATTAAAAGACTCTTAAACAGAAAAGTAATATTAGTAAGAGCCAACACCATTTGTAAGAAAATCTCGATATTTGACCTAGATTCTCCGTTAAGTGCTGTTCTGCGAAATTTCAGCGACGCTTAATGTAGGTATTGTTGAGCTCTCGCTATTTTCGTGAGCAGGGGCTCGTCCTGTCGCCAGTGGGTGTGTTTTACGTCACGTCACGTGGGCTGTCGAAAACATGGTGTTCATTTACACGACAGTTTTTTTTAACATTTGCAAATGAGCAAATACTTGAATTTAGTAATTAATGATTTTCTGTTTAATCAACTCGGTCATACATTAAAAGATTGGTTTTCCAGAAAATCTTGTTTTGTAGGTAGTTTACCTAGTTATCCACGTTCTAGTAATGCCGATTGGAGCAGGTAGAAACTATTGATTACCACGTTGTATGATCCTGGCAAACATCTCCATCTCATTTCGAACTATCTGCTATTTAAATGTCCTACGTGGCAGTCTCTTACACAAACAGCATCAACTTTGTCTCTAGATCTCTGTTACGCTCTCTCAAACAGCTCTATGTATAGTTTTGTTACTTTTAGGCTGGCGTCCGAAGTATGAAGAATAAAAGAGCATGTATGAAAAGATTGATGGATGTAAACGAAGCTAGAGAGGTTTGTCAGGATCGTACGAAGTGGCGATCGATAGTCTCTGCCTACCCCAATGGGAATGAATGGCGTGAGTATATTTATGTATGTTGTTACTTTTAATACAAACATACATACATATACTCACTGCTATAAATCCCTAGAAGGGGTATCCAGAGCTAACGAATTAGAAATTCCTAAGCCACTTTTAGAAGTGGCGTGGGGAAAAGATGGTGAAATAAAGGTTGTTGGTGAGGGGTCTCCAACCGCATCGCCCAAAAATCCATTAAAAAGCCCCAATACCGTTAGTCGCCTCTTACGTACACCCACCGGAAGAAAATGGGTAGTGCTATTCTAAGCCGACACTACACAGCAACTTCTAATTACTTTTAATATTAATAAGTTTTGTACAAAACTCAGATATCCACACTGTCTGTTAGCGATGAACTTCTTGCTTAGAAGTTTATATCTATGAGCTTTGAATACGGGGTTTCAAATATGATGTTCAGCTGTATACTTAAAATAGATTAAAATTTTAAATTAGAATCGAATTGGTAATATGCTGGGTTAAAATGTGTTAGTTGCAATATTGTCTCGTAGTATATAATTGGTTACTTTAGTTTGTAATAAGATTCCTTATATTGGTATACCACCGGACTTATTGCGTCGATGTGATCAGCGTAGAGAGAGGGTTAGTGTGTCAGGGTTAGGTTTAGGTGATTGAGGCTGAGAAATCTGCCCTACAATTTAAGGTTTATCCCAAAAGACAAGAAGTCTCTTCCAAAAAAATTATTTTATTATTATTTATATGAGGGGTTGATTAAATGACATATGTGTGGTTAATTTATCATGGTTGTTAACGGTGAGGGAAAATATCGTGAGGAAACCCACATGGCTGAGTTGTACTTAGTCATGTGACAGTGTAATCGTACAAAACGGCGATAGGCCTGCCCCCTATCACGTGAGTACACTGTCCATGCAAAACGTGGGTACTCTGAACACCAGGTGACAAAGTCACGTGATGTTCAGAAGTATTAGTACCTCTGCCAACCCCTTCGGGAATATTCGGCGTGAACGTTTATGTTATGTTATGTTATATGAGGGGATATTGGAAAATATATTCGTTCTGAACTGCTTATGTATTTATGTAGTTTTTCCACTGATACTCCAGCACTAAGAGCCCTGAAAGGAGCCTAGAAATTAGTTGCATTACTTAGTCATAATTTTTGTAGGTCATTGTTGTTAACGGTAGGACGAACATGGCTGAATTGAAAAAACGTATTAATTTAACACTTAAGTAGATATTATTACATACATACATATACTCACGCCATTAGTTCTCATTGGGTAGGCGGAGACTATCGATCGCCACTTTTTAAAAATATTACACTACAAGGAAAAAAAGTACGGTAGTAAGTGGACAGGTATTGTTTTATTACAAGTTTGAGTTAGCTTATCAGTTATCACACCACACGTTCACTTGCTACCTTACTTATTAGCCGTGTAGTGCCGGCTTAGAATGTCGCTACCCCTTTCTACCCACGGGTGTCGTAAGAGGCGACTAAGGGTATTGGAGCTTTTTATTGGATTTTTGGGCGATGCGGTTGGAGACCCATCACCAAAAACATTTTTTACCATCTTTTCCCCACTCAACTTCCAAAAGTGGCTGAGGAATTTATAATTCCTTAGCTCTGGCTACCCCTTCTAGGGAAATATAGTCGTGAGTATATGTATGTCTGTATGTAATATTAATCTTCCTCATGTGACAGTGTGTTCGTAAAAAGCAGCTCTCTCCGGCCTTTGTAAAAAATGACTTATTTTATGTATCTGCTATCTTAACGTTGGCAAAAGTAGTACTTCTGCCTTTCTCAAAGACAAACTTTCCCGCCGTATATCCCCGAAGGGATTGGCCTATGCCAATAATACTAATACTTCTGAACATCACGTGATGATGTCACCTGGTGTTCAGAGTACCCACGTTTTGCTTTGACAGTGTCTCTGCCTTTCCTTCGAGGATATTCGGTGAAATTGATGTATTAATTACTTAAATAAGCTAAACACATTTTTTTCTTTTTTCAGGTCACAACGCACGCATAGACAATGTTTATAGACGAAAATGAAACGTGAGTAATTTTAATGTATTATTCAGTAAAGCTTTTGAGTGGATTCGATCGAATCCAATCAATGAACGATTATCAAAGTGGCCTGGGCACAGAGCCCTCAGGGATTTAATAAACGTTATTTCATTATTTTTATTGCAAAATCAACGTTGCTATGTTAATATATACAATGTATTATTTCGTATTAGGTCAAAGGGTTTATGTAAAACATAGGAAACATTGCCGTGTAGTGCCGGCTTTGAATGTCACTACCCCTTTCTAACACCGCGTGTCATATGAGGCGAATAAGGGTATGGTGCTTTTTTAAGTAGTTTTTGGGCGATGCGGTTGGAGACCCATCACCATCGAGACTCCATTTCTACCATCTTGTCCACTATTAACTTCCAAATGTGGCTGAGGGGTTTCTAGCTCTGAAGCTCTGGCTACCCCTTTTTCGGATGTATTGCCGTGAGTATAGGGAAGCAAGAGAGGTTTGTCAAGATCGTACAAAGTGGCGATCGATAGTCTGTGCCTACCCCAATGGGAATAATGGTATGGTATGTAGGTATATGAAACATTATGAAGCAAAGCAAAAATGTTTCGTCTAGTATATATTTTTTTTTCCTTGATGATTGCTAATATGCATGTGTCAAAGTTATGTGTGTTTCATATAATATTAAGTACTGATCCATGTTTTGCTCTGAAAATTCTCAAAAAAACTTCATTTATTTGCGCCTTTCCGTCAAAATATCGGAATAAAACCTAATTGTACATACACCTTTATTTATTCAATCATAAAACTGATTTAAATAACAATGATATTAAAAACCCCTATCACGTGAGTACACTGTCTAAGCAAAACGTGGGTACCTTGTCTGGAAACTAGATGGCGCTTGCCATGTGAGTTCAGAAGTATTGGTACCTCTGCCAACCCCTTCGGGGATAAACGGCGTGAACGTTTATGTTATGTTATGTTATGATATTAAAAAGTAAAATGATTGAATAATCTATGAAAACAGTTTGTAATTCTAAGTAAATGGTATAACTTTGTGTATGAGCTAATAAATAGCCTTTAGCCCTTTTCCATGTATAATAACATGAATGCTTTCAAATTAGGAAAATGCTTTGTCACTGTATCTAATCTAGCTGAAGCAGTGACTTTCCTCTATTCATGTCGCAACAGAAGTAATTATGTATTATGTTTATCAGACAAGCGATTCACGTGTTTTCATGATGTTCTAGTCTCGGTAATATCACCTATCATGTCATATTGACAAGGTTATACTTCGTATTCATAACTACGCTCTCCTTTCCGTGGTTTCTGTATGTTAGGTCGGCTGCGAATTTATCTGAGAAATGGTGGGTAGTTATATTATATAAGCAGTAACTTACCTATACTAATACCCCCAAAAGCAATCTTAGCCACTTTTTGAAGTTATTGGGCCACAATCCACCAATAACTAAAAGAGCCTCCATTCATTCATTTATTAGTGTTTCTATCGTCCAGAGATTGTGTTGTTCTATTATAAGCCGATTCCATATGGCTAAACAGCAACCATATAGGATTATATTGCCGTATTCACTAAATTTTAAATACTAAAAATTACAGACAGATTAAACGATGGATGTAAACGAAGCTAGAGAGGTTTGTCAGGATCGTACGAAGTGGAGATCAATAGTATCTGCCTACCCCAATGGGAACTAATGGCGTGAGTATATGTATGTATGTATGTACAGACTGATTTAGACAAGGAGCAATTTAGACTCGTTTGATTCACTTCTAAAGTCTAAGTCACTTGTGTAATTATAATACAAATATCACAGTTCCGATACCCTACAGATAATATGTAGTTCATAAAACGTTATCAATCCGCGATTACTTACTGATTAGTGCTGGTATTGCATTGCGAGACTAGTCCGTGGGCAGCCGTGTAACATATAAGTTAGTCGCTTCTTTGATCTGCGTTTTGAAGTGCTTGTGAAATATGCGTTGTCAGTAAGTACCTTCGCTTGTATTGTACATACCCTGTGATTGTGTCTGGCGATACGTTTAGTGATAATTTAAGGTTTTTAGGTATATTATGTTGTATGAGTGTTGGATCATGTAATGATTCTAAAGTCGAGATTGGGGTCAAATGAAGGGCTATTCAGATCTTTGAAAACATCGATTTCTTCGCCACTATCGTGGTAAAAGTTTTTGGTGACTACCAACCAACATATGGCCTGTGTGGTGAGCTATAGACCAAACACCCTAACCAGGCTAGGGTACCTGGTTAGGTTGGATGATATGAGTTGTGACTTCGAAATATAAAAAATATTGGTCTCGAGCGCGCGAAGAAATAAAAAATATTCCAAATATTATATTTATTGCGCATTACTATTTCAATATTACACTTTCATAATGCTTTTGAATAGAAGTAATAATAGTTGTATAATACAGCTTAATATGATACTCAAGTTT
Organism: Bedellia somnulentella; assembly: GCA_963576735.1. NCBI lineage: Eukaryota > Metazoa > Arthropoda > Insecta > Lepidoptera > Bedelliidae > Bedellia > Bedellia somnulentella. The sequence goes on along the minus strand of OY755175.1, from coordinate 741,673 downwards.
AAACCATAAAGTCAGTATCGTGCGAAACTGCAGTATTCTGTCGAACGTACACCATTATGAATGGACGGAAAGATAAATGAGGAACCGGTGATATAATTGCGTAAGCGCTTAATTCATTACTGAAACACAACTGTGGCTTAAAACTTAGCCATCGTATTATTATATAGTACATACATAAATACATATACTCACGGCTATATTTCCCTAAAAGGGGTAGCCAGAGCTAAGGAATTATAAATTCCTCAGCCACTTTTGAAAGTTGAGTGGGGAAAAGATGGTAAAAATAAAGGTTATGGTAATGGGTCTCCAACCGCATCGCCCAAAAATCCAATAAAAAGCCCCAATACCCTTAGTCGCCTCTTACGACACCCGTGGGTTGAAAGGGGTAGCGACATTCTAAGCCGGCACTACACGGCAATTCGTACAGTATTCGTACACAATATAGTTTTATGTAATAGTCTAGTTATAGAGAGCAAATTTATGTTTTACTAGCGATTTTAGTTAGCTCTAAATTCTATCTATACCTATATTCGATACCATCTACTTAGAAAGAGACTTTTGCTCGCCACTTAGTACGTTATTGAGAAATCTCTCTTGCTTCTCATAAAATTATCATCCCCTTTATACATGCTCATTTATTCTGGTGACTTCGGAACTTCTGCAGTAGAAGCATTAAGTGATAAGTTGATGTGGTCACATACTAGAATAAATACTTAGCCATGTTACAGAACATCCGTGATAATGCTGCAATTGGCCTATGAGTTTTGGTCAATATTCACAATAATGAGAATGTAATTTTAACAATACTTTGAAAAAATCAAAGAAATAATGGTACAACCCATGAGCAAGCGTTGCATTTAAAACTGAAACGTCTGAAAATACCGCGAGGCCAAACACATAAAATAATAGTATATTTCATTACTAGTACGGAATGGCTGTCATTGCAAAGAGTTCCGACAAATGTCTACCCGAGCCGAAGGCGAGGGTTGACAGTCGGAACGAGTTGCAATGACGGTTCCGTACGTGTACTGAACGACTATTTTTAATACAGTTGCGAAAAAATTAAGCAATTTAACAAAACAACTAAACTCCCAAAGATTATTTCTGGAAAATGGCGACATTTTTTCTTCACTTATTGTGGTAGGCAAAGGAAACTATGCCCATACAGCCAAGTCTTATGTATAATTTTTTTGTTGATATGAAATGAAAATGAAATTTAATGAGTTATAATGTAATGAAACCTAACCTCACTAATTCTATCAAATCATTAAATCAGATATCGAAACAAATTAGTCGATTTTGCCTATTATTTTGTTGTTGTTGATTCATGTTAATACGACCTATGCCACGTATTAACATGAATCATAAAAACTTCTTTGATTTTTTTAGTAAAATCTTTATGGTTGGTTTTTCTTTAAAATAGACATTATTTTGACAGTTGGGAAAGAAAACGCACTAGTGCGGGAAAGGTAAAGAAAAAGCACGAGTGTGTAATAGCCCACTTCCCGAACGCTATACGTCCCTGTAATACGCCACTTTTTGAGCAATTGTATTAAAAAATAAATTACGTGACAAAAAGAAATAAAAGAGCATGTATGAAAAGATTGATGGATGTAAACGAAGCCAGAGAGGTTTGCCAGGATCGTACAAAGTGGCGATCGATAGTCTCTGCCTACCCCAATGGGAACTAACGGCGTGAGAATATGTATGTATGTATGTACGTGACAAATCCGGTTGAGGTTTTATGTGTCAATAATACATTGACAGAGTCGGCAGGGCTTTGAAATCATAGGTTTCCCTTTTTGGTGTCCCACTAGCTTACTTTCTTTTAAGAACTTCCTTGCAGCTTCTTATTCTTACGAAACACCTTTTAAATCATTGGTATATTTTCCTTAAAACATAGTATTTTTATTACTTTATCAAGCAAGTTATCTAACCTAGAGCCCAAAAGAATCACAGCTTAGAAATCAAAAATCCTTTAGCTACTAGATATTGGTGCAACCGCATTGCCAGAGATCGCAAAATATTATTTCGCTATGTCGGAGGTCCCCCCAAGAGATAAAAATCGCTGTGCAATGATAAATTTGCTGAACAAAAATAATAATATTTCGACGAATTGATAACCTCCTCTTTTTTTGAGTCGGTTAAAAATAAACAAGGTTACATTGCCCTCACCACGTCGAACGTAAGGTGTCCACAATTACAAGTGATGTGTACAAGTAAAGGTAATACTCGCTCGCAAACCGGTATCGAGCACTTTCACTACATCCGAGAAACCGACTGCCCCTTCGCGGCTGAGCAAATTGCTAATGAAAGCTCCTTCGAAAAGTTTCCATCGACTTGTTATGTCTCCTAATTTCCGTAAGTGGTGTTGACAGCCTAATTTGAGTTTTGGATCACTGAGATGTGGGTAAATATGTCATATTTTACTCGGAATATAGATATTTCTCAATCGTTACAGTGTATTGAGATCACTTCCTACTAACTGGCAAACGTTTCTTCTTCATCATATTCCTTCAGATAAACATAAATATTGTGTGATTGTTTAGATAAGCATAAATATACCGTAATTTTTAAAAAAAAACAGAGGTAGGGAACGCAAACAATACTTAAAAGTGTAAAAGAAACAAAGGATAGAAGAATTTCGCGCTGGCAGCCATTGACACGGTAGCTCAATTGGCAGAGCGACCGACGGGGGCGTATACCCGAGGTCGCGGGTTCGATTCCCGCCTGTGTCAAAATTTTTCTTTCCTTTATTTATTAATAAATTTACCGTGTTTTTTGATAGTTAGACGGCTTTGTGTTAAATCTTGTAAGTTGATACCGCGGATTAATAGACAGGCTTTTAATTCATTATTGTTGTTTCCAACATTTTGAAAATGTTGTAATTTCTACAGTATTATTGTGTTATATCTTGTTCTTCAGTACTCGAGACATGAAACGGATTAAAAACTACCTTATCTAGATAATTAAAGATAAACCAAAGGTTAAAACTACATCCTAGTATAAACATAATACAAACTAAACATAAATATTTTAATTGGCGGTGTTATCAGGCAAGTTTGTAGACAACCTTTGGATGGAGGTCAATTAATATCAGGATTGCGGTAGGTGGACTAAACAACGATTTGCAAACACTTACTTCATATACCTTTTTGTCTGAAGTTCGATGGTACAACTTCTCTGCATACATACATATACTCACTCCATCATTTCCCCTTGGGGTAGGCACAGACTATTGATCGCCACTTTGAACGATCATGGCAAACTTCTCTAGCTTCGTTTACATCCATCAATCTATTCATATGCTCATTTATTCTTCATTCTTCGGACTTCGGCCTTTTTGATCACACTCTCTCACAGTTTTGTCCTCCGTGGTCGTCCTATACTCACGTTCCCTTCCACATTGGCTCTATAAATTACCAATTTTCAATAATCCAACTTGTCTTCAATACCGATATATTTTTACCAAGTTTTTCGATATCTCTAAAGAGGTTTTGCGATTTACATAACACTAATGTAAGAACGACATTGTTGACTGGTGTACTTGGTGAACAGGAATTGTAATCTTTGGAGCGTGACGCGGTGAATCATCTGTTGCAATGATTATTTGTGCTCGTTTAAGTACACTTTGGTTTGATTTCTTTGACAATGTTGTGTTACCTATGTTTCTCTGTTGGAACCCATTCCAACTTCGGTATTGATTGGTAGACATCTTCACACAAATTGATTGCCCATGATTTGACTTAGAACGTTATTCCACCTTCCTGAGACGGAGCTACTAAAAATCTAGGAGCCAAACTTGCTCTACTTTTCAGAAGCCTAGCGTTGCAGACTAGTGGAAGAGTGCGAGAGAAGTGGAATAACGTTCAGAACGCTGGGCTTCTGAAAAGCCTTCTGAGCAAGTTCGGCTCCTAGCTCACAAATTTTTAGTAGCTCCGTCTCAGGAAGGTGTAATAACGTTCTTAGTCAGGGCTAATGAATCAAAGATTCACCAGCCTTATTAATCTAAATCTAAATTTATACAGCAAACCTTAGGTAAAAATTAAAATCAATTCGATATTAGTTTCCTTGGGCGAGTTCAATCTGCAAAATTATCTGATTCTTTATTCATAGGACAATGTCGTGTTTTTGACCCACATTTATACTAAATAGTAAATACATCTTATTATTGACCTTCATTAAAAAAACAGCTATACAAACAAGCAATAGATCCAATCCAATTCATATAAAAACCACAACAGCCCACAATGCTCGGAAGGCGCGCAAAAAGGCGCTTACCACACGATGCGCGCGGTCGAGCCGCGATGTAGAAATAAACGGTGCGCGCTCGGGGCAAAGTCCGCGCGCGTTCAAGGTCGCTATTATCATCTGCGCGCGTGAAAACAAGGTGGCGCGGTTTGTTGTGACGGACTGACGGATGCTCTGCGTTCTGCGATGCCACTTAAGAGCTTATTCCATTACACTTTTATCGTTGCTGAAATCGGAGGTCCGTCACAGTCACTGCCGCAGAAGGCCACAGACGCTTGTTATTCCACTACACCGATTTCAGTTTCTGAATCATTCGCGCGCGCGATTTTTGCGGGCGGTCGTACGAAATTGCTCCCGTCTTTTTTTGAAAACGCTCTCTATCAAACTCTCTTATGGACTATCCCACTCTCATTCAATAAACGACGACACATTGCGTCTATATATCTCTTTCGCTACTATACTTACATATATCCTATTCATGTACACAACCTTTTCCAAATATTTTTACGTCATATTTCACACAAAATATTAAATAGGCGGGAACTCCTATATGACTTAAAAATAAAAGCATATTTATTAAAAAGTTTGCCGGGGTCGTACGAAGTGGCGATCGATAGTTTCAGCCTACCCCAATGAGAGGTAATGGCGTTAGTATAAGTATGCATATATGTGATCGAACGTATTTGCTTACCCCAATGGGAAATAATGGCGTGAGTATATGTATGCATGTATGTAATTATACGCCTGTGCCTACCCCCACGGGAAGTGATGGCGTGAGTGTAAGTATGCATATTTGAAACAATACGTATCTGCCTACCCCTTACGGAAAAATGGCGGGAGTTTAAGTATGTATGTATGCAATTAAAATTATCTGCTTACCACAAGCGGAAGTAAAAGCGTGAGTATATGCGCGTATGTATGTAATTAAACGTATCTGCCTCCTCCGATGGGAAGTAATGGCGTGAGTATATATAATATAATATAATTTGCATGTATGTGATAAAACGTATTTACCTACCCCAATCGGAAATAATAGCGTGAGTATATGTATGTATGTAAGAATATAATTATACATATCCGCCTACCCCTATGAAATGGAACCCCTACCTACCTAACTACCCCTGGATTTAATGGCGTGAGCATATGTATATCTGCTATAAAACTTTTATTATCTTTTTTTTGTTTACGTAATTTCAATCATAGGCATGAAAAATTTTGGCACGTCCTCTCGCTGTGGCGGACGCGAGGCGACTAAATCCAGTGTTGCCACAACTGAGCGTCCAAATAGTACGACTCGAGTGTTAAAAAGGTACATTTTGGGTTAAGAACGTACGTAAAATCAATTTTTTTTATATAAATAATTTAATACAAAATTTCTCCTATTTTTGCTTTAAATGCGATTGTAAGGGCATTACCCTGTCTGATTGATTGCCAGCAGCAGTTATATTTTCCCTTGTTTTATTAACCTCCAAACCATATATTCTTGTCAGACTAGATAATCTTAAACAATAATTTTAGATAACTTACCTATGTACTTATATTATAATTTTGCAAAAATTTCGCTATATACAATATAAACTTATTTTAAAAAAACGTATGCTAAAATAAATCTTCGTCGTTGTTTTATTATATCCATAATCTGAAAAAAAAACATAATTTTAACTATTTACTTACAAGTACTGGAAGTGAGAAAACTGAATTTTGCTAGGATATTAGTTAACTATTGTACCGAAAGCACGGGACTTGCAAAACGGTTAAAAAGTAAATTTACGTAAATTTAATTTTTATTTATAAACGATCGAAATTCAGTTCAATTATGCAAGTTAAAAAGTGCCTTCACCAACCTTTTAGTAGTTCAAAATTTACCAGGGTACATATTTATTGTATTAAGCTAAAATAGTTGATCATTATTATTGAAATTTCCAGTTGCTGCTCAGTAGCAATGATTTTGGCGGTTCATATTTAATTGAATCTTTAATACTTTCTTTAGTCGTCATGAGAGCTGAGATAGTGTCTGTGTTTAATCTGTTGCGATTATCAGTTTTAATTAGTTTAAGCTGGCTGAATATGCGTTCGACTGAAGCATTTGAATAAGGAAGAACTAGCAAAAGGCCAATAACTTTCTTTAGATTGGGAAACAGAAGGTCTTCATTCATGTTTCGTAACTTAAAAACCTTATTCCAATAACTGGTAACCGTCAAAGTTGGGTCGAGCTTCAACAATTCGTAATCTAGCAGCGCATGCTCTCGCCATTCTTTATGTAGCGCCGGCTCATCAACAACCGTTTTTAATATGGGATATCTTTTTAATACTTCCGACAGATCTTTTCTGTCGAAAGATTGGGCCACCTTAGGGTCCAGTATAGATATGGTTTTGAAGACAGGATCTTTAAAATCGAATCTCTCTTTTATTTGTTTAATGCATTCCACGTAGAATGAAAGGCAGCTCCTTCTAAGATCAGTAATAGCTTGTAATTCTGTAGGTTGGTCTTGCAAGATCTGAATCACAGAATCTTGTGCGAGCACTCCAAGATATATTTTTTCAAGAGGGATAAAGTGACCTGGGTTAGCATGATCTATAAGTAACGCTTCAGTTTCTTTTATGTAGCTTAATGGCATATAATTTGATGCAATAGATTTAATCAATTTTTCTACTTCGGGTTGTAAACGGTGAAGAAGTGGTTTATCGGTTTGAAATAATTTATTGAAGTCAGTCAGAAATTCTAAAATATATGAGAGAAATTCAAGGTATACTTTCGTCATATTATTCTCTAGGCCTTCGTAAATACGCACGTTTGCGCTTGTACTATCTTCAAACATTTCCAGGCGAAAGTACTCTTTCAGGACCATGTACTGCTCTAGAGTACGATCAACACAGGCTTTTAGAGAAAGCCACCGAGTCTTTGCTGGGCTCAAAATTTTATGTATTTCGACACTGTAAAATTCCTGGTACTGTTGGAGGCGGCTTACTCTTTTAGAGCTCCGGCTGAAGTGTGCTCCTATTTGTCTCAAAAGTTCTTCTATTGAGCTCGGCAGTTTATAACATGCTTTTGATGCCACTAAGTGGATGATGTGGCAGCTGCATTTAACACAAGTAATATTCGGTATAATTTCCTTTAAATTACTAAATACTGAGTTGTACTGCCCGACCATGCTGTTGGTTGTGTCGGATGCGAATCCAACAACATTCACTAGTGGGATAGAATAACTCTTCAGTCGGCGAAGCATGGCCTCGCATAAATCTTCAGCTTTACCCGAGTCGGTTTCAAATATATCAAAAAACCTTGTTTCTACCATATCAAGATTGTTAAGATATATAACGGAAAGTGCGCATTGTTTTTTAGTAGATATATCTGTTGTTTCGTCCATTATTAAACTAAAGAAATTGCCTGCCGTCTTTAAGTGTTGTATTAATTCGGATCTACAAGCCGGCGCTACTATTTTGGTTAAAACATTGGTGGCTTTAGTACGGCCTAAGGTCATTTCTCGCGCAATCGTCGAATCAGGAAATGTGTCACGTACAAACGGGACAAAAGAATCAGCCAATGAGATCGGCAAATTATGTTCGGCCAAGAAAGCAGTAACTTTTACTTCTGCTCGTCTAACTTGATTCTTACTACCGCTATCAACTAATTTCATGAAGTTATCAATATTTTTGGTGTTCTGTATAGCGTTAGCATTCAACTGGTGTTTTGTTGTTGACATGTGTCTCTCAATTGCAGGTTTGTGATTAGCAATGGAGACATCACACAATTTACAAAATGCAGACGCTTCTTTATCTGTATCCTCTTTTTTTTCAAGCCATTTGCTAAATGAAGATACCATCAGCCAGTTATCATTGAATTTATACACCTGTTTTCTTCTTTTTGTGAGAGGTTCTTCAGCCAGAAAGCCTAAGTTTATCTCTGGCTCACAATCAAGGTCTTTGCTACTTGTTGGTCTTATTTTAAGTCCTTCTTTTATCGACGCCGTATTTAAAGAAGAAAGTTTTGGGTTTGCAGATGCGCCACCTTGCGCATCGGGGGCGGTGGAAGTGGAAGGGTTTGAATTTTTATGTGCCACTATGTTAGTGCTATTACTATTCTTTGGGGGCAAGCGGCGGATAAATTTGTCCATTTTTTATAAGTAAGATAATATATTAGCTATTTGCTTCTTAAATAATGCTTTAATTTGCTGCTACATGCACCAGCACCCAAGCGCGAAGCTATCATGGAATTAAAACAATAAAATATTAAAGTTGAACAGTAAAGTAAGAACACTTTGACTGTAATAATGATGATAATGATTCAAAAGAAATTAAGCAAAGACTGTCTGTTAGATTGCGCCATACATAAACTCACTTTTGAAGCACAAAGAAAATTAAACCAAATTACCATTTTTTTACTGGATTATTACATCCTTCAAAAGCAACTTCCAGCACAAGTTGGTAAGCTACTTGTATATAATACCATCTATAGTATTTTACACAAGTGTGCAAACAAAAGCGTAGCAGTATATTACCTAAACCATAAATTCCAATAAGAAAAATCGATGTACAAAAAAAAAGCTTATTATTAAGCAATCTTTAAAAATTAAATTCTCCAGACATCCTCATTTGACAAAACCATTTTTGCCTCACACTTACAGATTGTTATATTAGTAGCAAGCTTATAATAATGCCCGTAATACTTAATCAATATTTTTAATGTCCAACCAAGTCACTTGTCTATCATCCTTACGGTGATGGTCCGCGTTCGGTTAAACCTCACTTTCAAAGAACAATACATACTTATATATTCATCAAACTCACGTCAAACAAATAAATACAATTTTTATCCTAACAAGTAAGAGAAGTTCATTCCGATCCATATTCACTCTATTGCATACATGAAGCTATTAACTAAACAGGAGAGCGTACACACAAAAATATGATAAACGAAAATGCAATTTATTACCATGCAATAAAGTTAATAATATTTTAAAGACTGTCAAGCAGAGAAACGTCCTAGAACGAGAGCCGTGTGAGAAAGAAGTATGTCCCGCTCGCGCGGTTGCCAGTCGAGATTAAGTTCAAAGAAAAACAAATTCAAACTTATTTATAGGGAATATTTTATAAAAAGCAGGTTATTAACTGTTCCTTTTTTGTATTTTATTTTAATTATTATTGTCGCCTATCGATTTGGAGATAAATTAAATTGCCAATTTGCAATGCAAATTTAAAATTGGTTAAGTTTGGCAAAAGGGATATTAATATTTGTCACGGGTATCCCCATCGAAACAAGATAAATGTGGTGTCCACAATTTATCATCTGTTTGAGTGTTTTGGAGCTTTTATCATTTAATTAAGAAAATATAGTGATAAATATGGGTTCATGTTATGGAACAATAAATAAAATAACCTGTATCATCTCGAACTTTACCACATGAATGCATTAAACGATTTGAGTTTGAATATAGCTGTGTGGTGTCGGCTGGCATCCATTTCTTCCGGTCGGTGTACGTAAGAGGCGACTAACGGTATTGGGGCTTTTAAAGGATTTTTGATCAATGCGGTTGAGACCCATCACCAACAACCTTTTATAATGTTTTTTATAATGTATGTATGTAAATATAACTAATAAATAAAGGATAAATAAAGGAAAGATCGGGTATACGCCCCCGTCGCTCTGCCAATTGAGCTACCGTGTCAAAGGCTGCGAGTGCATCAGGTCCCCACATGAGGTTTTCATGAACAAAAACATTCAAAATATGTAAATATAAGTGTTTTTGTATCCTTTAGAGGAACTCTTATTAAAACACCAACAGATGGTCACCCTACTTAAAACGAGACACAGTTAGCTAGTTAGCCATCCTTTTTCAGGACACTTTAGGTCGCCAGCGCGCGTTCCTGTTTAAATAATACTTCCATGATTGCATACTGTTAATTGATAGCGTCAGTCAAGTTTGAAAGGTACTGATCGTACTGACCGTTTAATATTTGATACTAAAAGTATCCCATTCAAATAAATAAAAACAACAATATTTGTCCAAAAACTTTTAAAGTTTTCTCAAAAGTGTACCATTTAGTAAAAGTCAGTAGATAACAATAAAATAATAGCACACAACGAAACACAGTGCAACACCTTCACAAAAAATGTCGAGCAACATACTCAATAAAGAATTTTTAAACTTACCGCAGCAAGCGAGTAAACAAAGCACTAATGATTCTAAGACTGTTTTATATCTGTACTATTAAAACACTACAAAATAATTAAATTTGGCGCACTAAATATAAAGTAACAGTAAACAAAACAATTAATAGCACTTAGACTATCTCAACAATCACAGCAGCAGCAGGGCAGGTGAGTGAAGTGAATGAAATGAATTGTTATTGTAGTAAAATGAATAATATTGATGGGATCAAATAACGATTGATTCGAATAATTTGAATGGAGGCAATTCGAACCATTAAATTCAAAGAAAGGATACGTTGTTGTGAATGAGCGATCGATTTGAAAGATTTTGTCGTTCATTTTTGGTCTGAACCTAGTATTTAATCTGTGGTTTGATCTTGGAATAAATGAATGAATGAAACATCGCTTGTGTTTTTGTTATATTGGTAGTACCTTGTTCCGTTTTTTGGGGTATTAAAAAAAACTTCCTGCGTAAAGTGCCCATAGTTGTCGTCATGTTCAAAACGTACATTTAGGAGCGAAAACGTACATCGTACATGCGATGCCTAAAACGTACGTCAAATGTACGAAATGTACGCTAACGGCAACACTGACTAAATCGTCTGAACGTTATTCCACCTTCCTGAGACGGAGCTACAAAAAATGTAGTGAGCTAGGAGCCGAAATTTGTCTCTTTATCGGAAGCCTAGCGTTCTGAACGTTATTCCACTAGTCTGAATTCAGATTCTGTGGCTATCGGACGTTCTGAATTCAGGCAAATGGAATAAGCTCTTTAGACGGAAATGTGCCTCCATTATGAGAAATTATTGTTTGGAATTTGAAATTTAGATGTTTTACATACATACATATACTCACGGCTATAAATCCCTAGAAGGGGTACCCAGAGCTAAGGAATCAGAAATTCCTCAGCGACTCTTGGAAAGTTTAGTGGGGAAAAGATGATGAAATAGAAGGTGTTGGTGATGGGTCTGCAACCACATCGCCTCTTACGTACACCCACCGGAAGAAATGGGGTAGTGCTATTCTAAGCCGACACTACACAGCTACTGAGACACTACACATACATGTACTTAGGCCATAAATCCCAAAAAGGGGAAGCCAGAGCTTCAGAGCTAGAAACTCAGTAGAAAGAAAGAGCTAGAGCTCAGACATATTTGGAAGTTGATGGCGGATAAGGTGGTAGAAATAAAGAATCGTTGGTGATGGGTCTCCAACCGCATCGCCTAAAAACCACTTGCCTCGTACGACACCCGTCGTCGGTACAAAGGGGTAGTGACATGTTTTTATGTTGAAAGTAACCCCTTCCTAAATTGAGCGTCGTACTTTCATGCCTCGGGATATAGGCTAGTATTACTTCTTTGGAAAACTGATACAACAATAAATATACATTATGTATACTACGACGACCTAAAGTACAACTAATAGTATATGACAGTTTCTTTTTGAAAATCTGGCTAGCCCTTCTTAGGGTTTATACCCGAGAGTCTATCGCGCGATTTCTGAATTGAGTATTCCAGCTGAGAACAACTTAAGTATCGTTCTGTCGCATTGAAATCTTAACAACTGAATGAGACAAAACGATACTTAAGTCGTTCTCAGCTTGAATACTCAATTCAGAAATCGGGCGTATAATATCTGTTATCTATAAGTTACCCTATTACTGGTGAGGTCTTTGGGTCAGGTTAAGTGCAATCGGAAATGTCTGTCACTGAGTGGAAACGACGAAGAAAAGTAAACTGTTACAGTTACAGAGCGATATATGTTACGGTGATTTTTATCTAGCATTCGGACGGTAGGAATTAAATACATACATATTTTGTCAGGGATTCGGCAGTCGCACAGTGATTCGCGTAGAACAAGCTAGATGGACAAAATTATTTTTCGACTCGAATGGCTCTATATGTGCTTAATCATACGTATTCTGTACTTTGTTTTGCATTTCATGACTTAAGGTAAATGGGAGGGGGGTAGTGTAAATAAAAACACAAAGAATGAAAAAATAATATATATATATTTAAAAAAATGCAAAAATCATGTATTCTCCCACATTAAACATTTTTCTAAACTTAAAACTAATATAAAAAACAAATGTTTACAAGTCAGTTACTTAAAAAATAATATTCTATACATGTTACAATCATTCCCTATCACTATCATCATCTGAAGAATCCGACTCTATGTAATCATTTTCATTACGAGGGATATTTACATAAGGTCGCGAAATGGGCACTGAAGGCGGGATAACTAATTTTAAAACTTCCGAATTTAACTTTTCAGGTTTTTTCCTGGGTATATCTCTGAAGGCGTTAATTAAAGGGTCGGATGTAGTTAAAAGCATGTGTAATAAGTCTGTATTCGTGGCAATGCGAGACGTCTTTCGCGTATTGTGCAAGCGAAATCGGCGCAGGTCTTTATTACGCGCTTCTAGGGCTTCTTCGGAGAATTGTCCAATCGGAAGAAGTGCTGTCTTTATTACCTGTACACTATGCACAAGGATCTTATGCACGGTAACGGGCATGAAATACCACGAATACAGACTTAGATACAGCTCACGCGTTTCACGACAAGCTTCTTCAAATTTCTCTAAATTTATATCATAGCCTGAGGCAAGGGTTCTTAAGATAATATCAAATTTTCTTATGAGCTCAACATTCAAACCTGTAATCTCTGCACTCTTATCTGCATTAGCAAAAAATCTACGCGCTGTGTTTCCATCGTTTATGTTTCCGTATCCTGGCTTTGGTTTGTCCACTATCAACCCTTCTTTCTTAAATAACAACTTGATTTTGTCTGAGCGCTGTTTCACACTTTGTTTTTCATCTGCACTTCGGGCCTGCCATTTTTTGGTGTCAAGGCGATAACTAATGTGTAACAAGCACTCAAAGCTACGAATCCAAGCATGCAAAGTGGACAAACCAAAGCCAAAATCGTGTTCTACGCTAAAAGTGTCCGTTAAGGGCTCGTTCATCATTTTTGGTGTTGCTTTGCATATATAACAAGTTTGAGAAGAGCGTGTTTCCGTCAACGCGTTACAAATCTTACCATCTACCATACTAAAGATAAAATTATGTTCAACAGAAATTTGAGTATCACCAACTGAACATAGTGTTGGAAGTAGGAGCGAAACTTCTTCCAACACTTTATTAGTTTCAGCTACAGTGAAATCGGTGGTTTCTTTGGAAAATATAAATTTTATAGGACGGCAGTTCATTGTCGAAGAAGGGTGGGGATTTTGCCAAATAATTATATCACCATGATATAAACGTAATGGCACGAAACAAAATATGAACAAGAACTCATCTGTGGCCTCATGATCTTCAAATTTCTGTTTGTAGGTATTGTGGCCGGAACTACCGTCACAGCCCCACTTACTTATTAAAGTGAATGACGAATTTTGTGGAAGCACACTTCTTATAACTTCTTCCTGTGTTTTTACTAATCTCTCTGCAGTTTTGTCTAAAATCGATTGTAGCTTAATTTCTGCGCGTGTTTCCGTTACAGAAATGTGCTCCGAAGGGGGATAACAGGATAAAAACACTTACGTATACTATAGTATGATGGTAACACTTTATGTCCCGCCTTCATTTCCCACTTCCTCGTAGCTTTGTACGTGTGACTTGTACACTTAGCGTCCATATAATAGGCACACGCTTCAATATTGGTGAGAAGTCTTCCATTAGGGCAGGATACATTTTGCTCAACACTTGTTCCATCACTCGCTCGCTTTATAGCTTGGGCAACGTTCCGCTTGCCTTCCGATCTACTAGCTACTTCTGCAGCAATTGCCAACTCTTTTGCACTCCATTCAGAAACGATGCCGTCCACACGTCGTTTTTTTGTTTTATATGATGACTCCTCAAAGCTCTTTTGAGGTCTTCCCGGTCGCTGAGCACCCTCAGTAGAAGTGGTGGCAACTGGAGGGTTAACAGACACCTTGAAATGAAAGTCTGTGCCTTCCAGCCATGTTTTATGCATAGAGAGAAACCTTTCCCTAATGCGACTAGCACTTTTCCATTTCTGGACTATTTTCGTGCCACTAGCAGCGATGCTCTTGGTGATTTCACGCAAGGATACTTCGGTTATATTTGAGAGATCAAATTTAACCGAAAGATAATCGAAAATGCGTGAATTTCTGTTTTCTTTATCGTGTTTGATCCACTCTTCGAAAAATTCAATTTTCGAAACACTAAGCACTTGCTCTGTAAAAAAAATAAAAAAAATGTTAGAGCAAAAAAGGAGCATGGAGAATGATGTTTAATATTAAGTTTAGGCTTAGATCTACGACATATATAAAATCTAACCCGGAGACATGTGGAGACAAAAAGTTGCAGTCTATAAAACATTTAAAATGAAATTATTTTTTTGTGTTTTTCCCACTATCCTTTAGACCGTAAAATTTTATTGGATTTAGTTACCTAGGAGTAAGATTTATATAAAAATATAATGTTATTACCTGTACTAATAGGATCCATAGCACAAAACACTGATTCGTTTACTGCACAAGTCATGAGGTGTTGTCGAATGTGTGGCAAAATTGCAACTGAGACGATTACAAATTAGTAATAATCGTCATTACTTACCCTTTAACACCTCATTAGCAAGCCATAACGGGACTTTGCACAATCAATTCTTGGAAATGAGATAATAGGGTTGTTCTTGACAACATAAAACGATCAATTCCAGGAAATTGGACAATGACTTTTGTCCACCTAGCTTGTTCTACGCGAATCACTGTGAGTCGGTTTAAACCATAGTAATTTGCTATATACACTTATATTTTGCCTTCTATTACATATTTTAGCCAGCGATAAAACTTGAAAATGTCTTATTCTAAGCCTAATCGCATTAATCAGAGATGATATTATTAAAAAAATATTTAGAATAACTTGTTCTAGTTTTGCAGACAAAAAATGTATAACCAATTAGGTCTAGTTCCAATAAAACGTAGATACTTCCTGATATCCTTGAATTTGGCACGAACAAAAACTATGATACAATGATCTTTGTGAGTGTAAATTATGTCTGTTTCCATAAAAGAATAATCGTGTATAAAGTTTTGGTACTTTAAAATAATCAGGTGAAAATTATTAAAACCTTTTTAGCGTTTACAGTTAGAACTTCGTAGTCAGTTGTAAATAGCTTCAAATTTTAATCTAATGCTAGTCTATATGGTCTTTGTGATAAAAAGTAAAAATAATGGTTATTTGTTAAACTAAATATTACAAATGTTAATGTGACATTGATGTTATTGCTTAATTTAATTTACTATAATTATATAAAAAATATGCGTGATAATTACTTCAACAACCCTATCTATTGTACCATGACGAAATATGATACGAGGGCTGCTATTTATGTATCCGGAACTGGCCACTTACAGAACAATAATTTAAAAAGTAATTACATCATTTAAAAATAGAACTCTTTAGCTTTAGAATACATTTATTTTTATGTGACTGTCAATTGTTTTCACATCGTAGCGTCATTTTGAAAATTGCGTGTCTTCACCACCATGGATTTAACTCGTGAACATTTTCGTGCCATGATTTTTTACGATTTTCGGCGTGGTCTAACTCAAAAACAGTGCATCGATCAGCTTACTTCGACTTTTGGGGATGAAGCACCCTCAAAGACCACTGTGTATCACTGGTTTAGCGAGTTTAATCGTGGACGATCTAAGCTTACTGATGAAATTAAAGAAGGTCGCCCTAAAACGGTCGTTGTACCTCAAAACATCGATGCTGTCCGGGAACTAATAACTCAAGATCGTCATGTTACATATCGTGAGATAGAGGCATCTCTGGGCATTAGTATGACGAGCATACATAAGATACTTCATGAACATTTAGCTGTAAAAAAAATTTGCTCCCGTTGGATTCCGCACAACTTGAGTATTGATCAAAAACAGGCTCGTGTCGATTGGTGCAAAGAAATGTTAAAAAAATACAACCGTGGCGCGTCAAAAGCTGTTTATAATATCTACACAGGTGACGAATCTTGGATCTACGCTTACGACCCCGAAACTAAGCAGCAGTCCACGGTGTGGGTGTTCCAAGATGAGCCGAACCCAACAAAAGTTATTCGTGCAAAAAGCACATTGAAGCAAATGGTCGCTTGTTTTTTTGGTATAAATGGCCATGTAGCTACAGTGCCTTTAGAGAATCGTAAAACTGTTAATTCGGAGTGGTATACGACCATTTGTTTGCCGGAAGTCTTTGAACAAATAAGAAAGACTAACCGACAACGTAGAATCATTCTGCATCACGACAATGCTAGCTGTCACAGGTCGGCCGTCACAACTCAGTTTTTAGAAGCTCAAAAGATCGAATTGACAGGTCATCCGCCGTACAGCCCTGATTTGGCACCCAATGATTTTTATTTATTTCCAAATGTGAAGAAAAAATTACGTGGTCAACGTTTTTCGAGCCGCGAAGAGGCAGTCGATGCGTTCAAAATGCACGTTTTGGAGATACCTCAGTCTGAGTGGAAAAAGTGCTATGAAAATTGGTTTCAACGCATGCAAAAGTGTATAGATCTGAGCGGCGAATATTTTGAGAAGCAATAAAACCATATTAATTGATATATGTTTGTTTCTTTTTTTTATTCCGGATACATAAATAGCAGCCCTCGTAACACTGTTATCAAACAATCAATGTGTGGAGAGTAGATAGGTGTAAGTAACAATATCTCTTAATTAAAACGTCCTCGAAAAAGGTCATTTTATACGCATGCATATTTGCATACACTGCGATAGTAAATCTAACGCCCGATTTCTGAATTGAGTATTCGAGCTGAGAACGACTTAAGTATCGTTTTGTCTCATTCACTTGTTAAGATTTTAATGCGACAGAACGATACTTAAGTTGTTCTCAGCTGGAATATTCAATTCAGAAACCGGGCGTAAGCCTATCCCCTGTCCCTCAAGAGATTATCCCAAAAATAGTTTAGGAATCAACAATGTCTCAACCACTATTGAAAAGTTTGAGAAGAAAAGATAGTCAATGAAAGAATCGTTCTAATGAGTTTCTTATCATTTGAAAGCGGTATAAACTTAGTCAACACCCACGCGTAGAAAAGTTCTTTTCTTAAAGGAAAACACTAATGCATTTAATTCAGAAGCCCATATGTATTAGTTAAAATACTTTTGTTTGACCAATTTACATATTGCAATTTAATTTTTACATGCATATGTTCGGAATATCGAGTTATTGATTGCTTTTTAGGTAACTTGTATAACATCTATCTAACCTTAACGAAAATATACTTTTTCACTGAGTTTAGAGCAAAATTTTATCGAAGTTCCCGCAACAGGTCGCGTGCATACTGTGCACTGTTTACACGATCCGTTTCGGCCCAATATTGACCCCCTGTAGCTCAGTGTCTATTGCAAGTAAAGAGATTTTATAATACAAATCAATTGAATCGAATTCAAGAATTATAAACTAAGAAAACCCAATTGATAATTTTTAAGTCAGACGAAACTCAGACTCTCTTAGAATATATTTGAATCTTGAGTGGGAAAGATATTGTGGAACCAAGAAGGGGTAGAGGTCCAGCCCCATCGTCCAACAATCGGTCAAAAGCCCAAATACCCTAAGTCGCCTCTTACGACACCCGCGGGAAGAAGAAGTTACTATTCTAAGCCGAGTTTTCGATCGTACATATAAGCGACGCCATACTGCCCTGCTTCCAGTCAGCGCCCGGAAATCCCAGTCTAAATAGTACTAGGTCATAGGTAGGCTAAGGCTCGCAGTAACACCGTATCAGTTATCAAACCTGCATGGTGCATACTCAACTAAATGGGGCTGCACGCATGCGCACTGCACCACTGGGTCATGGTCCCGGCGGCCGCTGCCAGACTAAACTAGATTTTTTATTTACCTCCATATACTGTAAAAGGATAGATTGCTATGTTGTGTAAGAGATAAGTGGGTAGAATCACATTTTATGCCTTGTAGGTTAGTTAATTACGCGGGTTGTTAATTCATCTGAACATCTCGTCTATTTTTTGTCTTATACTCAACGTTCACACCGTAAATCCCTGAAGGGGTGCAAAGGCACTAACACTTTTGCACATGACGTGTTATTGCACTTCGTATTCAGAATACCCACGTTTTGCTGGAACAGTGCATCTGCTTTATCTGCATGGTCAGTTTAAGTAAGGACGACGTTCTCAACCAACATTAATTTCAACTATTTCATTATAATGACGTAACTATTTCCGCATTGGACTAGTCAGATCTTAACTGAGCAAATAAAATAATTTTTATTTGCTTGTTTTATAAGTTTAATTTAATTAATTCATTGTTAATGAGTAGTCATGAGATTTTTTTCCTCGATTTTTATAATAATTCTGATGTTATCTAGTCGTAAAAGAAATGAAATACATAAGTGTAAATTAATGACTAAGAAATGATTTTAAGACTTTGTATTAGATAAGACACATAGATTACTGTAATCATATATCATCGATAAATTAAAGCAAACAGAATACTAAATTTTATGAGATATACGATGTCTTCACTTATGCAACGATAATCATCGTCCCCAAAGGGAATCCAGAGTTGCAGGCAAAAATAAACAAAAACTGCATCAAATCAAAGATAAAAGATGAGGTAGTGGTGTTCACAGCCGAAACTAAACATCTTTGACCATCTTTTGTATTTTTACAACAACGAAGAATGTTTGATTTGATTTGACCAAGCTTCAACAGATCGGATCGGATGTTCTTGTCTATTTAAGATAAATATGGTAGTAACTTTAAACCTTGAAATGTCAAACGCATAAAGAAAAGTTGTTTTCCTCAATTCGGTCCGTTTCAGATATCGAGGGCTAGGTGATCTAGTACTGATACTTTGCTAGTATTTAACTGAGTAATTACGTCTATTTACTTCGTCTTTTAAGTTGAGGAATAAGGCTGACAAGTTATTAGAATATCACACATACTTAATGCAGTACGAGTAGCATATTATATAGAAACAAGTAAGTTTATTGTAATTATTTTTCTGTTTTTCACTTAAGGATAATATTAATTGTGTAAAATTTTCCAAAATAATCATAATTATATTGTGTGTATGCTAGGGACATATACCCAGGAATATGATCTAGCCCTATTTTCTATGTTCATATTATTATGTTTGTGTAATATTGATTGTATTCTGTTTTATGTTCTTCAATTAAATAAATAAACATCTGTCTAGGATTGCGGAGGGTTTAAAACTCGTCTTGCTTATTTCTCAACATTATCTTATTACTAGAGTGGCTGTGTAGCTGGATTTTTTCAGGAAGGGGTTTAAGAGTAATGCACTAAATATTAAGTGACTTGAACACTCGGCGTGAACTGACATTCGCAACTTGTGAGAAAAGGTTGACAGTATAGCTTAGTTTACCTATACTAACACGGCTTTTGCTTGGATCGTAAACCATGTAAACCTAATCTTCATTTTATGTCTTATACGTAAGGCTTAGACTCATTATTATGGAGTTTCTATCGATTCACTTTTTCACCGGAAACGTTGATAAGTAAACTTTTTATATAACTATAGAAATATAGCTGAAATGTAGGATAGCAGAAAGTTCATGTACAATTTGAATCAATGATTTGTGGTTATCATTGCGCTTGAACCGTAGCTTAGTGTATTTGTCTATTCATTAGTTTAGAGAAAGTTCATTTCTTGATCAGATAGAAAACGTTCTTATAAAGGCGGGGGTCCGAAGTGAGAAGAATAAAAGAGCATGTATGAGAAGAATAATGAATGTAAGGGAAGCAAGAGAGGTTTGTCAAGATCGTACTAAGTGGCGATCGATAGCCTCTGCCTACCCCAATGGGAATAATGGGCGTGAGTATAAGTAAGTAGTTTAGAGAAAGACGGTTAACCATACGGTTCTGGCAATTACTTTGCTTATCAATGTGTCCATTTCCATCTAGCAAAAAAGTCAGCTAGAGTTAGATTAAATGTACAAAAATAATTCCACATCTGC
The DNA here is from genome assembly GCA_963576735.1 of Bedellia somnulentella. NCBI lineage: Eukaryota > Metazoa > Arthropoda > Insecta > Lepidoptera > Bedelliidae > Bedellia > Bedellia somnulentella. The sequence goes on along the minus strand of OY755175.1, from coordinate 721,290 downwards.
ATTGTAAGTTTAGAAGGAAACAGATAGACAAATGTTCCTAAATGCATTTTCCCAACAACCTAGACACCCAAATTAACATTTGTAATAATGATATGATGTGCGTTCCAGGCCGGAAACATGGTGGGTGTCGGCGGTGCTGAAGACGATCCGCGCCGTGGCGTTCGTGTTCGACGTGATCACGTTCCCCGTGCACCTCGTGTGGCAGCGCCCGTGGCGGAAGCGCGCGCTCAGCAGGCGGGTTAAGGTGGGTGATGGAGGTTTGCGGAGGTAGTTTGGTTGGTGGATTTAAAGTGTTGGTTTTAGGAGAAAACAACTATATGATGTATTTTTTTGATCAGCATAATTAGTTCATCGTATGATCTAAAGCGTAACAAAGAGATATGTAAATATTCTGCAATATTTGTTTCACTCGAAATTTTTAGTTAGTGTCTAGGGCAAAAGTTCACTTTAAAATGATTAGTGTAGAGGCTGAAAACGTGTTATTGGAAGGTCCCCATTTGGTGCAACAAACAGAGAAGGTAGCTGAAACATAAGTGTAGTTGTAAAACATTGAATAACGCAAAAGAAGTTTAGATTACGAGGAATTTTCAGAATTTATTTCGGAATATCTATTGAACAATTGACAACCACTAAATTAGTAATCCCCAACAATGACCGACGTTTTCCAGGCGCGCATAGTGGAGTCCACGGACACGAGCGTGACGGTCCGCTCCGTGGCGTCCCCGAGCGAGCTGCACGTGCGGCTGCAGCGCGAGCGCGTGGCGTCCATGGAGGGCATGCTGCGCGCCGTGGCCGGCCGGTGGGCCGCCCGCCCCTGCCTCGGCACGCGCGCCGTGCTCAGCGAGGAGGACGAGATACAGCCCAACGGACGTGTCTTCATGAAGGTAGCGTAACTTGCTTCATTTAAAGGTTTTTTTAGATTTATCGTCATTTTTGTTTTCTTGGTTATTAAGGCTGTGTTCAGAGGTAACCTGACCGTCGTCGGTCGTCCGTAGGTATAATCTAATTTTCAAAGAAAATTTTAAAAGCGTTCGGAGACGTACTAACCATTCCGTCCGCATGTCAGTACTGTACGTACAACGTATTGTACGTGCTGACGGTCAGGACCGTCGGTTAAGTTAGCTCAGAACACAGACTAATTAAATAACTTTTAGTAAAATTTCGACACAGATGATTTAATTCAGCCATAGATCATCATAATTATTTAATGCAGTTTGGTGGACATTAATGATATTAAATGAATTTTCCTGAACTGTTATCTCACTAATGGCAGTTGTTTTACCCATTTAACGTAACTAAATATTCTCTATTTACCTTTCACAATATGTATTGTCACTACTGTTTCACCCAGTCGCTAAAAACCATTGTTACTTCCAGTTCAAGATGGGGGAGTACTCATGGCGCAGTTTCTCGGACGTAGAGCGGGAAGCCGCTAGTTTCGGTCGCGGCATGCGGGAGGTGGGGCTGCCCGCCGCCGCGCCCGTCGTCGTGTTCGCGGAGACCAGGGCCGAGTGGATGGTGGTGGCGCATGGCTGCTTTAAGCAGAGCATTCCTGGTGAGTACCGTCGGGATTGTAAGAGTGTCTAAGGCTAAATGCGTAAAGTTTGCGGGGACAAGAGCCTCAAGTATGCGAAGAAAGAAGCCTTAAGTTGACGGAGACGTGCGCGGTGTAGACGGTGGTCACCCTAGGATTCTTTAAACATTCCTGGTAAGTAGATATGAGGAGTGTACTAGCTTGGGAGAAGTGGGGCGTTCGCCGCTGCTCCTGTCGTCGTGTTCGTTAAGACGCGCGCTGAGTGGATGGTAGTGGCGCATGGCTGCTTAAAGCAGAGCATTCCTGGTGAGTAATATATGCCGTCCAAAGACACCGACAAGCTCCTCAGGTTTGTGGAAAAAAAACTACAAATTTGTGCAAAACCATCACCTCAAGATTGCAAAAACAAAAGCCTAAGTTTGCGAAGAATATAGCCTCAAGTTTGCCGAGCATTCCTGGTAAGTAATTCATATAGGGGGATCGCCAGTTTCAGAAAAGTTCCAGAACTGTCTAAGGCTAAGGACCTCAAGTTTGCAAAAACAAGGGCCTAAAGTTTGTGGAAATAAAGGCCTCAAGTAAGTGGAGACAAGCCCCTAAGGTTTGCAGAGCAACGGACCTCAAATAAGCGGAGGCAAGAGCCTCAAGTGAGCGGAAATGGCTCGAGTGGATGGCGTTTACCCGTGGCTGCGTCAGACAGAGTATTCCTGGTTAGAATGTGTGTAGTCAATATTAGTATGAGAGGGGTGGGGCTACCTGTAGTGGATGGTGGGCGCGCATGGCTGCTTGGCATTAGCATTCCTGGTATAGAACAAATATACGAAACTTGGTTGCTTTTAACAAATTTGATTCGCGCAGCTAACGTTCTGCAAATTAGATTCTAATTATAAATGATTTTTAAGGCAATATTCCGTATTTGTTTCCGATATTCCATTATAATAATTTAGGAAATACTACTTTCAGTTTAATTTGTTTCGTATTAGCACTGACTTCAAAAGCATTTCTATGTTCACTAAAAGGAAAGCATTTTTATAATTGGATCAATAACTATCACCTCCTTCCAGCTGCATTTAGGGGCACCCTCATTATAACACCATACCATAAAACAATCCACTTACCACCAATTTCCGATTCCAGTGGTAACAATCTACGCAACATTAGGCGACGAAGCGATCGCCCACGGCATCAACGAAACAGAAGTAACCACTGTCATCACCTCCCACGACCTCTTGTCCAAGTTCAAGAAGATCCTGGCCAAGACCCCGCGAGTCCAAACCATCATCTACATGGAGGATCAGCTCAAGAAGACCGATACCACCGGGTATAAAGACGGGATTAAGATCTATGCGTATAAGGATATTGTGGCGAAAGGAGCAGATTCTAAGATTGGTGAGTTTTATATTTTTTGTTTTCGCAACATCTAGTTTTTGTTTTGTTTTTCGATAAGTGATTTTCTCCAAAGAGTTTGGTGTCATTTACGTGCCATAGATTGATGGATTTAAAGGTTGTGCGCAATGATTCAGCCAAAATAACATTGAAGTAAGATTCCGATTCGCAAAACTGTACCATTGATGAAAAATCATGGTGAAATGCAGTAAACATAATTTCGTTTCCTATAAATCTTAGTCATCATTAAATTTAAAATAAATATTATTTTAATAACCCTCCTTTTTTCCAGAATCCGTCCCCCCGAAGCCTACAGACACGGCCATCATAATGTACACATCAGGATCCACCGGAGTTCCCAAAGGAGTGTTACTATCCCACGCAAATATGCTGTCCACGCTGCGAGCATTTGCAGACGCTGTGCCCATATATGATGATGATATTCTCATGGGATTCCTGCCTTTGGCTCATGTGTTTGAGTTACTTGCTGAGTCGCTGTGTTTGCTAGCTGGTGAGAAAATACGTTCAATTTGTTCGGTTATTCGGTCATTCATTCATTCAATACAATTATGGATTTTTATTGAATGAAAGTAATAAAATTCTGGCTTAGTGGTTGGTGACTAGGAATTAGTAAAATTTGGTTTATAAAGTACACTACAACTAAAACTAAACGTCACTGATCGTTATATTACGTATATTTAATAACTATTCTTATTTTTATATCTTGTCATTATTTGCTAAACAGAATGCTATATTTAACATAACATTTAATAACTCAGTGTACAAAGTTTTTAACGAACAACTAATGTTAATTTCAATTTATTTTCATCCATGTTTAATAACTGGAAATGAGTTGAACAATCGACGGCAAAAATAAATTAAAGTGCAATAAAATAAACTGATAGATTTGATAAAAGTGTTGCTGATTACAAAACATTCCGTGATTATGTGTTCTCAAAACAAACCACGATATTAAATGAAAAGACGACATCCGTTATTATAACAATAAACTCAGAGAACTATGCTACAAGAAGATTGAAATTCAAACACGGACGTAGTTTTTGTTTAAATGAAGATAATTCTAGTGAAGTGTACATGTACCTGTCGCCAGAGCTTTGTTAGAAAGTCCTCAGCCACATTTGGAAGTTGACCGTCAACCACCGGAAGAAATGGGGTAGTGCTATTCTAAGCCGACACTACACAGCTACTTAGACACTACACATACATGTACTTAGGCCATAAATCCCAAAAAGGGGAAGCCAGAGCTTCAGAGCTAGAAACTCAAAAGAAAGAAAGAGCTAGAGCTCAGACATATTTGGAAGTTGATAGGGGATAAGATGGTAGAAATAAAGAATCATTGGTGATGGGTCTCGAACCGCATCGCCCAAGAACCAATTAAAAAAACCCCATACCATTACTCGCCTCTAACGACACCCGTGGGTAGAAACGGGTAGTGACATTCTAAGCCGGCACTACACGGCAAATAATGAAATGAAAAAAACGAATGAAATCTCAAAATAATTATCTATTCTTCATCACTTCTATCAAACTTTGTAAAAAAAACTGTAAATAAAGAATAAATAAAGAAAAGAAAAATTTCGACACAGGCGGGAATCGAACCCGCGACCTCGGGTATACGCCCCCGTCGCTCCGCCAATTGAGCTACCGTGTCAATGGCTGCCAGTGCGAAATTCTTCTATCCTTTGTTTCTTTTTTCACTTTTAAGTAGTGTTAAATTAGTAATAATCCCCACATAAGGTTTTCATGAACAAGAACACTCAAACAAGACTGTAGTCAGAAATTAAAGAAATTGCTCTGTTTTCCGCAGGTGTCCCAATCGGATACTCAACCCCATTGACCATGTTGGACTCGTCCAGTAAGATCATGAAAGGAACGCAAGGAGACGCCACCATGTTGAAACCAACCTGCCTCACTACAGTACCGGTAAGATTTTTTTATTTTTAGGGTTCCGTAAGTCTGAATACAAAAACGGAACCCTTATAGGATCACTCGTGTGTCTGTCCGTCCGACGTTTACAGTCATCTCCGAATCTATTAGACCGATTAAGTTGAAATTTGGTACACATATCAATTCCTGTGACCCAAACACAAAATTGTGACGTGAGCAGATGAAATCTGTATATGGGGGGTCGTTTTTGGAGGGGAAGGGTAAAATTAAAAAAAAATATCTGAAAACTGCAACGTGTTGCATATCAAATGAAAGGTCTTGTTGAGAAGATCTTAAATGTATTTTTTTGTACTTTTAAAATAAATAGTTTCTAACTTATTCAAGAAAATAGACGAAAATTGACCATCCCCCCCCCCTTATCTCCGAAACTACTGAACCTAAAATTTTGAAAAAAATACAGTAATTAGTTTTCTCCTTATAGATTATAGTAAAACATATTAGAAGTCCATGATATTAAAATAACATGGTAAATCACTCAATATCAACATCGTACGGAACCCTCTTCACGCGAGTAGTGCCGGCTTAGAATAGCACTACCCCGTTTCTTCCGGTGGGTGTACGTAAGAGGCGTCTAACGATATAACAACAACCTTTATTTTACCATCTTTTCCCCACTCAACTTTCCAAAGGTGGCTGAGGAATTTCTCATTCCTTAGTTCTGTCTACCCCATCTAGGGATTTATAGTCGTGAGTATATGTATGTATGTATGTATACAGTGGTCACTAAATCCTCTTCTAAGGTTTAATTGTGACCATCGTCCCCCGCTCTTACATTGTAAATCACAGTTGATTGTATTGCGTCTTAGTGACGATCTGTATTTATATACAATGCTGACTGACCATTGTAACATAGCCCGACTTCATACAATTAAAACGGCTTTTGTGCTAGAATTCTAAGTTGTTCAAGATTCTGAAACAATATTGATTAAAATTATTTTTAAATGGGTTCTAGTCTTGGTTCTTTCTTTAGAATCATGTAGCAAAAATATGACGGCGTTTCAATAAACAGTTTAGTGAGACTTCTTGTAAAATCAAATAAATCAAACCAAAAGCGACTGAAGACTTTCTAATTCTGAAGCTCTGGTTACACCTTTTCGGGATTTGTAGCTGTGAGTATATGTGTGTATGTTGTAGGACAATACATATTGTGAAATGAAATTTAAAAATTATGTATGAATTTTATTTTTCTTTATCACCTAAATATTACATTTAACGAAAACTCACTCACTTTCTTAAGACTACAAATGGCTGTATTGTTTCGTATCTTATTTAATGTATTCAGAAGCAATGATTTAAATAATAATAATATTGTTTACAGTTAATAATGGACCGCATCAGCAAGGGCATCACAGACAAAGTAACAAAGAGCGGACCGTTCGCCAACGCTTTCTTCAAATGGGCCTACACGTACAAACAAACGTGGATGAAGCGCGGATATGATACACCTCTGCTTAATAAGATTGTAAGTTATCAATTTTTCATTTATTATTATGCTGTGTAGTGCTGGCTTAGAATGTAACTACTATTTTCAACCACGGGTGTCGTAAGAGGCGACTAAGGGTATAGGGATGTTTTTAAGTGGTTTTTGGGCGTTGCGGTTGGAGACCCTTCTCCAATGATATTTTATTCCTACCATCTTGTCCCCTATCAACTTCCAAACGTGGCTGAGGAATTTCTGGCTCTGAAGCTCTATCTACCCCTTTTTGGGATCTATAGCCGTGAATATATGTATGTATGTATTTAATTAGTTATTGTAACATCATCAGCAAGCCAAAAGCTGTGACTGGTGGACAATGCCTTTTCTCAAAGATTTGCACAACGACGGTGCTGCCCTCATTGTATAATGTCACCTTATTTGCTATTTTCAACTTCAAAGAGTAACTGTACAGCATTGCTTTTGAATCAAAGTAATTATCATGCTCGTTTTATCATCTAATTAGGACAGAGTATCATTAACATTGCTAAGATGAACAGTACTAAAGAAAATAAAATTTAAAATGTTTTTCCTTATATTTATTTCATATACCAAAATATCGTAAGTAAGCTCTAAAAACCGTGTGACAAAATAACATATTGTTCAACGTAGAATGCCCCAACGCCTATTATTAGGCCCCTCAAATTCATATTTTCAACTATGGCAGTATAGCAAGCAACATGTAGTGAAAAGGCTAAGTAACAGATTTAGCTACGATTTTTAGTATCACATCTGTTGTTATTCAATTCAATTTTCAAAAGTGGCTGTGGAATTTCTTACACCGAAACTTTGGCTACCTTTTATAGGGATTTATAGCCGTGAGTATATGTATGTGTGCGATTGACACTTGGCCACTGATGTTGTCTTATTAGAGTGGACAAATAATAACGAGTTTTCATATAGTTAATGCTATTGACTAAAAGGGACTACCTTTTTTATATTATGATCTGCCTAAGGCTTTTGCAACTGTCTTGATCATATTGCTTAGAAAAATAAAACAATGAAAGAAAAACAATCTTATAAATTCTATTCGTCATATTTATTTTATACATCAAAATGTCATTAGTAATCGCAGAAAAGCGTGTACCAAATTAACTTCCCGTTCAATGTGGAGTACCTCAAGGTATTTTATTATTAAGTCCGCAATTATTATCTTTCAATCAATTGGCTGTAGTGATTTAAATTCATGTATGGTCCGTGTGTCACTACAAGTCTGGCGCTGACTGAAAATCAGTGTTGTGAGGTAAAACTCATAACGACAATGCTGAGTCAGATGCCATTTTGTTGTTTTCGCGCATTTTGTGAGATCGACACTGTTTTTATTGTTAAATGTTTTTGCCGTGTAGTGCCGGCTTAGAATGTCGCTATCCCTTTCTACCCACGGGTGTCGTAAGAGGCGACTAAGGGTATTGGGGCTTTTTATTGGAGTTTTGGGCGATGCGGTTGGAGACCCGTCACCAAAAACCTTTATTTTACTTTTCCTTACTCAACTTCCAAAAGTGGCTGAGGAATTTATAATTCCTTGGCTCTGGTTATCCCTTCTAGGGAATTATAGCCGTGAGTATATGTATGTATGTATGTTTTTTCCTTCATTTATTTAAAAAAAATATTTACATGTTCATGTGCGACAAATAAACGTTTTTTCTTTCTTGCTAGGTGTTCTCGCGTATCTCAGCCTTGCTGGGCGGCCGCATCCGCCTGATGATAGCGGGCGGCGCGCCGCTGTCGCCGGACACGCACCAGCAGAGCCGCATCTGCCTGGCCTGCAACGTGGTGGCCGGCTACGGCCTCACCGAGACCACGTCCTGCGCCACCGTCATGGACCCCTACGACAGGTATTACTATAACATACTATACAGCAGAGCCGCATCTGCCTGGCCTGCAACGTGGTGGCCGGCTACGGCCTCACCGAGACCACGTCCTGCGCCACCGTCATGGACCCCTACGACAGGTATTACTATAACATACTATACAGCAGAGCCGCATCTGCCTGGCCTGCAACGTGGTGGCCGGCTACGGCCTCACCGAGACCACGTCCTGCGCCACCGTCATGGACCCCTACGACAGGTATTACTATAACATACTATACAGCAGAGCCGCATCTGCCTGGCCTGCAACGTGGTGGCCGGCTACGGCCTCACCGAGACCACGTCCTGCGCCACCGTCATGGACCCCTACGACAGGTATTACTATAACATACTATACAGCAGAGCCGCATCTGCCTGGCCTGCAACGTGGTGGCCGGCTACGGCCTCACCGAGACCACGTCCTGCGCCACCGTCATGGACCCCTACGACAGGTATTACTATAACATACTATACAGCAGAGCCGCATCTGCCTGGCCTGCAACGTGGTGGCCGGCTACGGCCTCACCGAGACCACGTCCTGCGCCACCGTCATGGACCCCTACGACAGGTATTACTATAACATACTATACAGCAGAGCCGCATCTGCCTGGCCTGCAACGTGGTGGCCGGCTACGGCCTCACCGAGACCACGTCCTGCGCCACCGTCATGGACCCCTACGACAGGTATTACTATAACATACTATACAGCAGAGCCGCATCTGCCTGGCCTGCAACGTGGTGGCCGGCTACGGCCTCACCGAGACCACGTCCTGCGCCACCGTCATGGACCCCTACGACAGGTATTACTATAACATACTATACAGCAGAGCCGCATCTGCCTGGCCTGCAACGTGGTGGCCGGCTACGGCCTCACCGAGACCACGTCCTGCGCCACCGTCATGGACCCCTACGACAGGTATTACTATAACATACTATACAGCAGAGCCGCATCTGCCTGGCCTGCAACGTGGTGGCCGGCTACGGCCTCACCGAGACCACGTCCTGCGCCACCGTCATGGACCCCTACGACAGGTATTACTATAACATACTATACAGCAGAGCCGCATCTGCCTGGCCTGCAACGTGGTGGCCGGCTACGGCCTCACCGAGACCACGTCCTGCGCCACCGTCATGGACCCCTACGACAGGTATTACTATAACATACTATACAGCAGAGCCGCATCTGCCTGGCCTGCAACGTGGTGGCCGGCTACGGCCTCACCGAGACCACGTCCTGCGCCACCGTCATGGACCCCTACGACAGGTATTACTATAACATACTATACAGCAGAGCCGCATCTGCCTGGCCTGCAACGTGGTGGCCGGCTACGGCCTCACCGAGACCACGTCCTGCGCCACCGTCATGGACCCCTACGACAGGTATTACTATAACATACTATACAGCAGAGCCGCATCTGCCTGGCCTGCAACGTGGTGGCCGGCTACGGCCTCACCGAGACCACGTCCTGCGCCACCGTCATGGACCCCTACGACAGGTATTACTATAACATACTATACAGCAGAGCCGCATCTGCCTGGCCTGCAACGTGGTGGCCGGCTACGGCCTCACCGAGACCACGTCCTGCGCCACCGTCATGGACCCCTACGACAGGTATTACTATAACATACTATACAGCAGAGCCGCATCTGCCTGGCCTGCAACGTGGTGGCCGGCTACGGCCTCACCGAGACCACGTCCTGCGCCACCGTCATGGACCCCTACGACAGGTATTACTATAACATACTATACAGCAGAGCCGCATCTGCCTGGCCTGCAACGTGGTGGCCGGCTACGGCCTCACCGAGACCACGTCCTGCGCCACCGTCATGGACCCCTACGACAGGTATTACTATAACATACTATACAGCAGAGCCGCATCTGCCTGGCCTGCAACGTGGTGGCCGGCTACGGCCTCACCGAGACCACGTCCTGCGCCACCGTCATGGACCCCTACGACAGGTATTACTATAACATACTATACAGCAGAGCCGCATCTGCCTGGCCTGCAACGTGGTGGCCGGCTACGGCCTCACCGAGACCACGTCCTGCGCCACCGTCATGGACCCCTACGACAGGTATTACTATAACATACTATACAGCAGAGCCGCATCTGCCTGGCCTGCAACGTGGTGGCCGGCTACGGCCTCACCGAGACCACGTCCTGCGCCACCGTCATGGACCCCTACGACAGGTATTACTATAACATACTATACAGCAGAGCCGCATCTGCCTGGCCTGCAACGTGGTGGCCGGCTACGGCCTCACCGAGACCACGTCCTGCGCCACCGTCATGGACCCCTACGACAGGTATTACTATAACATACTATACAGCAGAGCCGCATCTGCCTGGCCTGCAACGTGGTGGCCGGCTACGGCCTCACCGAGACCACGTCCTGCGCCACCGTCATGGACCCCTACGACAGGTATTACTATAACATACTATACAGCAGAGCCGCATCTGCCTGGCCTGCAACGTGGTGGCCGGCTACGGCCTCACCGAGACCACGTCCTGCGCCACCGTCATGGACCCCTACGACAGGTATTACTATAACATACTATACAGCAGAGCCGCATCTGCCTGGCCTGCAACGTGGTGGCCGGCTACGGCCTCACCGAGACCACGTCCTGCGCCACCGTCATGGACCCCTACGACAGGTATTACTATAACATACTATACAGCAGAGCCGCATCTGCCTGGCCTGCAACGTGGTGGCCGGCTACGGCCTCACCGAGACCACGTCCTGCGCCACCGTCATGGACCCCTACGACAGGTATTACTATAACATACTATACAGCAGAGCCGCATCTGCCTGGCCTGCAACGTGGTGGCCGGCTACGGCCTCACCGAGACCACGTCCTGCGCCACCGTCATGGACCCCTACGACAGGTATTACTATAACATACTATACAGCAGAGCCGCATCTGCCTGGCCTGCAACGTGGTGGCCGGCTACGGCCTCACCGAGACCACGTCCTGCGCCACCGTCATGGACCCCTACGACAGGTATTACTATAACATACTATACAGCAGAGCCGCATCTGCCTGGCCTGCAACGTGGTGGCCGGCTACGGCCTCACCGAGACCACGTCCTGCGCCACCGTCATGGACCCCTACGACAGGTATTACTATAACATACTATACAGCAGAGCCGCATCTGCCTGGCCTGCAACGTGGTGGCCGGCTACGGCCTCACCGAGACCACGTCCTGCGCCACCGTCATGGACCCCTACGACAGGTATTACTATAACATACTATACAGCAGAGCCGCATCTGCCTGGCCTGCAACGTGGTGGCCGGCTACGGCCTCACCGAGACCACGTCCTGCGCCACCGTCATGGACCCCTACGACAGGTATTACTATAACATACTATACAGCAGAGCCGCATCTGCCTGGCCTGCAACGTGGTGGCCGGCTACGGCCTCACCGAGACCACGTCCTGCGCCACCGTCATGGACCCCTACGACAGGTATTACTATAACATACTATACAGCAGAGCCGCATCTGCCTGGCCTGCAACGTGGTGGCCGGCTACGGCCTCACCGAGACCACGTCCTGCGCCACCGTCATGGACCCCTACGACAGGTATTACTATAACATACTATACAGCAGAGCCGCATCTGCCTGGCCTGCAACGTGGTGGCCGGCTACGGCCTCACCGAGACCACGTCCTGCGCCACCGTCATGGACCCCTACGACAGGTATTACTATAACATACTATACAGCAGAGCCGCATCTGCCTGGCCTGCAACGTGGTGGCCGGCTACGGCCTCACCGAGACCACGTCCTGCGCCACCGTCATGGACCCCTACGACAGGTATTACTATAACATACTATACAGCAGAGCCGCATCTGCCTGGCCTGCAACGTGGTGGCCGGCTACGGCCTCACCGAGACCACGTCCTGCGCCACCGTCATGGACCCCTACGACAGGTATTACTATAACATACTATACAGCAGAGCCGCATCTGCCTGGCCTGCAACGTGGTGGCCGGCTACGGCCTCACCGAGACCACGTCCTGCGCCACCGTCATGGACCCCTACGACAGGTATTACTATAACATACTATACAGCAGAGCCGCATCTGCCTGGCCTGCAACGTGGTGGCCGGCTACGGCCTCACCGAGACCACGTCCTGCGCCACCGTCATGGACCCCTACGACAGGTATTACTATAACATACTATACAGCAGAGCCGCATCTGCCTGGCCTGCAACGTGGTGGCCGGCTACGGCCTCACCGAGACCACGTCCTGCGCCACCGTCATGGACCCCTACGACAGGTATTACTATAACATACTATACAGCAGAGCCGCATCTGCCTGGCCTGCAACGTGGTGGCCGGCTACGGCCTCACCGAGACCACGTCCTGCGCCACCGTCATGGACCCCTACGACAGGTATTACTATAACATACTATACAGCAGAGCCGCATCTGCCTGGCCTGCAACGTGGTGGCCGGCTACGGCCTCACCGAGACCACGTCCTGCGCCACCGTCATGGACCCCTACGACAGGTATTACTATAACATACTATACAGCAGAGCCGCATCTGCCTGGCCTGCAACGTGGTGGCCGGCTACGGCCTCACCGAGACCACGTCCTGCGCCACCGTCATGGACCCCTACGACAGGTATTACTATAACATACTATACAGCAGAGCCGCATCTGCCTGGCCTGCAACGTGGTGGCCGGCTACGGCCTCACCGAGACCACGTCCTGCGCCACCGTCATGGACCCCTACGACAGGTATTACTATAACATACTATACAGCAGAGCCGCATCTGCCTGGCCTGCAACGTGGTGGCCGGCTACGGCCTCACCGAGACCACGTCCTGCGCCACCGTCATGGACCCCTACGACAGGTATTACTATAACATACTATACAGCAGAGCCGCATCTGCCTGGCCTGCAACGTGGTGGCCGGCTACGGCCTCACCGAGACCACGTCCTGCGCCACCGTCATGGACCCCTACGACAGGTATTACTATAACATACTATACAGCAGAGCCGCATCTGCCTGGCCTGCAACGTGGTGGCCGGCTACGGCCTCACCGAGACCACGTCCTGCGCCACCGTCATGGACCCCTACGACAGGTATTACTATAACATACTATACAGCAGAGCCGCATCTGCCTGGCCTGCAACGTGGTGGCCGGCTACGGCCTCACCGAGACCACGTCCTGCGCCACCGTCATGGACCCCTACGACAGGTATTACTATAACATACTATACAGCAGAGCCGCATCTGCCTGGCCTGCAACGTGGTGGCCGGCTACGGCCTCACCGAGACCACGTCCTGCGCCACCGTCATGGACCCCTACGACAGGTATTACTATAACATACTATACAGCAGAGCCGCATCTGCCTGGCCTGCAACGTGGTGGCCGGCTACGGCCTCACCGAGACCACGTCCTGCGCCACCGTCATGGACCCCTACGACAGGTATTACTATGTGGGACTCATCGTTCAAATGTTTTCGTTCTTGAAAACCTCATGTGGAGATTATTACTAATAAATAAAGAAAAAATAGAGGAAAGAAAAAATTCGACACAGGCGGGAATCGAACCCGCGACCTCGGGTATACGCCCCCGTCACTCTGCCAATTGAGCTACCGTGTCAATGGCTGCCAGTGCGAAATTCTTCTATCCTTTGTTTCTTTTTACACTTTTAAGTAGTGTATGCATTCCCTACCTCCGAATTTTTTACAAATTCGGAATACCAGAGGTCGCGGGTTCGATTCCCGCCTGTGTCGAATTTTTTCTTTCCTTTATTTATTCTTTATTTATTTTTATATAGCTATAGAAAAGGTGAAGAAATTGTGAGGATAGTTTAAAATCATCGTTTTTCCTATCGCATGACAGGGACCCTCAGAGAGTTGGCTAAATTTGATGACATCTATCAAGTAAATGTCAATTTTAGAAAATAGGAAGTCTGTCGGGTCAACTTGTATATTTAATCCCACCAAAAACATTAAATGTAAAAAAATGCCAAGTCTCTCGATGCAGTCTTTCCATCGTAAAAAGTTTTGAGATCTCATAGAAGCCAAGTCCTATTCAAAATATTTCGTAGTTATAAATCAACATTTAGTAATTGTATCAATAGTTTTCTTTATATTATAATTATAGTGACTTGGCAATGAGCACAAGAAGAAACAAATAAAACGGCATATTTGGAGGAGTTTAAAGTTACACACACCGCATGCGTAAACATTAATATCACAAAATTAATTTTCTGTTGGTTTATCCGTGTCGTCCCAACCGAATTTCGGCAACGGCAGTCAGTCTTAGTGCACTCTCGATTCATTTACTTTCATAAAGCGATGGCCCGTAAGGTATTCTTAATTATTGTATTGGAGAATGTAGTCGGTAGTGACCATCATGATTCACACATAACAAATAATCTGATCACTGGTCTCGTCAGTAACATTTGCACATAAATTCCAGGCAGCAAGCAGCTTTTAATTTGTGCTCATTGCCAAGTCACTATAATTATAATATAAAGAAAACTATTGATACAATTACTAAATGTTGATTTATAACTACGAAATATTTTGAATAGGACTTGGCTTCTATGAGATCTCAAAACTTTTTACGATGGAAAGACTGCATCGAGAGACTTGGCATTTTTTTACATTTAATGTTTTTGGTGGGATCTCATTTATTTTTTGTAAGTGTATTTCTTTCTTTTACTTTTAGGTGACCTCACAATTTCTTGGACGTCAGCTACTGCTTTGCTTAGAACCCATTCTCTGTCTCTATCTCTTTTGTTTCTTCTCTGAGGCTTCGTTACTTCTAAGGTAGACAAGTCTGGGCGATATATACTTCGGAGTCGATTATATTCAGCTATTGCTGTCTCCTGAGCTTTGATACTACTAAAATTCACTTATCGTTTGACGACTGAAAACTCCCATACATGCTGTATGACAACGAATGAAATAAACACGACCCATCTCCAGGAATAGAGATGACTCTGTGTGGACAAAGGTCGCCATTTATGTACAATATTTCACGTTCCATTACACTATATTTACAATTACTTCTATAACAATAGGGCTTAAACTTATATATATATGCAAACTAAATAGAACTAAACTAACTAACAAATAACTAACTAAATAAATATATATCTACTAACTTACAAACTATAACTAAACTAAACTAAATAACACGTAAAGTTCTCCGAATATCAATGATCACTACAATATTTTTTAGTTTCGAAATGGGTTTTCATTGACAGATGTATCAAATGAATATTATCGAATTATTTTGAAGTACTACTTACACTGCGCTTTGTAACGAAACCATAGAGCGATTCAGACAGGTACAACGCCATCTATCGAGCGCTCATACAATATTTATCGCAATACAATGGAGTTTTAGCTTTATTAATTTAATGAACTTTATGTATTAATTTGTATTAATGATAGTCTATGTATTACATTTATATTATTCTTTTCTATTCTATGTATGTATTCATCCAATTGAATAGGTACTTGAACAACGAACAAAGTTAACAATGCAGTCAAAATCCATACATAATGTTCTTGCCAAACCGCAAATATAAAATTGTTTTCTATGGCATATAATTTTTTAATGTTTTTATAATTTTTCCTTTATATGTGGCTAATGACCTATCTTGGTCCAAAATTTGAAGTTTCTAAGTCTGCTAGAAGTACCTTAGATTTTTGATGATCTGTCAGTGAGTCAGTGAGTGACAAAATGGTGTAACTTTGATCGACCGTAACTCCTAAACTATTAATTCATTTGGCGTGTAATTTCGAACTTAAGCTTATTCTAATGCCTACTATTATTCACCGAAAACCTAAACTCCTAGCTTTGTCCACGTCGAAGATATAGGGGGGGGCGAAACAGCCGCGAACCGCTTCGAGAAAAGATGGTACGGCCGTGCCCGTTTTGCTCGAGACTTGGCAGGGGCACTGCCGTGCCCCCAGATATATCTTAAAAGTCTCGAAACTTTTTGATAAAATATTCATAAAAGCTGACATATGAAACAACTGTGTAACGTCGACATATAATAGCACTGATCCATTTCTAGCCGTGTAGTGTCGGCTTAGAATAACACTACCCCATTTCTACCCGTGGGTGATCGTAAGAGGCGACTAAGGGCTTATAAAGTGATTTTTGGGCGATGTGGTTAGAGACCCGTCACCAAAAACATTTATTATTACCATCTTTTCCCCAATCAACTTCCAAAAGTGGCTGAGGAATTTTTCATTCCAAAGCTCTGTCTACCCCGTTAAGGGATTTATAGCCGTGAGTATATGTATGTATGTATGATCCATTTCTGTCCGCGGGTGTCGTAAGAGGCCACACGAGCGTTTCGGAGTGGAGGGATGTGATTGAAAACCTATCACCAACAGATTCTACCACAATAATTTTACCATATTTTCCCTACTAAATTTAACTAAATAAATTTAACTACTAATGTGGATAAAACAAAAACTATGGTTTTTGAGAGAGAGGTGAATATGACCGAATGCGTGATTGAGATTAATGGTAAGAAAGTGGAACAAGTGAAAGAGTTTGTATATTTGGGAAGTTTGTTTACTAGGGATGGAAAGTGTGATGAAGATATCGAGAGAAGAGTGAAAAAGGGTAATGCGGTAAATGGAGCACTGGATAGTCTAATGTCTAGTCAGTCGGTGTCTGAAAAGGCCCGAATGGCTGTGCATGATGCTGTCCTCGTTCCTACGCTTATGTATGGCAGTGAATGTTGGGTGTGGCAGAAGAAGCATGAAAGTAGAGTGAATGCAGTAGAAATGAGATCCCTCAGAAAAGTGTGTAATGTAAGGTTATGTGATCGTGTGAGGAATGATGTGATTCGTGAAAGGTGTGGTGTAAAAGATGATATTGTAAGAAAGATAGAAAAAGGAATGTTGAGATGGTTTGGGCACATAGAGAGAATGGATGACAGTAAATTGGTGAAAGAGATATATAGAGCCAATGTGGAAGGTAATGTTAGTAGAGGACGACCTCGGAGGACACATTTGGATCAAATAGAAAATGTGCTCAAAAAGGCAGGTGTCCGCAGTATGAAGAATAAAAGAGCATGTATGAAAAGATTGATGGATGTAAACGAAGCCAGAGAGGTTTGCCAGGATCGTACAAAGTGGCGATCGATAGTCTCTGCCTACCCCAATGGGAACTAACGGCGTGAGAATATGTATGTATGTATGTATATGTAAATTTAACTGAAAAATTTTCAATTCTGAATCTTGTTTGCTTGCATAGCCGTAGGTTTCTGTATATATATACATATAATCACAGCTGTAAATCCCTAGAAGAGGTAGCCAAAGGTTTATGATAAAAAATCCTCAGCGACTTTTGGTAGTTTAGGGGGGAAAGTAAAGTAAAATATCTAATCGCCCAATTTCCGAACACCTGCATTTTGCCACTATCTTACAATCCCTTACAAATTTCCATTCATTGTTCTAGATCCACCGGCCGCGTGGGCGCCCCGACTACAGGAACTGACATCAAGCTGGTCAATTGGGAAGAGGGTGGATACAGAGTTACCAACAAACCTTTCCCACAGGTAACAATAAATACAATCTTGAAAACAATTTATGACTTTAAATATGCTGCTTTCTGCAGTTGTGTTTGAGTCTTTCCCATTATTTATAGAAATATGAGAATATTTTTGCAATACAGTAATCAATTCTTCATTTCAGTGAGAAAAAACTTCAAATATGTTAATAATTTCTATAAATCATTAAAATACAATATATTTCGCTAGTGTAAAGATGTTATCATTGAGTTACTAAATTTGTACTTCGAAATTACCTCTCAACCTAGCTCATTTAAGTCTAACTGTGGCATTTCTCATAATAGAATTTTTTTGTTCATGAAATGTTTTTTTTTCCTTTGTTTATCCTTTGTGACATTTCTCGTTCATACACCAGTTTAATCGCGGTTTATTTATATTTATACATAAATGTTTAACTTTCAAGTGTAACACAATAGTCCTTAATAAAAACACTAAATAATAACCACGTTTCCATCTTGCAATGCGAGATAATATAGTTCTTACTAAAGACACAATATTATAACTACGTTTCAATCTTACAGGGTGAGATAATAGTTGGAGGTGAATCCGTAGCAGAAGGCTACTACAAAAACCCAGAGAAAACCCGCGAAGAGTTCCTCACCACAGATGGCCAGCGTTGGTTCAGAACTGGAGACATCGGAGAATTGCACGACGATGGATGCATCAAGATTATTGGTAATTATTACCTTGTTAGGTAGCTGTGTAGTGTCAGCTTAGAATAGCACTACCCCATTTCTTCCGGTAAGTGTGCGTAAGAGGCGAGGCGTGGGGCTTTTAAGGGATTTTTGGGCGATGCAGTTGGAGACCCATCACAAACAACCTTTATTTTACCATCTTTTCCCCACTCAACTTTCTAAAAGTGGCCGAAGAATTTCTTATTCCTTAGCTCTGGGTACCCCTTCTAGAGATTTATAATCCCCGCCTATGTCGAAATTTTTCTTTCCTTTATTTATTACTAAAACCTAACCCTCTAATTCCAGACCGCAAAAAGGACCTAGTAAAATTGCAAGCCGGCGAATACGTATCCCTCGGCAAAGTGGAAGCAGAACTAAAAACGTGTCCAATTGTAGAAAATATCTGCGTGTATGGAGACAGCAGTAAGAACTACACCGTGGCTTTGGTAGTTCCTAATCAGAACCATCTCACGGAGTTAGCCAAGAGAATTGGGGTTGATAGCGCGTTTGACCAACTTTGCCAGAATGCTGACGTCGAGAAGGCTGTTGTTAAGGAATTGGCTGAGCATGCTAAGAAATGTAAGTGGTTTTGACTGGTTTTTTACGTTGTCGTTGGTGGTTTCAGTAGTGGGGAAATCTTTTTTTATCCAATGACGTCATGTTCCTTACTTATTTACCGATTTTACCTTCCAAAGGTTTTCTGAATAATTTTACGTTATAGCGAACAATCGCAGTAAGTGTCACTTTTTCCAACAAACTATTTTGTGCATGCATTCGGCTTCCACCGATTTAACAAATAAAACCTCGAGCTAATTCTCAAAAATTTAATTTCAGGCGGTCTAGAGCGATTCGAAGTCCCAATCGCCGTGAAACTATGCACAGAAGTGTGGTCCCCGGACATGGGGCTGGTGACGGCCGCGTTCAAGATCAAGAGGAAAGACATCCAGGACCGCTACAAGGAGGACATCAAACGGATGTACGCCTCATGAAATTAAAACTACTTGGCTGGAAGCGCCCGATACCCTTGCCTCCGAAACGGATTGTCTATGCCCCGGCCGCTGTACATAGTTGACCTCCGTGAGGTACGGGATAACCTTATTTATTTACTTTAACCGACCGTTAGCATTTTAAAAGTGTATTTCTTTTCGTTTACCCATTTACCAGTGGTTTGTGATATAAATTGGCGATTGGACTTTTTCAACATTGATTTAGAATGTATATTCTCATGTCGATATTTAACGGGTCTTGCACAGAACTCGTGCTAATGTTTAAAAGCTATCGAAATTAGGTCTGAGATCATTATTTCTAGAATATTTTTTATCGCATATCCGGGCACATCACATTAATTGTAATTGACTTTTAAAACAGCCGTAGTAACTAATGCCAATAAATTTCCAAATGCAAATTATAGTGAATGCATAATAATGCACTTCGGTGTCGAAAATTTGTACATATTTGTTAAAATTATGCGAATGAATGGTTAAGTGAACGAGCGAGTGAATGGTTAGTTTGTGTAGTAGGAAAAATGAATTTTATTCCTAAAATACTAAGTGTGTTTTGTTTAAATATGAGAAGTATTTAAAGTGGAATAAATTTTTAGGCTGTGTAAGACCACAAAGGTTGTAGTTCGTTATCACAATTTACACGAAAGGTGGTCAAACACAATATTAATTTTGTATTTTAAAATTTACAATGAGATTTTTTCGGTATGAACCTTGGAGTAGAATGGCCTATTAATCTCTAATAATAAATAGGTAGATCTTTCTGGATAAAATAAATATTTCATAACCGAATCTTACTCTGTTTTTTTGTAATAAATCCGGCATTCGGTAAAATTGTAAGCATTTGTTATATTGTACACCTTTTTAAAATCAAAATAAAATAAATAGCCATTGTATTCAGGTGAAAAAGTAAATTCGCTTAGAATAAGTCGAATTGTTTGTAGTACTTAGGGGATATGGGGGTTTCAGTTTAGCTCTTAATTTTAATAAAATGATGCAATAATATATTTTTTGTATAGTTTAAAATCATTTTTCACGACAGGACTAAACACTAAGTATAAATGCATTTTTATTTTAGATTATTATATCTAGTAATTGAATTATAAACTCAAATTTCCTCTTAGATAAAATATTGTAAAAAGTTGTGTAGCTTTATTGTTAATAATCAATTTTTATTCCGAAAAGCATTTTATTATGTCCGAGGCATTTTCCATAGTTACTGTCGTGAAAGACTTGTCCGAGTTAGTGAGTAAATTAAGTTGTGTTTTTGTTGTCAATACTTCAATATATTGACGTACGCATGTCATTGTCAATTTAATATGAGACTATTATTTGTTGGCTAGTGTTTTATTACTATGTAATCACGAATAGGTTCTTACTTAAATGCCAAAATATTACTGACTTAAAATTTGGAAATCTCGGTGTTTATATATCAAATTAATCTATGTAACTTGCAGTTCCATTTATTGTATTTAATATATTAATTATATTATAATGTATAATTAATTACAGGTTACTTCTTTATTGAACTTTTAAATATGATTACTATTCTTATATTTTATGTCAAGAATGAATGACAAATTATTATTATCATTCGTTCTTCTCAATCCTATGTGTTCTATATGGCGGTTGTATTTGACTAATTAAAAGTTCAGTAAAGAAGTATTTATAAAGTAAATTCCGTAAAGTAAAGTAAAGTAATAAATGTTCGATGTTTCGACGTTATTTGTAAAATAATAACAGTTTATAATTAATATTAGCAGCTATTTTGCTCAGTTTTTAATGTGAATGCTTTATTTTGTTCTTAGGAATTATAGCAAAAATACAGTTTTGTATTATTTATTCAATAAATGTTAATAAAATCAATAAGTTCGTTTTACTTTAAATTTTTACTGTCCGCTTTAATTCTAATATCAATAATTGGAGCGAAGCTCCATTTACCCCCGACTTTTGTATTAGGCTTGTCACAGAACTCCTCCCAAACGATTGATCCGATCACAGCCCAATTATTGCACAATGGTTCAAGATATCAAGGACAAGGTTTTAACGAGAGAGAAAAGAGAGAGAGAGAGAAAATTTAGATAGCTTTTACCATTGAGGAATAATCACCCTTGAAAGTATCCCATGTAAGTCGACTTGCTCGCCCTAGCGAGTACTCGACAATCACTCGCCACTTCGCTCCAATTTGGCATCGCGAAGCATTAATGCCCACCTAGTTAACGTACCCTTGGTTATTCTAATAGGCTATTTGACTGTAATAAAAATATACATTTCTTTTATTTCATTAGTCTTAATATTTCTTTTTAGGAGCAATACGTAGTAATGCGTGATAAAAATATTGCATTATTTCACTAAAATCCGTCTTCTAAAATAAGTATTTTTGATGCAACTGTCACGTGACTAAAAACGACCGTGATTGGCTATTTCTATAATGACGTAGATTGCACAAAAAAAGACTGTGTATCGCTTCGCTCATTGGTGTTTAATGCGGAATTGACGTCATTTGTGCTACAGCCGCCATATTACTTAATGTCGCGTTTTCGCGGCACATTTGAATATGACATTTTCTTTTTATATTTTTTAATTAAATAGCTAAAATGAAGAAAGAAAACTAATTTTTCAGGTCTCCTTATAAGCAAATTAACACCGTAAGATAGTTTTCAAAACTTAGTCAAATAGCCTATTGAAATCTATTAAGTTCTAGGGAGAAATGACCTCATAGAAATAAGTTAATGTATGTAAGATCTATGCAAAAGAGCCGTTATATATTGCTCGTTCCAAAGCTCAACGATAAGTAGCAGGCGAAAGGTATAATCATAAAGGCTATCGGATATAATATTTTTAGGAGCCTATATTCTATAGTAATGGAAATATTTGGGAAATATGCGTCCTGCGATTAATTTTGATACAAAGGATGATGTGCATTTCGTTTCTAAATATGAAAGTATTTCAATTTCAATTTATTTATTTGCATACATGTACACATTTATTACGGGTGGAAAGATGTAATATTCATACAGGGAAGTACATGCATCCTGAAAGGATGTAGCATAAACATTAAAACTTATATCTAAATAAAATAAACTTCTTAACAATAAAAACAAAACAGTAATAAGCCTTTTATCTCAATTTGAACAGTGTTAAAATGTATCATTTAAAAATTCGTTTATGGAGTATTATTATTACATTTATTAATCAGAAAGTTCTTTAATTTTGTACAAAAGTGCTTTATATTTTCTTGGTTTTTTATATCGATCGGTAATTTATTAAAGATTAATATGGCATGTAGTATGGGCTTTTTTTATAAATTTCCAACATTGGCTCTGGCAAAACAAGTTTATCTTTACGTCGGGCACTTGTGTTGTATTTATAGAGGGTAGGGTGTTTGTTTACATAGGTGGCAATTTCTAAAATGTATAGGCAAGGGACAGTCAGGATGCTTTCTTGTTTAAAATGTGGTTTACAGCTATCAGTTTGATCTATATTGACTATAATTTTAAGGAATTTTTTCTGCAGTATAAATAGGTCTACAGCGTCTACACTGTTTCCCCATAGTATAGTGCCGTAGCTAAGCCATGCGTGTGCATAGGCGTAGTAGGCGGCCAACGCGCAATCTTTTTGTGTGTTTCTTTTTAATATACATAGAGCATAAATAAATTGTGATAGTTTTGTTTTTATATTCGCTATGTGGGATTTCCAGTTTAAATTCGTATCTATAGTAATACCTAGTAGTTTAAATTCAGAAACTTCTTCTATTTTAAGACTTGATTTAGTTTGGGAAAGATCTAGAGGTAGTTTTTGATGTGGTTTAAATTGTATTAATTTGGTCTTTTTAGTATTTATTTGGAGTTTATGTTCATATAACCAATTTTGTAGACATTTAAAAGATTCTTGTATGTAGCTGTGGATGTCATGATTTTTGAGACATTTGAAGAGGAGCGATATGTCATCTGCAAACAGAACACACATAGGTTTTGAAGCTTTGGGTAGATCGTTTATATATGCCAAAAAAAGCAAACATCCTATCACGCTGCCTTGGGGTATTGAATGATTAGTTTGAATGTATCCTGATATTATCATTTGTTGCGCCTTAGTTTCTTCATGTAAAAAGTTAATTTGTACAAACTGTTGCCTATCTGTTGCCTAGTAGTATAGTAAGTATTATATATATCTAATAAATAAAGAATAAATAAAGGAAAGAAAAATTTCGACACAGGCGGGGATCGAACCCGCGACCTCGGGTAAACGCCCCGGACGCTCTGACAACTGAGCTACCGTGTCAGTTGGCTGCCAGTGCGAAATTCCTCTATCCTTTATTTCTTTTTACACGTTTAAGTAATGTTTGCGTTTCCTACCTCCGAATTTTTTACTAATTCGGAAGGCCACTTGGGCCACTTAGACCACTTGGGGCGTTTTCAACATTTGCATTCTATCTGAAAAGGTAGACAAGTGGCCTTCCGAATTAGTAAAAAATTCGGAGGTAGGAAACGCAAACACTACTTAAACGTGTAAAAAGAAATAAAGGATAGAGGAATTTCGCACTGGCAGCCAACTGACACTACGGTAGCTCAGTTGGCAGAGCGTCCGGGGCGTTTACCCGAGGTCGCGGGTTCGATCCCCGCCTGTGTCGAAATTTTTCTTTCCTTTATTTATTCTTTATTTATTAGTAATAATCCCCACATGAGGTTTTCATGAACAAAAAGATTTAAATTATGTGATAGTTAGGCGTTTTCAACATTTGCATTCTATCTGAAAAGGTAGACAAGTGGCCTTCCGAATTAGTAAAAATTTGGAGGTAGGAAACGCAAACACTACTTTAACGTGTAAAAGAAATAAAGGATAGAAGAATTTCGCACTGGCAGCCAACTGACACGGTAGCTCAGTTGGCAGAGCGTCCGGGGCGTTTACCCGAGGTCGCGGGTTCGATCCCCGCCTGTGTCGAAATTTTTCTTTCCTTTATTTATTCTTTATTTATTAGTAAAAAATATGTTGTTAGCTGTGAAGAAAAAACCGTAAAGAATCACGTATGACCAAGCAATACTTATTCATTTGACAGTTTATCCGTACAAAATCGTTGATAGGCTATCTTCTAGCATGTCAATATACGAGGGGCATGCCAATAGAAGTTAGATACTCTGAGACTGAGAAAAGATCTCATTTAATTGACACTGGCAAGCTATACACCATCTTATAGGCTGGTTTTTTATTGACACATTTGAATATAGAACACACTTCTCTTATTTATTTTTTATTTGAATGAGCATCATTTTTCCGAGAATCTGGCGGGAATTCACTTGCAACAATGGAGCTCAGTCGACGTGATTTTCGCGCTATGATTTATTATGACTTTAAAAAAGGTTTAAAGCCTCACGAATGTTTTGAACTTTTAGCTTCTACTTTTGGTGAGTCTGCTTGTTCCCGAGCAACAGTATTCAATTGGTTTGCTGAATTTAAAAGAGGACGGGGATGTCTCGAAGATGAAGCGAAGACAGGACGGCCGCCAACCGCGGTCACGCAAGAAAACGTTTATGCAGTCGAAAAACGTATTCGCGAAAACCGACGAATTACATATGTAGAGTTAGAGCGAGAACTAGGAATTGGATCAGCAGCAATGCAAACCATAATTCACGACCACCTTTCTCTCCGTAAACGTTGTTCGAGATGGGTGCTGCACAAACTTACCGATGAGCAGAAAGACCGTCGGGTGGATTGGTGCCTATTCATGATAGATAAATTCAACGGAGGCGAGAAAAAAAACGTATATGATAACAATCAAAGCGACAGTCAACTGTATGGTGCTTTGAAGACGAGCCAACTCCAACGAAATGTCGCCTCGCACGAAGCACACAGAAACAAATGGTCGCCTCGTTTTTCTGCAAAACGGGTCATATTGCTACTGTTGTGTTAGAGAATGAAAGAACGGTGAACTCCGAATGGTCTGTGACAGTTTGTGCTCCAACAGTAATATCAGCTTGGTGTGACAAGCGACCGAAGTCAGGAATCCGGCACCTTCTCTGGCACCACAATGCGGCGCCGCACACGTCTGCTAGAACACTAGACTTTTTCAACTCGAAAAATATGTCAATTCTCCCCCACCCGCCATATTCCCCTGACCTAGCGCCTTATGATTTTTACTTGTTTCCAAAAATCAAAGAAAAACTAAAGGGAAGAGGTTTGAAAGCAAAGAAGATGCGCTGGTTGCCTATATTTTCGAGATTTCTGAGGTACCGTAAGAGCGGGTTACTTTAGCTCTAGCGGGTAACTATGGCTCAAACCGGAAAAAAAATTAAACTTCCCACCTCATCGTTACTATGGTGGCAACCTATCTAGTTGAATTTGCCAATGTTAGATGGCGGTATTAGCACTCGTTTTTTATTGGTTGCACAGTTCTGACATGAGTTTTCACTGTCAGTTTGAATTCAAACTTACTTGCCATGAACACTTGGACGACTTACGTCTGCAAACTTTCTTGTGATACAGTAGGTTTTAGGTAAGTTTTACTTTATTATTTTATTTGTTGTGGTCAGAAATTTATTCATAAGTAAAATAAAGGCAGAAACTATAGTGTTATCATAAGTTTGAGTACTAAAATATTCAAAATTAAGTGTGGGGTTACTTTAACTCATATATTCGGGTTACTTTGGCTGTTCAGCCGATGTTACTTTATCTTTATCTTTTACAATGTTCTCTTTGAACTACCTAGACTATGAATGACCCAGACAAGGGTAGATACAGCAGGACCAAAAGCGGATGGATAGATACAGTGACCTTTGAGGATTGGTTTATCAAACATCTTATTCCCATTCTTAGGAAAAAAGATGGATGAAAGAACCTAGAAGATCCTAAAGAGTCCTAACGTCCTGTCGGACTGTGAAAAGCCAAACATTGCGTTCGTTTGTTTGCCTCCTAATGCAATACACATTCTTCACCCACTGGATGTTGCTTACTTTAGGCCACTTAAATGCAAGTGACGTCAAATTCTATTGGACTGGAAGAGCAAGGCCCACTACACCAAAAGATCAAATTCCTCGCCTGTTGACAACAAGTAAAATAACGATGATTCTCATTCATAAGACTGGCTGATTAGATACTGTATGACTTAAGTTCCTACTATTTTTGATATTTTATTAGTATAAAGTAAAAATTACGTTTTTTATAATAAATATTATAAAGTTTTTAACATTTTGTTAGCTTGCTGCTTGTTGATTTTGGAAAAAAAATGTTTTGTTAAAGTTTCCTTTGAAAATTATACTTTTTTATAAGTCAGATGTTTCTTTTGTTTATATTCTATCACTTAAAAGTGTTTAAATTGGCTAAGCATTTGATTAAGTATCGTTATGGAGTGTAAAAAAATGCAAGCCAAAGTTACCCTCTTTTTAGAACAACTTTGGCTCCAAGTAAAAAAAAATATAAAAAAATATGGTCACAGTTTAATTAAAAAATATATATATTTCTGGTTAGTTTTGATCCTCATAAACCATTTAAAACCAATAAACTGTTATAAACTCTTACCCCAACTCTACAGTAGTGATTTTTATAAAATTGTTAGAAAAAAGTAGCTAAAGTAACCCGACTTTACGGTATCTAAAGAAGAGTGGTCACAGGTATTTTCCAATTGGTTCAGACGTATGGAAAAGTGTATACGTGCTCAGGGTGAATACTTTGAAAAGATCGATACTTGTAATAAAGAATTTTAATATTTTTTGAGTATCTAGTTTCTTTTGGCATGCCTCTCGTACTGTCAAGACAGTAAAAAAATGTGCTCTAAATAATGTTTCATTTGTTTTCCGGTTTGAATCTTTTTACTGGTGGCTTAATACAAACTAAATCAAAATTGTAAAAAAAACATTATCACTCTTTAATTAAAACGGAAATAAGTTGTTAGATGAGATTGAATGTGGGCGGTCAGTAGAGATATAGTAGTAAGTAGTAGTAGACGATATATTATATTTCTTTCCATTGATAAAAAGATAAAAGATATTTATTTGTTACCAAACCACAATAACAACATATAAAAACATTACAAACAAAATAAGACAAAAGATGGCAACAAAAAGGCAAAGTACCTCAGCTAGGTTCCCAATATTATCCCAATATTATAATTATCAATCATTGAAGATATAATGGAATGTAAAGATTCTGGGCATTGGACACATGCGAACATGGTACATATAATGGACATGACCAACGTTTTTTATTTTACACGTCAAATAAATCTACAAAAAATTACGAGAAAAACTGTATTTTCACTTTTTTATCTCATAACTTAAAAAATGACTGAACTATTTAGGTTCAAAGTGCGCATTTCGGCCGACGGAGTTAAATGCGGTTGGCGCGGGCAAAGTGACGATGTGACGTCACAACCCAGCTATTCGTCGCTCACGCTTGCATACGCATGGAGTTTTTATAGATTTAAGCGGCCAGTACACAATGGCCAGTGATGGGCCACGATCCGCAATGCACAATTGTAGGCCACGATCACTTGGTGTTCTCACAATGGCCTATTGCTCATTACTGCCTGGCAATCCACTTGCGATGGACGTCGAAGTAATTATGGCTGCAGCTATTAATTTATGTTATTTTACGTCATATAGTGATTAGTGATTATAAATACATTTTGCAATAAAATATTCCAAAAAAGTATAAGTATCTATGAGCGGCCGGTGAAAAACTAAACAATGGCCCACTGTGGAAACACCACCGGCCACGCTACGCCACAATTCCTTTGAAGTGTGCCCGAAAAACCGACAACTTCGCCATTGCGCGCCTCGATCGACAATTGTCCGCCATCATGCACCATTGCCCCCTGTACACAGTGGCGATAGCGTGCAGTGGGCCATTGTGGGCCATTGTGTACTGGGCGCTATACAAAATGGCAAATAAATACTGTATTATTCCTCAGTGTTTCAACTCTGCAGTTATGATACCTAATAATAGTATCTACACTACAGCCCTCTTGTGAAATTGCATGTGCCCAACGGGGTCCATATTTATTACTGTA
Source organism: Bedellia somnulentella (assembly GCA_963576735.1). Classification (NCBI taxonomy): domain Eukaryota; kingdom Metazoa; phylum Arthropoda; class Insecta; order Lepidoptera; family Bedelliidae; genus Bedellia; species Bedellia somnulentella. The sequence goes on along the minus strand of OY755175.1, from coordinate 692,843 downwards.
CCGTGATTACACCAACTATTTGTACACTTATGGTATGCAATATAAGTTTGAGTTTGAGTTTAAAACACTAGATAAATCTTTTTCCTTGCTGTGTAGTGTTGGCATAGAATAGCACTATCCCTCTTCCGGTGAATGTACGTGTAAAGGTATTGGCGCTTTTAAGGGATTTTTGGGTGATGAGGTTGCAGACCCATCACCAACAACCTTTATTTTACTATCTTATCCCCACTTATCTTTCCAAAAGTGGCTGAGAAATTTCTAATTCCTTAGCTCTGGCTACCCCATCTAGGAATTTATAGCCGTGATTATATGTATGTATATAAGTTTTTGTATTTGTCTATTTTTCTTACCTATTATAGGAAACTATCAAGACCCACTAATATAAAAATATAATGATACATACATACATATAATCACGGCTATAAATCTCTGGAGGGGGTAGCCAGAGATGAGGAATTAGAAGTTCCTAAACCTTTTTTGGAAAGTTGAGTGGGGAAAAGATGGTAAAGGTAAAATAAAGGTTGCTGGTGATGGGTCTCTTACCACATCGCCAAAAAATCCCATAAAGAACCATTACCGTTAGTCGCCTTTTACGTACACCCAACGGAAGAAATGGGGTAGTGCTATTCTTAGCTGACACCACACAGCAATACAAATAAAATCACGGATATAAAATTGAAATAAGGTTGGCCAACGCTTCAGCATTAAAATTTTGTTTGCTACTTTTGGAACTTGAGTGCGGAATAGATTGAATAATAAAGGTTGTTATTGATGGGTGATGGGTCTCCAGCCGCTGAGTTTCACCCTTCTGAAGAAACGAGTTAGTGCTATTCTGTGCCATTAGAACATGGATAACATAAAACAAACACCAACACCAATAATCCTCTGTAAAATTAATTCTTCTCAATTTCCATAAGTGGTTTTAAGCCATTTTTAAGTTTTTGCTTCAGCTATCAGTCAGCAAGTTTATGCTTAAACGTTCAAAAACGTTTATGCTTAAATGCTCAAAACTTAAACGTTCACACAGGAACCCCGTAGAGGTTGGCAGAAGCACCTATCATTTATATTACTGTAATGTAAACGAGCATATAAAAGGAATAAATTAGGAACAATCGCACCATTCCCAACGGACCAACTTCGCGCAGTGGTAATAACCGGCTGGCTCACGGGTTGTGACGCCAAATTAAAAAGCGCGCGAAATCTGAAGATTTGAAAACGGGGTTGAACTTCTCGAGGTTTCTGCATCGGAAATACTGCATGTATTGACGTGAAATAAAAACTATTGTAATGTACATGGTATTTACTAAAGTTTCAAGTGCATTTGGTACAGATATTTTGACCCATTTGTGTTCTCCATTGTCCGTGGGAGGTAGCGCGGCTTTAATCGAGAAACCTACGAGGCGTGTTCAATACATTCTATTTTATCGGTAGGTGTCAGGGTAATATACTAATGATAAGGGAATGTTTATGACACTCATTGAGGAAAATTTTGTTTGATCGTCGTCATTATTATGCAAAATTTCATTTCGGAAAGGCAAATACGATGACTCAAACGACAACGTTGATAAAAATCAAACATCGAATTCCTCACAAAACTAGGAAATATACAAAAACTGATTCACGAAAAGATGGCTGATTACAAACCTTCATTATCTAGAATTTAGAAGTGGTCGAGTGAATTTAAACAAGGTAGGGAACTATGAGATATAATACTACTACGTAGGTATATTATATCTCTTTGGTAGGAAGAGTAATGAAGATGACACTTGTATCGGTAGGCCGGTTAGTGCCGCTATTGAATAAAACGTAATTTTTTTTGAGCAACTTATACTCGAAGATACTCCTGTTAGAATAAAAATATTAGCAGACTGAACCAAGCTATCTGTGGGTGCCATTCATACTATCCTTCATGATCATCTGAATTTGTAAAAGGTCTGTGCAAGATGGGTGCCGCGAATGCCTACAGCGCTTCAGAAACAAGTGATAGTTGCTCGTTGCAAGGATTTTTGGAGCTCTGCGGTGAAAACCAGCGAAGTATTTATGAATGATTGGATTGTTATTGGTGATGAAACGTGGGTTAAATCACTATGATTTTGAGAGCAAACAGGAGTCTATACAGTGGCATAAAAACGGAACAGCCTTACCGAACTAGTTCAAAGTCACCCCAACCAATCCACCTGAAAACTCATGTCCACTGTCTTTTGGGATTCCAAGGGAATCTTATTAATTGGCTACACAAAAAATGTGAGCTGGCGCATCTTACGCAAACATCCTGCGCAATTTAAAGGACGCTATCAAAGTAAAAAGACCCGGAAAATTTCCTGCTGGTGTATTGCTTCTGCACGACAACACGTCCGTTCGAGCGCATTGTCAATGCTGCTGGCTGTGTGGAATAGCCGTGTGTAGGTCCGGCTCGGTGGATTCAAATGATTCGAATCTCTGCGTGAGCCTGATTGGCCTAACCGGCCGCACTCTTTCTTATCAGGTGCAGGTTCGCTTAACCGGGCCGCTCCGCACCGGCTCGGTTCTATTGTTTTCGAACAACAGGCTCAGGCATCAGGTTCAGGATCGGTTCGATTATTACCGTTACATTTGCTTGCTGAATGTGAGAGCGAGACAAGAATGTAATACAATTTGAACTCGGGAGACAGAGACGAAAAGAGAGTTGTCCTTTGTTTGCCAATTTCGTTTAATAGATTTATCAATCTTTTCTTGAATAATGGTGTTTATTGTGATATTATAAATACGATAGTGTTTTATGTTGTGTAACTTTCTGATTTGCATATATTATTTATTTTTTTACATATGAATATTAATGTGTATGTTAGCGAACCTAGCCTGTACACAAACAGAATCATTATACATATGAGTTAATTGATTTTTAAATGTATGTCAATAGCAATCGTTACATGCCGCGAAGTAAGCGTGGTATTTTTTGGTTGTTTGATTCAGTTCTGAATTTCTTAACCGAGCCGGATTCGATAAGCGGTCCGGCCCGGTTAAGAGGATTCAGTACCGGAACTGAGCCTGAACCTGGTGATTCGAATCACCTCGCGGAGCTGGATCTACCCAGGCCTAGTGTGGAATAGCGGATTTAAAGATATCAATCATCAACCCTACAGCCCGAACCTAGCCCGTGGTGATTACTTTCTGTTCCCAAATCTCATTAGAGAACTTCGAGGCAATTATTTTTTTAATGAAGAGTTAAAATCAGCAATTAATGATCAACCTAACCTAATTGAAAAATAAATTTTATTTTGACTGTTTGTATATATACTGAGAAAATATTCAACTCCCCTCGTATTATGTTTGTTTTGAGCTTTGATAATGGTCATGGCGAAAATTGTCGAATATCTCCCGTCAGTGTAACACAGCCCTGGGCGACATTTTCTGAACGAGCATCTCCTATTTTCAATAGTTCTAGATAGATAGATAACTCGTTTATTTATTTAATGTTTTTTGACATGAATTCCTCATGTGGGGATTATTACTCATAAATAAAAGATGTTATTAAAGGAAACTATCGTTTATTTATGTTAACATAACACCATACAATATAAAAAAAAACAATACAAAAAGTGAAAAAACAATATTTTTGACCTAAAGATTAGTGCTATGGTAACACAAACTAGGTTCTAACTCAGCGCTTGATATAGTTCTAGTCTAGAATGGATTTTTGCCATGGCAACTGCACATGTGTGCACCCTTGCATTGTCTTGGTGGAAAGGAACTTTTTCTTGGCCAAATGAGGTTGGTTATTTTTCAAATCGTCATTGAATCGGTCCAATAAGTTTGCATAATATTCCCCATTGATTGGTGTCCCTTAAGCCATAATCTTCAAATTTTAAAACTTCATGAAATTGATTTTGATCAATGCTAAAAATTTTTTCAAAACCTCAAGCCATAATCCTCATTAGGAAACCTTAATAACTCCGGAACCAATGAACGGTTCCTTCTGGGAATTGGCATAACGTGAGCACTATTTATGCACTATTTTTTGAAACCTTAACCTAGACTCTAGGCCGCACCGTTTGTTTGCTGCAGAGATGAGGATTATGGCTTGAACCTCAAGCCATAATCCTCAATAAACTTTAGCTATAACTTTTTAACCATAATAGCACTATTTATCTGGTCTATGGCACTATTTATGCACTATTTATGAAGTTTTAAAATTTGAGGATTATGGCTTGAGGGACACATTGATTGTTCTTCCCTTTTGTAGGTAGTCAATGTGGATTATCCCGCGTGCATCCCAAAAAACAGTCGCCATAACGGCGCAAAAACTCCTCCACATTGCGATTAAACAACGCCAAACCTTCCTGTAAAGTTGTTACACGATTGCGTTTGTGGTCGACTGTGAGCAAACGCGGCACCCATCTTGCGGAAAGCTTTCTCATGCCCAAGTGTTCATTCAAAATTGAAACCACTGAGCCATACGAGATCCCTACGGCTTCCACAATCTCTCGCACTTTCAATCTTCGGTCGGCCAACACCATATCGTGAATTTTTTCGATTGTTTCGGGTGTAGAGACCTCAACTGGGCGTCCAGAACGTTCGGCATCTTCAGTGCTTGTACGGCCACAACGAAATCCAGTAAACCACTTTTTTACCATTGAAATCGATGGTGCAGAGTCCCTATAGTATTTATCAAGCTTAGCCTTGGTCTCGGTAATGGTTTTTTTTCGCACACGAAATTCATTTTTTTCCATTTTCTCCTCAAATTTGTGAGTAGTCTGATAAAAATAGCTGTCAAACACAAACTAACTGACACAGCATGTTAAAATTTAGACAGGAGTCAACT